>SJYA01003086.1:139063-198387 GCA_006410615.1 Neotragus moschatus | reverse complement strand
GGGAGGGGCAGGGGAAGGGCCATGCCCAGGGCTTCGTGGGCACCAGTGACATCCTTCATGAAGAGACTTTCTGCTCTGTCCTACACATGCCATCATGCGTTTATTCTCCATATACCACCTCCACATGCTACACCTGGTATGCCAAGATGGCAGGCCGGGACGCACCCTGAATGGGAAGGGCCAGCCCAGCCTCCCACCTGCCTCATCACGACCGAGGTGAAGGTTGGCAGGGTGGTGCTGGAGTCCAGCCTGGCCTGTGTCTGACCTTGGTGCTATGCATAGCTGGGGCCCACAGAACACCGCCCCCCCCAGGTAAGCTTGCAACCCCCAAACAGTGGAAAAAGAGTGTCCTTGGCCTCTTAACCCAGGCTGCATAGCCTCTGCGGACAGGTCTACTTGGAGGAGCTGAAGCCTCATTTCCAAATTCAACTTGGAGACCCAATCCGCCACCCCACTTCCTGGGCAGGCCTGGCTGGCGGGGGTTGAGTGTCCCAGGATGTGGCCACTGGCTTCCTTTATAGGGTTCCTCCGCTCAGACTTCAGATTTCTGTCCAGACTTTCTGGGACCCCATCAGGCCTGGCTCTAGGAGGTGGTGGATTTCATTGTGTGTACATTTGTTTTGTTTAGAATTTGAAAAAAGTAACGGAGGTCACAACTTTGCCAGGGAAGGATTTTGTTCTGGTAGATTCTGTCCCACAGAACGTCCGGATTCTTAGAGCTCTCCGTCCAGGCAGAAATCTCCTTCCCTCATCTCCAGGGGCTCTCCCTTCTGTCCACTGGCTCTCCATCCTGGCAGCCTGGCCCCCGATATCAGAAGCCTGGCTCCCTGACGCTTGTCCCCGTGGGCCTGGCCAGGACACAGGGCATTCATCTCCTGTCCAAATCCAAGTCTGCCATCACCCCCGCAGGGATCACCAGTTCACCCGGGGAAGAAGCTGTCCCTGCCAGAGTGTAGGCTGCTGGTGGGTGGCCTGAGATCACAGTGTTGGGGGAGGGAGAAGAGCAGAGAATGGCCCTTTCTCACTGTGACATCACCTCCTGAAATAGCTAAATTGGGTCTCTGTGCCCCAGAAGTATTGAATTTTTATTTCACTGTGGGCCAGTGAGGTCTTCCCAATACAGGTCCTGACACAGGATACGGAGGGGATACTATAGTTTCGTGGAGTAAAACTCGAGTTTGAATCCTGGATCTCACCGATAGCTATGAGACCTTGGGCAAGTTACTAAAACCTCCCTGATCCTCAACTTCCTCACCTCTAAAACGGGGATACTAATGCTGCCTCCTCCTTTGGCTTGCTACGTGGAGTAAAGAACCCCACATGGTGCCTGGCACTGACGTCTACTGTCGCTGGGTGCAGCTCCCGCAGCCACCAGTAGGGGGCGAGCTTCTGCCCTGCTAGTTTGACTCTGATTAAGGCCCACGTTCTGTTTTCTTAACCCTCCTTCATTAAAGAGCCTCTGTCCCTGTCCTTCACTCTCTGCTTTGAAACATGCTTGAAAGGGAAAGTGTTAGCTGCTTAGTCGCGTCTGACTCTTTGTGACCAAATGGACTATTGCCCACCAGGCTCCCGTCCATGCAATTCTCCAGGCAGGAATACTGGAGTGGGTAGCCATTTCCTTCTCCAGGGGATCTTCCCGACCCAAGGATCAAACTCATGTCTCCTGCATTGCAGGCAGGTTCTTTAGTGTCTGAACCACCAGGAAGCCCTGAGCCCTACTTGGGAGACATATATTCTGGCCCTGGTCCTCTGAAATGCTGGCTCCCAGAGCCATGCTAAGGAGAACCATCCCACCTCTCTCCGCTGGTCTTCAATAGGCTCCCCAGAAGCCTTTCATCTTCCAGCATCTTTCTTAAGGAAAGACACGACATGTTTTCTCCGCACCCTGTGAACATGGCTCAGGAAGCACAGTGCCTCCGCCAGCTTCCACTCCAAGGGCGGTGGGGAGGCCCTGCAGGCCCTGCAGGCGCTGCCTTGGGACTCCTTCTCCCCCATCCCATATTTCTCCTCACCTAGCTTTCATTTTTATCGTTTTGACTGCGCCAGGTGGCATACATGATCTTTGCTTCCTGACCGGGAATCAAACCTGTGCTGTCTGCATTGGGAGCACAGGCTTGACTACTGGACTACCGGGGAGTCCCCTTCCCCCCACCCCCTGCCCATCTGACTCTTGCCACCCCATGGACTACAGTCTGCCAGGCTCCTCTGTCCATGGGCNAGGCCCACGTTCTGTTTTCTTAACCCTCCTTCATTAAAGAGCCTCTGTCCCTGTCCTTCACTCTCTGCTTTGAAACATGCTTGAAAGGGAAAGTGTTAGCTGCTTAGTCGCGTCTGACTCTTTGTGACCAAATGGACTATTGCCCACCAGGCTCCCGTCCATGCAATTCTCCAGGCAGGAATACTGCAGGGGGTTGCCATTTCCTTCTCCAGGGGATCCTCCCGACCCAGGGATCGAGCGTGTCTCTTCTGTGTCTCCTGCATTGGCAGGTGGATTCTTTGCTGCTAAGACACCGGGAAAGCCCTAAGTATTCCCCATTTCTCTTTAATTTCAGTTCTCCCTGTCTCCTTTTCTGTATCCTGTCCTCTCCGCCCCCAGAAGCCCTCTGTCTCCCCACCACCCGTCCCACCAGCTCACTCCCTGCTTCCTTGCCTTTATGCCAAGGCTCTGTCTTGCCTTATTCCTTCTGCTCCAAACAGCAGCTTCTCTCTTCTTGTGGCCAGGGTCATGCCATTCCTGGTTTTCACTAGTCTGGGCTCTGCTTTCCACCTGTCCTTTTTATCTTCGGACAAAACCTGAGCGGCTTGAGCTTGAAAAATAGCTTCTGAGCTTCTCCCTGGAGGAGGGGGCCTCCCGGGGTGCCCAGGGCTGTTTTGCCAGGGTGTTTCTCTTGCTTTTGTCCAAAGAGAGAGAGCACTTTCCAGTGGTCCTGCTGGCTGAGCGAAGAGGCTTTGGTCTGGCTAGAAGGGCACCCTATTGGCCATCAGTTTTGGTGACCTTTATGGGGCCCTGAAAAAGTTGGCTTAAAGCTCAGCATTTAGAAAACTAACATCGTGACATCTGGTCCCATCACTTCATGGCAAATAGACGGGGAAACAATGGAAACAGTGACTTTATTTTGGGGGGCTCCAGAATCACTGGAGATGGTGACTGCAGCCATGAAATTAAAAGATGCTTGCTCCTTGGAAGAAAAGCTCTGACCAACCTAGACAGCATATTAAAAAGCAGAAATGTCACTTTGCCAACAAAGGTCTGTCTAGTCAAAGCTATGGTTTTTCCAGTAGTCATGTATGGATGTGAGAGTTGGACTGTAAAGAAAGCTGAGCGCTGAAGAATTGATGCTTTTGAACTGTGGTGTTGGAGAAGATTCTTGAGAGTCCCTTGGACTGCAAGGGGATCCAACCAGTCCATCCTAAAGGAAATCAGTCCGGAATATCCATTGGAAGGACTGATACTGAAGCTGAAACTCCAGTACTTCGGCCACCTGGTGGGAAGAACTGGGTCACTGGAAAAGACCCTGATGCTGGGAAAGATTGAAGGTGGCAGGAGAAGGGGACGAGATATGAGGTTGGATGGCATCACTGACTCGATGGACATGAGTTTGAGTAAACTCCAGGGGTTGGTGGACAGGGAAGCCTGGTGTGCTGCAGTCCATGGGGTTGCAAAGAGTAGAACATGGCTGAACAACTGAACTGAACTGACTGATGGGGCCCTGGCTGGCTAGGTCACCCAAGGGACAAGTTGGGTGCATGCGGCTTCAGGTAGGCCTTTTCTCTTTTACGTTTTCTTCGGCGTGGCCTGGGCCTCAGTAGTGGCACACCATGCTGTCTTGTCTCTGCTTCCCTCCTGTGTGGATCTGGACTTGTGTCTCAGAGGCAGGGCTGGGGTCAGGGTGAGGAGACTTATGAGAAGACATTTGAGACACCGAAAAAGCCTCAGTTAGGCCCAAGTAGGGAGACTCTGCTGGAGCTAGAATTTTCCATGGCTTACCAAAGAACTGTACTTGGGGTGCTAGAGTCTAGCTGGGGAGGAGGGGGCCTCTCACCCCAGGCCCACTTGGCTTCCTTTGTGGCTCAGCTGGTAAAGAATCCTCCTGCAATCAGGGAGACCTGGATTCGATCCCTGGGTTTTGAGGATCCCCTGGAGAAGGGAATGGCTATCCAGTCCAGTATTCTGGCCTGGAGCAATCAGTCCATTGGGTTGCAAAGAGTCAGACACCTGACCGAACAACTTTCACTTTCTCTTTTCAGGCCCACTTGGCCTATTGCCTTCAGCCTTCTGCTTCTGTTTACATCTCACTTTTAGCTGTCCAGGGTCTGGGAAGGCAGTTGACAAGGGAGCCATTTTGTTGCAAACTTTATGGCTTTTGTAAGCCCAGTTTGTGTCTCTTAAGGAAGACTCTCTGGTTTGATTTTCTTTCCCTTCAGACTTGGTGGAATTCAGAGAGACTTCTTGAGAAGATTTCAACCCAACTCCCTCTGCGCTGATACAATTCCCTGGATTGCAAGGCTGTGGTCGCAGAGGGGCTGGGACCCAGGCCGCTGATCTGGTTGGCCAAGGGAATTTGGTGCAGGGCTGGTACCCAGGCAGCGCAGCCAGCCGGAGGAGCCCGGGCACCCCCTGGTGGCCGCAGAGTCTACTTTCAGAGGCACCTGGGGGCGCAGGTTGGGAGCCACCAACTCCCAGCTGGCCCGACCGTCTTCCCCTCCCGCCCTGGTTCGGAGACTCGGGCGGGGTGGGGGAAGGGCGGTCACTGCCAAGTTCTGCCGTCTCTCCCTCTTCTGCCACTCCTGATTCTCCATGCCAACCAGGACACCAGAGGGGAGGGTTCCAGAGAGGAGGAAAGAGCTGGAGAAGATGGAGGGGTGGAGTCCAGGCAGGGCCGGGCGCAGTGAGGGTGCAGGGGACGGGCAGGCGCCAGACAGGGAAGGGGAGGCGCAAGCGGGGGTGGCCGGGCAATTTCCGCTTTTGAGACAGAAGACCGCTTTAGTGTACTCACCCCTATGACTCCGAATGTGAGTTTTACCCGCCCGGGGGTTGGGTGTAGGAGCCTGATTTTGCAACCCTTCTGTCTTTACATTTACCCGGAGTTTCTAAATGTGCGCTGTGGCCCCAGTCCCTGAGAGTCCTCTTCCTGGGCCATGGGGAGAGCAGGTGTGGACAGCCAGGAGTGTGCCTCCCTTCTTGGGGGCACTGACCCTGTCTGACGGAGGGAGTAATGGGGACAGTGGGCTTGAGGAGGGGCCCCGAGCTAGAAGTGACGGACAGCAACCGGAGCCTAAAGTTCACTGCAGGGAGGGCTTAGGTTGGGGTCTTTCCCCTGCCACTTCCTGCCCGGCATGGTTTCCATGGCTCCGTCTGGTGCCCAGGGCCAGCTGGGTGTGCCAGGGGTGATGGCAGCCAAGAGGTTGGTTGGAGGCAGAGCCTGGTCTTTGCAGCCTGTTGCAGGAAGACCGGATAGAGCCTCTCAACTGAAGTGTGGCTGAGGCATGTGTCTGGGACCAAAGCGAGAGCAGAACTTGCACAAATTGGAGGGAGAGGGGGTGGCTGTGCCCAGAACAAGCCCTTCTCACTCCAAGCTCAGAAAGCCTCCCTATGGCGGTCTCTCCTTGAGGACATCATTTTTAAGCTGGAATATGGTTGCGTCTGTCTGTCTACAATGTGAGAGACTGAGTTCAATCCCTAGGTCGGGAAGACCTTCTGGAAAGGAAATGGCAACCCCACTTCAGTACTGTTGCCTGGAAAATCCCATAGATAGAGGAGCCTGGTGGGCTGCAGGCCATGGGGTTGCAAAGAGTTGGACACGCCTGAGCGACTTCACTCACGATGGTCGCTTTACACTGTCGGTCTCTGCAGCACAGCAGTGGGTCAGCCATCTGTACACACTTACCCCCTCTTTTCTGGATTTCCTTCCCACTCAGCTCAGGCTTCCCTGGTGGCCAGAGGTGCCTGCAGTGCGGGAGACCTGGGTTCCATCTCTGGGTCAGGAAGATTGTAAGGCTCAGAGGGTCGCACTCTGAAAGGAACACTCAGGGACAGCCTCTAGTGGACTGACACATTTTATTACCCAGCTTCCGCAGATATATGGTCTCGGGGAGCAGAGCAGAAAGCAGACTTGCACGTCGCCTTTCTCGATAAAACATCAAAGCATTCAAGCATAAAATGCAGTTCCCACCGCCCAAGCCATAACATAGCTTTGGTGAAACTCCGAAGAGAGACTTATCATGAAATAACAGTCCTTGCTCTCAGAAACAGGTGGTCAGAAGGAAGCCTCCGAACGCCTCGAGGCCGGGCGTATGACCCTTTGTCATCCGTTCCCAGCCTTGGGCACTCGGTGAATGCTCATAACCCTTTGTTATGCTCGTCCCAGCTTCCAACCTTCGTCAAGAGTGGAGCAAATACATTCTCAGTATTTGCTTAAAGCCTTCCAGCTCCTCCACAAAGATCCCCTGGAGAAGGGAATGACTACTCGCTCCAGTATTCTTGCCTGGGGAATTCTATGGACAGAGGAGCCTGGTGAGCTGTTGCAAGAGTCGGACACGGCTGAGTGACTCACGCTTTCGCTCTCCACGCAGGTCACCACAGGGCACGGAGGGGAGCTCCCTCTGCTCTCCGGAGGCCTCTCTGTAGTGTCTGTTTTACACACAGTGGTGTGTACAGCTGTCACTCCCAGCCTCCCAATCCATCCCATTCTACCCCGCCTTGCCCCATCGGCGTCCATGTATTTGTTCTCTGTGTCACGTCTGCTTTGCAAATAAGGTCATCTATACCGTTTTTCTAGATTCCACATACATACTTTATTTTTTTAATTAATTACTTTTTTAATGGAAGGATAATTGCTTTACAGAATTTTGTTGTTTTCTGTCAAACATCAACAAGACTCAGCCACAGGCACACCCAGGTCCCCTCCCTCTCAAATCTCTCTTCCACCTCCCTCCCCATCTCACCCTTCTAGATCGTCTCGGAGGCCCTATTTGAGTATACACTTTAACATACGACATTTGCTTTTGTCTGACCTAACTTCTGTAGGACAGTCTCTAGGTCCACCATGTCCCTGCAAATGACACGATCTTTTTATGGCTGAGTGCCGTTCTGTTGTCTACAGATACCACATCTTCTTTACGTCTCTCCCTGCTGACCGACACTCGGGTTGCTTCCATGTCCTGGCTATTGTAAACAGTGCTGCGTGAGCACTGCAGTGAGTGTGTCTTTTCGAACTGTGTTTTCTCTGATCCTTGAGAACTTCTCTAATTGCCAATAACTGAATTATGAGCCAAAAGTTACCTAAAGGATGAGAATGTTTAATTTCTCACTTAATTTCACTTAAGAATCTAGGAGGTCGTTGTTCTAGAGAAGGCTCAGCGGTTCAGTGAAGATATCGAGGATTCAGAGTCTCTCCATAACTGCGCTCTGCCATCTGCAGGGTGTGGGCAAGGGCTGTCTTCATGGTCACAGAGGGCTGCAGCACTCCCAGGCATCACATTGTCATAATAAACCCGAGACCTACAATCTGCCCCAAGAAGTTATTGGTGCACACAATTAACCAATTGGAAACACACACCATCTTTTTATAGCCCGTCAGTGAATGAAGGGAATGGTAATCGTGGCTGCCACACTGCGACACCACGGAGATGGCAGGCGCGGGGGGATATTCTGCACACTCTACTTACTCTCCTCTCACAATTTGCCCCACTCCCCAACGACAACGGCGATTCGGAGAAGTCAAGTAATTTGGCCCATTTCATGACCAGGAAATGGAGAAACTGGCATTCAGACTCCAGTCTGTGTGATTCTAGGCCTGTTTTTTTGCCTTTTTAAAATGAAAGGAATACATATTTACGGTAAGAATCAGCACTGACCTTGACCTTTCGTTTTTCAACACTGTAGTGTTCATAATAAGAACTTTAAACAGCGTAAACTGTAGAGTGAAATTTGCCTTGCTCCCCACTGGGCACTTCCCACAGTTCTCACCAGGAAACTTCCTCTGTAATCATAAACTCAGATTTCTAAATATTTTGTATAAATTAGGTCAATTTAGACACTATTGTGCGTTTATTTTTAAAAAGTAATGTATCTTGCAGATATAATGTTGCCATATATAGATTCTGCTTTCTTTTTTGTGGATATGTTTTATTGCATAGAATGTAATTGCTTTTTTAAAAAAATAATTAAACTAGTCCTTTCTGATGGAATCTGTTATTGCCTATATTTTTTTCCATGAAAAACATGTAAAAATAAATATCATTAGATGTACAGTTTTGTGTACATGCATAAGAATAAAATTTTCAGCTGGTGGTACATATGAAGTATTGATATAATTGGCAAATTGATCTTCAAAAGATTGCACAATAATACATGAAAATTCTTATTTTCTCAGACTTATACCAATGTTTGAGTCTTATCAAACTAATGTTTTGGCTAATTTGATAAGTGAAAAATGATATCTAAATGCTTGTTTTGATTTGCAGTTCTTTTACTATGAGTAGGATTCTGTTTAGCCAGACCTCCCAGGTGAGAATTCCTGTTTGGTCCTCCGGAGTGTGTGATGTGGGGCGAGTTGCTGAGCCCCATGGTTTCCGTGTCTTCCCCTGTTAAATGGGGACATGAAAATGGCCTTACCAGCTGGATTTCAGCATTTAATGTCATCACACACGTAAAGTGCTAGCTTAATTCCTAGCTCAACATAAGGGCTAAGTAAGCGTTGCAGCTGTTACTGATGTCTACTTACAGACCAATTGACTGTTTATGGTCCGCTCGTATATATCTATATTCCATTTGTGTTGGANTGAAAATGGCCTTACCAGCTGGATTTCAGCATTTAATGTCATCACACACGTAAAGTGCTAGCTTAATTCCTAGCTCAACATAAGGGCTAAGTAAGCGTTGCAGCTGTTACTGATGTCTACTTACAGACCAATTGACTGTTTATGGTCCGCTCGTATATATCTATATTCCATTTGTGTTGGATTCTTCTTCTTGATTTGTTAGAACTCCGTTTATATTAATAACATGGTCCTTTACATATATGTTACAAGTATTCAGTTCAGTTCAGTTCAGTTGCTCAGTTGTGTCCGACTCTTTGCGACCCCATGAATCGCAGCAGGCCAGGCCTCCCTGTCCATCACCAACTCCCGGAGCTCACTCAGACTCACGCCCATCGAGTCAGTGATGCCATCCAGCCATCTCATCCTCTGTCATCCCCTTCTCTCCTGCCCCCAATCCCTCCCAGCATCAGAGTCTTTTCCAATGAGTCAACTCTTCGCATGAGGTGACCAGAGTACTGGAGCTTCAGCTTTAGCATCATTCCTTCCAAAGAAATCCCAGGGCTGATCTCCTTCAGAATGGACTGGTTGGATCTCCTTGCAGTCCAAGGGACGCTCAAGAGTCTTCTCCAACACCACAGTTCAAAAGCATCGATTCTTCGGCGCTCAGCCTTCTTCACAGTCCAACTCTCACAGACTACTGGAAAAACCATAGCCTTGACTAGATGGACCTTGGTTGGTACAAAAGTAATTGTGGTTTTGCATTGTTGAACTTTGCTGTTGGATATTGGAATACGTTTAAAAATAAACGTGATTTTGTTATACATCATTTTAATATGCATTTCTCACTTTATTTTTTTTTGCTAATGACATTACTTGCCATTTATTTCATATTTATTTTAGACTATATAAGTGAAGTTAGGCAAAAAGCAAATTTGAGTATTTTTTTTTTTAATTCGAGTTCAAAATGGGTCATAAGTCAGCAGAGAGAACTCAGAACATCAGCAACGCATTTGGCCCAGGAACTGCCAACGTGCAGTGCAGTGGGGCTCAAGGAGTTTTGCGAAGGAGACGAGAGCCTTGGAGATGAGGAGGGTAGTGGTGAGCCCCTGGGAGTTGGCAACAACCAGCTGAAAACCATCATCGAAGCTGATCCTCTTACAACTACTCGAGTACTTGTTGAAGAATTTAGCATTGACCTTTCTGTAGTTGTTTGGCATTTGAAGTAAATTGGAAAGGCAAAAAAGCTCGATAAGTGGGTGCCTCATGAGATGACTGAAAATAAAAAAAAAAATCATTGTTTTGAAATGTTTTCTTATTCTGTGCAACAACGATGAACTATGTCTCTACCAAATTGTGACGTGGGACAAAAAGTGGATTTGATATGACAGCTGGTGACAACCAGCTCAGTGGCTGCACCGAGACATTCCAAAGCACTTCCAATGGCCAAACTCACACCAAAAACGGCCACAGTCACTGTCTGGGGGTCTGCTACTGGTGTGATCCGCTACAGCTTTCTGAATCCCAGTGAAACCACCACGTATGAGAATAGTGCTCAGCAAGTTGATGAGATGCACTGAAATGCACTTCAACGCTCTCAGCCAGCATTGATCAGCAGAAAGGGCCCAGTTCTTCTCCGCGACAACACTTAACCACACGTCACATAACCAATGCTTCAAAAGTTGAACAAATTGGGCTACAAAGTTTTGCCTCATCCATCTGACCTCCCGCCTATCGACTACCACTTCTTCAAGGATCTCTTGACAACTTTTTGCAGGGAAAACACTTCCACAGTCTGCAGGAGACAGAAGATGCTTTCTAAGAGTTTGTTGAATCCCAACGCATGGGTTTTTATGCCCTAGAAATAATTTCTCATTGGCAAAAATGTGTTGACTGTAATGGTTCCTATTTTGATTAATAAAGATGTGTTTGAGCTTCAGAATGGTTTAAAAGTCACAGTCTGGAACTGCAGTTAATTTTGTACCCACCTAATACTTTTGTTTACATTAGACACCTTTTTCAGAGCAGTTTTAGGTTCACAGCAAAATTGAGAGGAGGGTCCAGAGTTTCCCCATTTGCTTCCTGTTCCCACACATGTGCAGTTTCCCCCATTATCAACATCCTCCCCCAGAATGGTGCATTTGTGATGACTGATGAACCTATAGTGACATGTCTTTATTACCAAAAGACCACAGTGTGCATGAAGGTCCCTTTTTGGTGACGTGGATATCCTGACCGTCTCAGCCTTTATGGGGCTGCCACCCCGGGGGCTCCCTTCTGGGGTACTGCAGCAGCGGCTGTCCCTGAGAGTATGTCCCAGCGCACAACACAGGTGCTGGGCTGGTCATCCTCCCCGAGCCGACCGTAGGGACCCGGACCTAGAGGAGGGAAGCATTTTCCTTCAGCTCCTTGTTGGCGCTGCAACCCCGTCTGGCGTTTCCATGCTGCTTCCATCACTGACCCAGTCCAAGTCTTCTGGCCTTGTCCCGGCTCCACGGGTGCTGTCGGTGGGGGTTGGGGTGAAGGTGGGCACAAGCATCCCGGCCAACCCAGCCTGCAGGGGTCCTTGACTTCTGTACGCACAGTCCGTGGTTGTTGGGCTCAGATGGGGCTCCCCCACACTCTGTTTTAGTGGATGACATAAAAAGGGCAAAGGCTGCCCTCCTCTCTCAGCTTTCGTTGTCAAGCACTCATGAAGCAACCCCTGTGTGGGAGGAAGTGGGCCCAGAGATGCAGGGGTGAGAGCTCTGTGGCGCATCCTCCCTGTCCAGGGCCCCTTGGGCACCCTTGGTCCAGCCCTGGGCAAAAGAGGAAGCCAAGTAGGGTAGGTGAGTAGCTGGGCGAGCACGCAAAGATGCTGAGCTGCACCCNTGAGAGCTCTGTGGCGCATCCTCCCTGTCCAGGGCCCCTTGGGCACCCTTGGTCCAGCCCTGGGCAAAAGAGGAAGCCAAGTAGGGTAGGTGAGTAGCTGGGCGAGCACGCAAAGATGCTGAGCTGCACCCGCGCACGACAACCCAGAGCCAGGCTTCTCTGGGCCCCTGCTCCACTTCCCGCCTGGGACAGCCCAGCTCTGGGACTGACATGAGCCATGGCAGGGAGGACTGCAAGAGACTTCTGACTCCCTCAGGCACCCTTTCTGCCGTGGCCACTGCCTTTTATTTATTTTTCAATTTTTAAGATAATGGATTTACAGATTCATTGTAGGAGTCTAGAGAGTTCTTGTATACCCCTCCCCCAGCATAGAGCCACGGTGTACTTATCAAAAGCTCAGAAATTAACCTTGGTACAAGACTAACTAAACTATAGGCTTTATTCAGTGGCGCCCAGGTTTCATTCTGAGGTCCTTTTTGTTCCGGATCCCTTCCAGGAGCTCCCGCTGTGTTCAGCGGCCACTGCCTTTTAATGCACCTGCGAAGTGCCTGCCCTTCCCTCCAGGCCTCTGCCTTCCTTTTCTCTCCCACTCCTCCCCTCCCCAGCCCTTCCTTTCTGTCAGGCACATTTCTACAGTGCCGNACCCAGGTTTCATTCTGAGGTCCTTTTTGTTCCGGATCCCTTCCAGGAGCTCCCGCTGTGTTCAGCGGCCACTGCCTTTTAATGCACCTGCGAAGTGCCTGCCCTTCCCTCCAGGCCTCTGCCTTCCTTTTCTCTCCCACTCCTCCCCTCCCCAGCCCTTCCTTTCTGTCAGGCACATTTCTACAGTGCTGACCACAGATGCAGGCTCTCATTCTGGAGCAGCGCAGCAGCAGGCCAGGGGTAGGACAGAGCTATGGGGTGGGGATGGCATGGCCAGGGTCTTTTCCCTCCTAGAGTCTCTGGGAACTGACTGTACACAAGAGGGCAGGCCACTGTGAAGATTTCTGGGTCCAACCTCCCTCTGGTCTAGCTTTTCTACCGAGGCCACTGGCTGGGTGGAAACACAAGCCTGGGAGGAAGTGGGGACCTTGCATCTCCCGTTGGTTCAAGGCCTGTGGGCTAGGCGTGCTGCAGGCGTGCTAGGCTAGGCAACCTCTTGATACCTGGAGACCCCAGTCCATTCCTTGGCCCCGTCTGTCCGCCAACCTGCCCCACTGGGTCTTCAATGTGGGAGGCAAATGTGGGGAATGGTTCCTTGCAGGGAAGAGTGCAGGAGTGGGGAAGTTGGGTGGGGGAGTTTCCTGGAAGCCCCCCCAACCCATCACCAGCACTGGTCCCCTGGGGCCTGGGGCCTGATACTTTATCCAAGTGGTCACACCCAGGACGTCCTCACATCACGTCTACCACTGGATCCTGAGGNTCAAGGCTATGGTTTTTCCAGTGGTCATGTGTGGATGTGCGAGTTGGACTGTAAAGAAAGCTGAGCGCCGAAGAATTGATGTTTTTGAACTGTGGTGTTGGAGAAGACTCTTGAGAGTCCCTTGGACTGCAAGGAGATCCAATCAGTCCTTCCTAAAGGAGATTAGTCCTGGGTGTTCATTGGAAGGACTGATGTTGAAGCTGAAAATCCAATACTTTGGCCATCTGATACGCAGAGCCAACTCATTTGAAAGACCCTGATGTTGGGAAAGATTGAAGGCAGGAGGAGAAGGGGCTGACAGAGGATGAGATGGTTCAGTGGCATCACTGATCTAATGGACCTGAGTTTGGGTAAACTCCGGGAGTTGGTGATGGACTGGGAGGCCTGGCATGCTGCAGTTCATGGGGCCACAGAGTTGGACACAACTGAGCTACTGAACTGAACTGAAGAGCCCAGTGGGTCCATCATCCTTTGATTGCCCTAGCCACACTGCAAAAGGGAGGCCTGCACCTGTGGATTGTGGTCACACTAGTGGGGACTTGCCTCTATATTTGCAAAAAGGAGCTCATCACCTGAAATATTCTCCTCACCACTCTGGGCCCCACTGCNTGAACTGAACTGAAGAGCCCAGTGGGTCCATCATCCTTTGGTTGCCCTAGCCACACTGCAAAAGGGAGGCCTGCACCTGTGGATTGTGGTCACACTAGTGGGGACTTGCCTCTATATTTGCAAAAAGGAGCTCATCACCTGAAATATTCTCCTCACCACTCTGGGCCCCACTGCAGTCCAGCTTTGAAACCCAGGTCTCCCGAGGCTCCAGGAATGTGTCACAATTCTCAATCGGCGAGACCGATGGCAATAGACCTGCAGTTTCTTTCTTCCTTTTATTGTTAATCTACATTTGATTTTCCTAGTTCAGTAGAGCTGAGGCACACGTTTGTGTTTGTTTCGGTTGTATGACACTTTGATTCACACCTACACAGACCCGTACCGTCTCCTTTCTTCTGTTGATACTCCCTCGTCTCTTCTTACTCTGTGTGCGGCAGAGTCCCTGGCCTTGCCAGCAGGACCTCGTGGATTTCCTACTTGAGGAAAGCAGTGGTTCTGTGCTCATCCTGACCTCCTAATGTCTCCCTCCTGGGCCTGGAATGTCTTTTTAGGACATCAGATTCTTTTCTCTGTTGATGCTATTTGAGATACATATGTTCCTTTGTGTGAGTGATTAGATACCACCTAGCATGCATTGGGGAGGGAAATGGCAACCCACTCCAGTGTTCTTGCCTGGAGAATCCCAGGGATGGGGGAGCCTGGTGGGCTGCCATCCATGGGTCGCACAGAGTCGGACATGACTGAAAACTTAGCAGCAGCAGCAGCGCTTGAACGTGGCTTCTGGAGACTTGCTCAGAGTCTGCTTTGTCTGGGATAGCCTACCAAGGGGAATTTCTTGAGGGCAATCTTCATACACAGCCCCAGGGGTCTTATGACTGTGAAATGCCCAGAAGCACTAGTTTTCAAGTTGTTACCAGAGGAGGCCACAAGGCAGCAGCACCTCTTCGTGCCCCTTTTCATAAGGTGGGCAGGCAGAGACTTAAAGCCATTTTCTAGATGGGATTCCCTGGTGGCTCAGCTGGTGGAGAATCCACCTGCCATGTGGGAGACCTGGGTTCAATCCCTGGGTTGGGAAGAGATCCCCTGGAGAAGGGAAAGTATTCTGTCTGGAGAATTCCATGGCCTGTAGAGTCATTGGGGGGCCAAGAGTTGGACACAACTGAGCGACTTTCAGTTCACTAGGTGGTCAGAGTGGAAAGGGGTGGAAAAAGCCCCCATGGGTTTGCATCTCATGCTCTCCTCCCTCTCGGCCGTCAGCCAGTGGTGTAGCGACATCCGAGGCCCTTCAAAAGGGCTCTGCTTTGGGTGCTGAGCTTTGTAGGGGAGTCAGGCGATCAAAGGGGGCTGGCCTTGCAGCCCCAACACCAGGGAAGCAGGAGGCCAGGTGATTGGCGAAGCCCTCCCGCCCTGCCCTGAAGGGCCACCATCCTTTGGATGCCCTGGGCGTGGCTGACTGGGAAGGTAACCAGCCTGGACCTGGGCCTTGTGGTCCCAGAAGAAGGGACTGGGGACTAAGCTAGCGAATAGGACCTCAGCAGCTGGCAACATGCGCTTCAGTCTCCGAGCCCCAGTGCAGGCCGGCCTGGGACCCAAGCCTGTGTAGACGCTGGAGATGTGCAGCCAACCTAAGTCATGAAGCTCTGCTAGGAATACAGGCGGCATTTCTCTCATCCTTTCTCTATTGTCTAGTCTCTTTTTGATCCTTTTCAGTTTACTAGAGCCATATAGTCCATGCAGAAACTTTGGTTTCAAGAGGAATTGATTTATTCTATCTGCATGTGTACTTGCAGTGTATATGGGAACCCAGGATGAACACGAGAAAGTTTCAGGCACACCTGACTGCACAGGTGACATGAGGGAGATGCGTGCAGCTGACCACCTGATGCCCAGGAGAGAAAGGAAACTGATGGAAACTGCAGCACTGCGGGTGGACAGTGAGGATCACATACAGCTTAAGTAGTGCCGCAGAGAAAGACAGACACCAACTCTTACAAACAGCAGGTGAAGAAAAAGATTCACATACACGAACTAATAGACCGAGACAAAGAGGGGCAGCCAGCTAGACAGGAAGCTTCGAAACCCGAAGAACAGGCGGAGGACGGGGGAACGAGAAATAAGAAGGGAGAGACGAAGATAAAACCACCACCTGCATCAAACTGGTGACCAGTCAGGGTCTACTGGATCGAACAGAAATCTCCTGGGTACTCCACACCGTCACAGCAGATGTGACCAGCCACAGCCACACACGCGAAAGAAACGAAACCTCGTGGAGGTGAAGGAATGAATGAATCAAGCGGCTCAGGAAGTGAGACAAACACGAGTTATACACGAAACTTGCCTCCCTGAGAAAATTTAGTTGATATTAAGGGAGGAAAAAAAAAAAAAGAAACTGAAAAATGAAAAAAATATGGCACACTCCACTGCTATCAGGCCTTGGTGCCTTAAGTTGGTGGCACAGCCCTGGAGCCTGAACAGACTTGGGGCCCGTGCCTGGATCCTGGTGGGGCTCAGGGAGGTGGAGAGCATGTCCAAACTGAAGAGGTGATGTCAGCTTAGTGCCCAGAGCACCTCTGGTTGAGACCACAAGCACAGACCCAGGAAAGCCCTCGGACTGCTTAGGCGAGCCTAATGCATCCGAAAAATGGCAGAGCTGCCGGACAGGTGGAGCTGTGCAAAATCAGCTGCTCACTTCAGCGCCTGGTGCGTGTGTTCCTGCTTTCAGGCTCTTTGAATTTGGCTCAGATGGTAAAGCGTCTGCCTACAAAGCGGGAGACCTGGGTTCGATCCCTGGGTCAGGAAGATCCCATGGAGAAGGCAATGGCAACCCACTCCAGTACTCTTGCCTGGAAAATCCCATGGACAGAGGAGCCTGGCAGGGGGTCGCAAAGAGTTGGACACCACTGAGCGACTTCACCTAGGAACAAGGGCACCCGCACCAGAGCACTTTTGCAGGGATGGGTACTCTTCTGGGGGCTGGGGGTGGAAAGGAAGAAGCTGAGGTCAAAACATAAAAGCCCTTGGTGAGGGGAAGGGCCATAATGCTTCAGACTCCTTGAACTTACCACCCAAAAAGAGGACTTTGTCTAAGGTTCTGTTAGCTCCAATTAGCAGAGCAGAGGGTCAGGAAGTGCTTCCCCCTTGTGGACATCTCTGGTAACAGCAACCTCCACACTAACAATTTGGGACACTGGAGTTGCTGGGCCGCGGGACTGTGAATACCCTTGCCCTCAACAGAAGCCCAGTCATAAAGCTCGACAAGGAATGCACATCAGGGCAGAATCCTCAGAAGCTGATATCAAGAGCTAAACTGTCCTCATATTCTTAAAAAAAATCACGGGAAGCCAGGAGAGAAATGCAAATAATAACGGTCCGAAGCAGGGATTGGCTGACATCAGGCATCAGAGACTCTGGCACAGTCAATAGTAAACAGGGCAGGCAGAAAAGGGAGCCCTTCTACACTCTCGGTGGCAACGCAAACTGCTAACAGCCACTACTAAGAACATTAGGGAAGTGCCTTCAAAGCAAGACACCCTGGAGCCAGCACATCCAGGGATACCACACCTACGGCGGAGGTATTTGAAGAAAACCATTCTTGCAATAGCCTCACGTGTGAGCACCAAGGCGTGGGAACTCCCCAAATGCCCAGGCACAGATGAATGCATGGCAAAGGCAGGGGACACACAGCCAGTGGGGTATCTAATGCATAAGGCAGAGAGGGGAGAATAGTGGCATCTGCTGGGCGATGGGTGGACAGTGAGAAGACTCTACACAGAGCAGGGAGTCCTGCAGACAGAGACAAATATCATGTCTGGCCAATCGCAGGGGAGGTAAAAAAGACAAAACTCAAGTCAATGAACGAAGGAACCGAGACAGACAGGTTCACACAGTTAGGGAAGGAACTTAGAAACCAAAAGGAAAAGATGGGGATGGGGGAGGGAGAAAGAAGGACGTTGGGGTTAATGCTAGATCATTTATTTCACCAAGCAGATCATCAGTCAGGAATTGCTGGATTTCCCGGAAAGCTCTGTGGGGCGCTCGATAATAACAGACGTGATACTAGGATATGAATAAATCAATATAAAGAACAACAGTCAAGTACACAGAACTGGTACGTGGAGGAGTGAATCAAGGCGCTTCAAAGAAATACATATAGAATAGAAGCATCCTGCACTGGAAACATGGAGGTGGTTTTAGGAAAGAAAGAAACAGAGAAGGAAAACATAAACTCATGCCCTTTTCCCATTATGCCTCATCACTCAGAACGGTGGCACCTCCCAAGAGACTCCTCGGCATAGCGAATGCCTGGCATCAGAGACTCTGGCACGATCAGTAGTAAACAGGGCAGGAAGAAGGGAACCCTACCACGCTTTGGGTGGCAACGGCAAACAGCTAACAGCCACTACTGAGAACAGCAGGGAAGTGCCTTCTAAGAAAGAAACACTACAGCCAACACGTGATGGTCACTCCACACCTACAGGGAGGGCATCTGAAGAAAACCATTCTTGCAACAGCCTCAGGTGCGAGGACCAAGGCGTGGGAACACCCGAAATGCCCAGGCACAGATGAATGCATGGCAAAGGCAGGGGACACACAGCCAGTGGGGTATCTAATGCATAAGGCAGAGAGGGGAGAATAGTGGCATCTGCTGGGCGATGGGTGGACAGTGAGAAGACTCTACACAGAGCAGGGAGTCCTGCAGACAGAGACAAATATCATGTCTGGCCAATCGCAGGGGAGGTAAAAAAGACAAAACTCAAGTCAATGAACGAAGGAACCGAGACAGACAGGTTCACACAGTTAGGGAAGGAACTTAGAAACCAAAAGGAAAAGATGGGGATGGGGGAGGGAGAAAGAAGGACGTTGGGGTTAATGCTAGATCATTTATTTCACCAAGCAGATCATCAGTCAGGAATTGCTGGATTTCCCGGAAAGCTCTGTGGGGCGCTCGATAATAACAGACGTGATACTAGGATATGAATAAATCAATATAAAGAACAACAGTCAAGTACACAGAACTGGTACGTGGAGGAGTGAATCAAGGCGCTTCAAAGAAATACATATAGAATAGAAGCATCCTGCACTGGAAACATGGAGGTGGTTTTAGGAAAGAAAGAAACAGAGAAGGAAAACATAAACTCATGCCCTTTTCCCATTATGCCTCATCACTCAGAACGGTGGCACCTCCCAAGAGACTCCTCGGCATAGCGAATGCCTGGCATCAGAGACTCTGGCACGATCAGTAGTAAACAGGGCAGGAAGAAGGGAACCCTACCACGCTTTGGGTGGCAACGGCAAACAGCTAACAGCCACTACTGAGAACAGCAGGGAAGTGCCTTCTAAGAAAGAAACACTACAGCCAACACGTGATGGTCACTCCACACCTACAGGGAGGGCATCTGAAGAAAACCATTCTTGCAACAGCCTCAGGTGCGAGGACCAAGGCGTGGGAACACCCGAAATGCCCAGGCACAGATGAATGCATGGCAAAGGCAGGGGACACGCACTCAGTGGAATATAACTCAGCCAGAGGCGTGAAGGAAAGGATGGGCCCTGCAGGACACTGGGTGGACAGCGGGAAGACCCTACCCAGTGCAGGGAGTGCCACAGACAGAGACAGATCCCATGTCTCATCAATCATAGGGGAGGTACCACAGCAAAACAAAACATAACTCATATCAATGGGCAGAGACAGAGAGTTGCACACAGTTAGGAAAGAAACTTAGAAACCAAAAGGAAAAGCTGGGGAGGGGGAAGGAGAAAGAAGGATGCTGGGCTTCAGAAAACATCGGTTATTTCATAGAACAGGTAAATCAATCAGGAACTGCTGGATTGACTGGAAAGCTCTATGCTGCTAAGTCACTTCAGTCGTGTTCGACTCTGTGCGACCCCATGGATGGCAGCCCACCAGGCTCCCCCATCCCTGGGATTCTCCAGGCAAGAACACTGGAGTGGGTTGCCATTTCCTTCTCCAATGCATGAAAGTGAACAGTGAAAGGGAAGCCGCTCAGTCGTGTCCGACTCCTAGTGACCCCATGGACAGCAGCCCATCAGGAGCCTGATGGGCTCCTCCATCCATGGGATTTTCCAGGCAAGAGTACTGGAGTGGGGTGCCACTGCCTTCTCCAGGAAAACTCTATGGAGCACTCGATAATAACAGGTGGGATACTATGATCTGAATAAAGCCATTAAAAAGCCAACAATCATGTTCACAGAACCAGTATACGGAGGAGTGAATCAGGTTGCAATAGGCCTCAAGGAAATGCATTCAGAATATGAAACATCCTGCACTGGGAGAATGGAGATGATTTTAGGAGAGAAAGGAAACAAATGCACAATCCGTTCCCATGAGGCCTCGGTCACTCAGGATGGTGGTATCTCTCTAGAGACCAAAGGGGCTTGGTTGTTCCTTGGCTGGACTGTGGGGAGCCTCAGGGAGCTACGAAGCATGGGCAGGCAGTGGAGGGCGCCTTTGAAGGAACAAGCCGAGGGCCCGAAGCCCCTCTGGCAAGGACGGGCAGGCTTCCTGCTGGGTGAAGCCTAGTGAATCCAGAGGATGCCAGCACTGCTGGCCAGGTAGAGCTCTGCGAACTCACCTGCACTCCCGACACCATGGTGCAGGCCGTGCTTCTGGTAGCCTTCTAGCAGCCCCTCACCCCACCGAGGTACCCGGCACCCTCGGGAGAGTATTTTGGTGGGCTTGGGATTCTTCTGGGGGTGGGGGTGAAGGGAGCGGAAAAAGAAGGAGTGAGCTTCAAGCCCTGGGTGACTGTTCAGGCTCTCTGCACTCTAATTTGCCACCCAGAAGCAGGGCTTTCTCAAAGGTTCTGTTGGCCCGAGTTACCAGAGTGGAGCATGAAGGAGTTCTGGAGCATTTGGGCCATTCCTGTCCACAGCAACTTCCAAACCCGTGCTCTGGGTGCTGAGCAGTCACCGGGATGTGGGGCTCTAAATGACCCCAGCCCCCAAGAAATGTCCTAACATACACGATGGGAAATGAATTCACAACAGAACGGAATCTCCACAACCTAGTTTCAAGAGCTACGTTGAGCTACTTTGAAACAAAATATCATCTGTTGAGGCTGAGCATTCCCAATCACTAGGGAAACAGGTATGAAAGGAGAAGAAACAGGAAGGCCCAGGGCCCCAGCACTGAAGCTTCCCCCAGATAAAATATTAAAGACAGACTGCAGAAAAGAGAAGACTGCCAGGCTGTTGGTGTGTGTGCAAATTGCTAACAGCAGCCTCAGAGAACCCTAGTTAGTGTTAGACGCTCGTTCATGTCCAACTCTGCTCCAGGCTCCTCTCTCCATGCTGTTTTCCAGGCAAGAATACTGGTGAGGATTGCCGTTTTGTCCTGCAGGGTCTTCCCGACCCAGGGATCGAAACCACATCTGTGTCTCCTGCATTTCAGGCGGATTCTTTACCTGCAGAGCCGTCAGGGAAGATCCCAAGGTAACTTAAGTANAATTGCTAACAGCAGCCTCAGAGAACCCTAGTTAGTGTTAGACGCTCGTTCATGTCCAACTCTGCTCCAGGCTCCTCTCTCCATGCTGTTTTCCAGGCAAGAATACTGGTGAGGATTGCCGTTTTGTCCTGCAGGGTCTTCCCGACCCAGGGATCGAAACCACATCTGTGTCTCCTGCATTTCAGGCGGATTCTTTACCTGCAGAGCCGTCAGGGAAGATCCCAAGGTAACTTAAGTAAATCATTTATAACAGGGAATTCTCTTAGTTGGAAAGGTCGATATTTACCACCACGTGAAAGCAATTGTAATCCTCTTCTCAACATCGTGTTTCCTATATGGATGTATACAAACAGACACATACTGCTGTGGGCTCACATGCGCACGCGCACGGGCAGACACGCAGCCTCTGCGAGAGTGACAGTAGCTTTTGAGGTCAGTGAAGCCCCATGACCACAGCTCACGCGGCGGAAACGAGCTGACGCTGGCTTTACATCCTGCCCCTCGCCATGGGCCAGGGCGCAGATCACTTTACCTCCCTGCACAGCGTTCTTCTTCTGTTAAAGAGCACCCGCCTCAGAAGGGTTAATATGAGGATCAGACAGAATCAGTTCAGTTCAGTCGCTCAGTCGTGTCCGACTCTTTGCGACCCCATGAATCGCAGCACGCCAGGCCTCCCTGTCCATCATGAGTTTTACCCAAACTCATGTCCATCAAGTTGGTGGTGCCATCCAGCCATCTCATCCTCTGTCATCCCCTTCTCCTCCTGCCCCCAATCCTTCTCAGCATCAGGGACTTTTCCAATGAGTCAACTCTTCGCATGAGGTGGCCAAAGTATTGGAGTTTCAGCTTTAGCATCAGTCCCTCCAGTGAACACCCAGGACTGATCTCCTTTAGAATGGACTGGTTGGATCTGCTTGCAGTCCAAGGGACTCTCAAGAGTCTTTTCCAACACGACAGTTCAAAAGCATCACTTCATAGTGCTCAATAAACTGGTGCTTCTCAAACTCCAAAGGGCACACAAATTATCTGGAAATCTTGTTACAGTGTAACTGCTGATTCAGATGCTCAAGTGGGGCTTGCCATTCTAAGTTCCTAGGTGAATATTGCTGGTCCCTGGACCAAACTTTGCATAACCAGGCACATACTGAAACTTTACAAAAATTGTTATCTAGTGGTCCTGCTAGACAAGTAAGAAAAGAAAGCTGAGAAAGGTCTTCTTTTTGGTGCCCAGTGTGAGCCTGGCATGTCAGTTTCTCTAGGTGTGGAGAAGGGAACAAACACATTTGGGGCAAGGCTTTATTCTCTCCCTGACGAGCCCCAGCATGACTTAATTTCCATTCTTCTGCCCAGGCTCAGCCAGGGCACACGGGAACCCACAGAGATGTAAAGTCTCATGCCTGTCATAGTCTTGGCAAATCTCCACAACCACAGATGCTCAGTGGGTTGGTAGGGGTGGGTGCAGTGTAGGAGGCAGCTGCTCCTGTGCTCTCTGTTTTGAGGCAGTGGAATCTATAGCTACATGAAAGAGAAGGTAGGCAAATGGGTGGATTTAAAGTGAATGGATCTTATAAGAGATTCAGGAAAAGACCTTGATGCTGGAAAAGACTGAAGGTNGGTAGGGGTGGGTGCAGTGTAGGAGGCAGCTGCTCCTGTGCTCTCTGTTTTGAGGCAGTGGAATCTATAGCTACATGAAAGAGAAGGTAGGCAAATGGGTGGATTTAAAGTGAATGGATCTTATAAGAGATTCAGGAAAAGACCTTGATGCTGGAAAAGACTGAAGGTAGGAGAAGGGGACAGCAGAGGATGAGATGGTTGGATGGCATCACTGACTCAATGAACATGAGTTTGAGCAAGCTCCGGGAGATGGTGAAGCACAAGGAAGCCTGGCGTGCTGCAGTCCGTGGGTTTGCAAAGAGCTGGACACAACTGAGTGACCGAACTGAACTGATGAGAGAGGTACAGCCTGAGTGAAAGAGCGGCATGTTAAACGTCCTTCCGATAAGCAGAATTAGAGAAGAAATTCATTAGCTTTAAAGACTAGTTATTGATTTGGTTGAGGCCATTTCTGTAGCCTGCAGTCTCCCTCTCCCCTGATGCTCCCTCTTCTCCATGTCCAAAACAGAACTTGAGACTGATGGAAAGGTCAGAAAGGCCAGCTGCTTCTGATCCATAATGCTACCAGGCAGCAAGTTAAGGGTGGAATATCATGATTCACTGAGAGGTCTGTGCTCTCCAGGCAGGACACTTCCATCTCTGAGGCCTGAGTAGACTCCCTGAAAACCCAATTTTGTGTTAAAGACGTGGTCTGAATAACAAAGCCATTTTTACTTTCATCAGTGGCCAGTTGCAGAGAGATGTGCTAAAGTGGTTATAAGACAGTTTCTTCCAGAAGCAGCTCTGTGTAAGGCTCCATTCATGTAAAAGCTCCCGCCTACAACAGGGGTGTGTGAATGTTATTCTGCCACTGTCAGTGGCGAGTGGAGCAGAGAAATCTCTGTCTTGCCACCATTTTGTCATTATCCTTGAACTTTTAAAATAATTCCTAACCTCCAGCATCATCTTAAATAGAAGCTGACTCATTCAACACTTCTTAACAACAACAAAATCCTTAAGGCTGCTGCTGCTGCGTCACGTCAGTCGTGTCCGACTCTGTGTGATCCCAGAGACGGCAGCCCACCAGGCTCCCCCGTCCCTGGGATTCTCCAGGCAAGAACACTGGAGTGGGTTGCCGTCTCCTTCTCTAATGCAGGAAAGTGACAAGGGAAAGCCTGGGGGGTGCTCAAATGGGGAGGTGCATATCTTCTGATTTTTAACATCATCACCATTTAAATGAAAGTTAACTCAGCAAACCCCTCTCTAAAGAAATGCTTAGGCGTGAAGGTAGAGAATGGGGAGATGGGGATTAAAATGAAAAAAGTTGCAGGGAAAGAAAGGAATGTTCTTGGTGCAACCAGCCCAGCAGAATTCATTCATTGGCCCTATTTCCTCTCATGATCTTTTGAACAAGAAGTGTTATTTGTACAATAATTGGCAAAGTTCCA
Organism: Neotragus moschatus; assembly: GCA_006410615.1. NCBI lineage: Eukaryota > Metazoa > Chordata > Mammalia > Artiodactyla > Bovidae > Neotragus > Neotragus moschatus. The sequence continues at coordinate 174,239 of SJYA01003086.1, read as the reverse complement.
TTATAACAAATAACCTGAAATATTTCACTGGATTTAGTGTAGGATGTTAGTTCTGGAAGGACAGAGCAATGCGGCTGTGGGCTCTGTGTCTGCTTCTGAAAAGCTAGACTCTAAGAGTGATGCTGTTGGGGAAGAAAAGGCTGCAGTGTCTTATACTGGAAGCCTGTAGCCAAGTCAAAGTAGCTAGAGGAGGAAAATCAATGGGCTAACACTAATTCACTTGCAACTGCTCTTTTTTCCTTTCATAAAGTTACTTTTTTCATCACCGAATTTCCCCCTTTTGTCCTCATTCCTCCACAGGACTAAAGTGAAGATAAATTTAAGCAGGATTCAAATTTTATTTTTCAGAATTCCCCGGTGTTTCCCACAAGGTAGTACAAACTGAAAAGATGCTAGTACTAAGTGAAGCGAGGGGAAAGGTCATGTGAAGAAACACTCATGCACAGCGTCTCCCCACCCCTTAGACGCCCTTACTGTGGGCAACAGGACGGAGGAGGGGCTGCCTTTGTTAAAACCCTACTATGCCTCAGACACCTGTGCTGACTGCTTCTCAGGCACTGTGCTGGTTCACGTTCATCAAGTCTCTGCGAGGTAGAGATTGTTTTTCCTTTTTACTCACGGGAAGTCTGATGCCCAAAGGTGATAAGGTCATACGAGATGCACGTAGGTTTAAACCCAAGTCTGCATGGTTCCAAAGACTTCACTTCTCCACTGAATCATTATATCAAGAGAATGGGTAAATCCGTGTCCAGCTTCTCTAGATGTCTCGTGGTGATGGTGGTGGTTCAGCCGCTAAGTCGTGTCTGACTCTTGTGACCCCATAGACTAGCCTGCCAGGCTCCTCTGTCCATGGAATTCTCCAGGCAAGAATACTGGAATGGGTTGCCACCTCCTTCTCCAGGGTATCTTCCCAACCCAGGAATCAAACCTGGGTCTCCTGCCTTGCAGGCAGATTCTTTATCAACTGAGCTACAAGGGAAGCCAAGATGTCTCGTGGGTATGTTTTATTCCTATAAAGAATGAGGGAATTTGGCCTGGAGGCAGGGAAGACTAACCTGAAGGCAATTACAATAATTTAGGAGAGAAGATACACCTTGAATGAACAGCTCTTTATGATCAAAGCAGCGGTAAAAGGTAGGAAAAGGGCAACTGAAGTGTGTATGTGTATAAAACAGTGGGAGCACGTGTGACTGAGGATGACTGGGATTAACCCGAAAGCACCAGTGAAATCTATCTCCTGAGACAGTGTTCATCCTGAAGGTGAAAACCAGCCCATCGGAAAAGAGGAGGAAGGCAATAGATGAAGGGCTGTTTAGTCATGGACTATGTGAAAAGTCAGTGCGTGGGGTGGGGGTCAGGGAACAGGCTACAAGCCTTCTGTGAACAAAAGGAGCCATAAAGCACCCCAGAACCCACTTACGGGGGCCCAACCAGTCAGAGGTCTGGACACATGCAGAAGATCCCTGGGAGACTTCTCCAAGGAGAGCACTCGAGACAGCGTGAAACACAGCAATTTGGGGAACCATCTCAGGGTCTCGTGGATTTACTAAGCTCCAACACGTAGCCACCATTCTCTGCCTTTTCGTCCTGAGGAGCCACTCTCAAGAGATCATGGCACTTAACACACAGTGTATGAAAGTTAACAGCAGTGCTGGGAAGGCTAGAAGTAAAGCCGCCTCTCTCGCCTACTGAGAAAAGCAGTTTAGAACTCTAGAGAACGCAGGGGCGTTTTCCTGGAGATAGCTTTGATTCTGCTCTGATTTATTAGTATCGTTGCAAGGACTGGAAATCATGGCAGGTTTTTGATACTTAATTATTAATAATGACCGCCACGGCTCCCCTCGCCTCTGTTCACAGCGCCCCTCATCACGGAGCACCCTTCTCTACCTGTTTCTTCATATTGGGGCTAACAGCCTGTCCTGTGTGTGGATTCACCTTCAGGATGAAAACTGTCTCAGGAGCTAGATTTCACTGCTGCTTTCAGGTTAATCACAGGGTATCCTGTGACGACAAAAATATGCTGGTGTCTTGATGTAAAACCAGAAAATGAAGTCAGATAATATAAAGAACAGAGGGGAAAATTACCATAAAGAAAAACGGCACCTCAAGAAATGTAACTGAACATTTTAGCCTCCCCAGGTACGGGTGAGAGCCTCCAAGGGTGCAGACGCCAAGCGACCGCATCTGAGCCCGGGTATCACCTGGATGAGTATCTGTGGCATAAAGAGTTACAACATCTGGATGAGTGTAAATAGATTTGGGCAACAACTTACACTAAAAACAGAGGGAAAAATCATAGCCTAAGATTAGGGTGAGGCAAGTGACTAGAGTATAAACTCAGGGAGGCGCTCAGCTGACCCCACGCTCGCTCAGTCTTGAGAGTGACGCCTCCTTAAACTGTGCACCCGACGTGCCTCCGTTTCTTCACTCTCGTCCTGGTCCTGGTAGATCATCTCATTGCCATCAACTCTTTCTCCTTATAACAAACTAGGGTGCGGCAGAGATGATGGTGAGAAGCGGATTGTGGTTGAAGATATGAAGGACAGAAAACAAATAGGCCCTGATGACTAATTGACTGTGAAGTCGGATGACATTAAGGGAAAGGGGTGGTCGGATCTTCTTGGGGATAAAGGAAATTACATCGTGGGGCAATTTGAGCTGCCTGTTCCTGGGGGTGCCCTAGGGACAGACAGACACGACATGCCTGATGGAAATTGTGCTTTTTTTTTTCTGCAGGCAGGCCTCTGGGGTTTCCACGCTTCCTGTGGGGTTGACCCCTGTGTCTGTGACAACCACAGAGGCTGTTCCAACTCAGCTGATAAAACTTTGGCAAAGGCATGAACTTAAAAACAATCTGAAGAAAAAGGAAATAAGACAGCAGTCCTTATCACTCACTGTTTTCTGTAGTTTCCACTGCTTATAAAAATATTTTATCATTTGACTGGACAGCAAATGGACAGTCTCAAGTACATGGAAGCTGAAAGATTTTTATTTCCAGGCAAGTGATAGTTTCTGGTCTCCTGGAAGAGGCTGGAGATAAAATCTCTGTCTTCAGGAGATGGCCTTCTACCAAGAATTCTCTGTGCTCTTTAAGGTAGCATTAGAGGCCAGAGCAGAAAGATTAGATTTTAAAAAACAAATGGGAGGCCATGAGAGATGAGATTAAGCTGAGAAATAAATGCAAACAATGACTAAAAATTACACTTTGTGGAGGAGGCATCCGTCTCCTGGGTTCCAGATTGGGGTGGACTCGCCGTTCTCGTCTTCTGCTATGAAGCCTTTAGGAAAGCCTGCAGTTCTAGTACGTGCTCCAATCTTCCCAGGAGGCAGCCCGCAAACTGGCCTCCTCTGTCCCTCCTTCTGCCCAGGAGGCCTCACTCTTCCTAAAGCTGAGCCGTGGAGCAGCTCTGCAAAACCTTGTAAAGTAAGAAAGCAAAACGCTTGCTCCCTCCATGCCACCAGGTCCCCAGTATGGGGAACTGCTTCCAGGAAAGGCTGGATGCTAAAGATGAGTATCCTTCCTTGGACGTTTTTACAGCTTCTTACCTGAAAAGAACCCATGCCTCATGTCCTTTATCTGCCTGACAAACAGGTCATTTGAGAATCTCCTGGAAGTTTTCCAAGGAAAGCTTCTGTGAACCCATCTCTGGTTAGCTGCCCAGTCTCGCTGCCATCAGCCTTGTGCTATTACCTGCTCTAGGGCAGCTTTTATGTTAAAGATTTGCGTATAATTTGGACCTATAGGACGAGCCTTGTAGGTAGAGATACTGTTTAGTTTGGACCATTTCTTAAATAAAAGGTCTAATTCTAGTGCTTTCCTCTTTCTTCAAAACTCCATGGTGAGCAAAGAAAATAGAACCCTAGGCAAGGTGGGAAATAGCCCGGAGGGCACCTGGTTTATTTCCTGAGAAAGGCAAAGCATTCTTCTCAGCCCAGGACTCATCCTTATTTCTTAGAAATCTATACCAGAGTCCATCAGTGTTTAATTTTGGATATAAAATCAGAATTTAAAGCTTACACTGAGACACAGTACAGGCCTAGGATGACCTAAATGTGTTAGGTCAGAAAAGATTATGTAAGACGGACTTCCCTGGTGGTCAACTGGTTAAGACTTCGCCTTCCAGTGCAGGGGGTTTGGGTTCGATCCCTGGTCTGGGAGCTAAGATCCCACAAGCCTCCTGGCCAAAAACTCAAAACATAAAACAGAAGCAATATTGTAATAAATTCAATAAAAACTTTAAAAATATTAAAACCATCTTTAAAGAAAAGATTACATGAGAGAATCTTTCATATTTTGGGGGCCTGAAGGTAAATCTGGGAGAAGTCACATTCAGTGTGTTATATCACATTATATTTTTAAAATATAACCTGTCAAGTCAGAGATAAAAGAAAGCAATACCATCTTTAATTTTTAAAAATTACAAATAATAAAAAGGGAATTTGAATATAATATTAAAAAAATGACTCAGGAGTCCACTAGTCTGGTTAGTTGTGTGTGCATATGTGTGTGTGTGTATGTACACATAGAAACATTTATATATATAATAAACAAAATAGTTAAAATGTTTACATAAAATACAGTGATATATAATACATACATAAACATTTAACATATGGAATCATAGGGTAACTGCTTTAAATTCTTTTGTCTTCACTTAACACTATGTCATAAAGATATCCTAATGTGATTACCAATTATTATAATTATCACTTAAAATGGCTTTATCATAGTCCACTTAAATGAGTAAACTGCAATTTACATAGCCATTACCTTAGTCTTGGACATTTATGTTACTTAAAACCTGTCTTTGGGAAAAGGCACTTCACAACTAACATTTTTTTTGTATCTGGAAAGAAACACTTAATTCTACCATTTTCTTTCCAAATGTCTCATTAAGCCTGTCTCGTCTATGCGGTCTACAGCTGCGAATGTTGTATGTGACATTCTAGTATCTGGTTATCTTTTAAGCCTCTGTGCCTGCCATGTGTCAAACACAGGAAACCCAGTCTCTCTCCCTGAAGTCTCTGCTTCACGTCTGCCCAGCTCCTCCAAGACACAATGTGACGCTGCCCCAGAGTCCTTACAACTCAAGGATTCAAGCGAGGAGCAAAGGCTGCCCTCGGGGTGCCCTGACCTCCCGGAGCTGTGTGCACAACTGGCTGTGTGCACTTTTCAGTGAGAGGGTATGGATCTTATATCAGGTTTCAAGCGGGCCATGTGACCTAAAAAGGGGAAGTATCCCTGATGGGGCTCTTTTTAGCATCCTTTATCTCCTTCCCTCTCCTGGCCCTTCTCTGCTTATCTGATAGCCTAAAATTTCCCTCTTCCCTTTGCAGGTTGCCACGTACTTTCCACCTCTTGCCTTCCCTTCACTGTTGGCCTTCTTGGATGAGTAGTTTTACACTCCCGCTCCCGGGTCTCCCATCTTATTTTGCTGACGTTGCTTTTCTGAAGATGATTTGTGGCTACTCGTCAAATGGCCAGTCACCGGATTTCACCCTTCACCTTGTCTTCTCTGTAGCCTAAGGCATCATTCCCCTTGGCCTTGTGATATTTCTCCCTGACCACCTGAGTCCCTGCCTCCCCCAGGACCTTTCCTTCTGGCCTCTCTTCTCTTCCGATCTGTCCTTCTTTCCTCTGCTGCCAAATGGAGGTTTTCTTCAATTTCCTGTCACCAGGCCCACTGTCTTTCTGTATTCTTCTCTTTGGCCATCTCATCCAGACCTGTGTATGTGCGGCTGCCACATCTTTGGGAACTGAGATCCGTATTATAAATGCCGTCTCCACTGGGATGCCTGACAATACCTGCACCATATCTGCGAGGAAATTCATCCTGTCTGGTAGCTTTTTTTTTTTTTTTTTTTAATTTTAAACATTACAAAATGTTATGGGGTATAGTCAGTTAACAAACAATGCTGTGATAGTTTCAGGGGAACAGCAAAGGGACACAGCCATACGTATTCCGCCCCCCGCCCCCCGCCCCCCAGAGCCTCTTAAGTCCCATATTTCTGTGGATGGGACTGCCAGTGCTTTGTCTTCAGGCACAAAAGCTCTGAGTTATACTGGGCTCCTCACTTTCCCTTGCTTTCTGTCCTCCTCCTGTATCACAGGTGAAGGTTAACTGACTCTCTTTCCACAATGTCCCTTCATACTGCTGCCCCCACTGTTACCTCCTATTACCTGACCCCAGGATCATTGCAGTGGGCTTTAATCTCTTCTCTTGGAGGCCCTTCCCCACCACGGATGCCTTTCTCCAAACCCTGCCAGATTTACTTTCCTAAAGCATCAGTCTAATCACTCCAGAGTGCTGCTCAAGGTTCTTCTGAATGTTCCCATATCCACCAAATTACTTCAAAATTCAAAGCCCTTCAAGTCCTCAAACCAAACCATTTCCCCAGCAATCCCCTAAATATATCCTGTGTAGGCATGTTAAGCCAACTCCGGTTTCAGTATAGATCATTAAAGTATATGGATGTGTAAATATTTAAATTCACATGGGTGCTTTTAAAAGCAAAAACCTATTAATAGTATCACATTTATTTATCCAGTTTCTTCTTTTCTCTTTTCGTTCCCTTTCTTCTTTTATATTTTCTTGAAGATTTAGACTTCAGTCCATCATCATTTAATAGAAGTGTTTTGAGCCCCTTATATGCTTCAGCCTGGTGCCTGAAGGAACAGATGTTCCACCCTTGATATCCTTAAGACTGAGCCAGGAGCCGCTGGCATCTATGAATGAGGCAAAAGCCTCTTCTTTACCCCTATTTGTAAGGCATGTTGGTCATAGTCTTGACAGGAATCAAATGGTCAACACAAAAGGAAAGACGAGGAGAATTTAATAAAAGGACCATTTGCAAACATGTCAAGGAGGCTGATAAGAAAAGGTCCAGTGGGGTAGTTAGTAGAACTTCGTGAGAGTAGTGTCTGCGGGGCAGGACGCCTGGAATCTGTCCTTCTGTAGAGGAATGTGGTCACTGTCAAACCTGCCTGGCAGGCAGAGAGCAGGGAGGAAGCACCCCAGCTTCCTTCTCTTCCCACAGCTTGACCTCTGGCTGCTGCCTTCGAAGAGGAAGGTGTCCTGGGGCAGAAGGGAGGGGCTGAAAAGGGTATGGAAATATGAACCGAGTTCCACTGCTGGCTCCTGAAGGTCTGTCTCCAGGGAGACACAGGCTCACCCTGTGGAAACTCCTGGGTTTGCTCAGAAATCTTGGGTCATTCACTGTGTCAAAGGGAGATTTTGACTCTGGAGGGCTCAGGGGTGGGGTGACTGAGACATAACCCCATTCCTTCCCAGGCTCTGCCTGTCTCCACACTAGGAAGCCCTCATTTCTCATCCCTTTGCCACTTTCCCTTCCTTTTGCCAGATGGCTTCAGTAAAATTATTGGACAGATAATAAATATTTAGAGGCCAAGTTAAATATGACATGCTGTCCTTAATAGAGGAGAACTCAATGGCACCCCACTCCAGTACTCTTGCCTGGAAAATCTCATGGACGGAGGAGCCTAGTGGGCTGCAGTCCATGGGGTCGCTAAGAGTTGGGCACGACTGAGCAACTTCGCTTTCACTTTTCACTTTCATGCATTGGGGAAGGAAATGGCAACCCACTTCAGTGTTCTTGCCTGGAGAATCCCAGGGACGGGGAAGCCTGGTAGGCTGCCGTCTATGGGGTCGCACATAGTCAGACACGACTGAAGCGACTTAGCAGCAGCAGCAGCAGCCCTTAATAGCTTGTGTTACAGCTTATCATTTACAGTAGATGGCATTGCTTGAGTAATAGGAAATTAATAATGAGAAAGTTGACTTTAGAGGGAAATGACAATGAAGTGGCTGGTATGTTTTCTTCACTAGAAAACTCAGAACAGAACACCTAGCGACCTTCTCCTGTGTCCCCGGCCTGAAGCCCTCCAGGAGGAAGGGCTTTGCTGCAGACGCTGCTGATGATCTGGCCCCTTCTCCTCAGTGTTTGTGTCTGTGCTCCCCTTCTTATGGCCTGCTCTAGACTCGCTCCAGACATCCCACATCCCATAGGTTCATCACTGGACCCTGAAGGGCTGGGAAGAACCACTGAGGTGGTCCCTCCCAGTTGGGCTTGAGCTGTCAATATTATCAGTCTCTTCGCAAAGCCCTCATCAGTCAGCTCACCCTCTGCTGATCCCAGCATCCTGCCTAGATCATTTGTTCCTGGGGAGTAGGCAAGTGGAGCTCAGATCTTCCTCTCACAACTCAAACAGTAGGGATTATGATGACCTTGACATCCATGGAATCCAGTCCCCTCACTTCATGGCAAATAGATGGGGAAGCAATGGAAACATGACAGACTGTTTAGTTTTGGGGGCTCCAAAATCATGCAGATGGTGACTGCAGCCATGAAATTAAAAAACGCTTGCTCCTTGGAAGAAAACCTATGACCAACCTAGACAGCATATTAAAAGGCAGACACATTACTTTGCCAACAAAGGTCTGTCTAGTTAAAACTATGGTTTTTCCTGTGGTCATGTATGGATGTGAGAGTTGGACTGTAAACAAAGCTGAGCACTGAAGAATTGATGCTTTTGACCTGTGGTGTTGGAGAAGACTCTTGAGAGTCCCTTGGACTGCAAGGAGATCCAACCAGTCCATCCTAAAGAAAATCAGTCCGGAATATTCATTGGAAGGACTGATACTGAAGCCGAAACTCCAGTACTTTGGGTACCTGATGCGAAGAACTGACTCCTTGGAAAAGACTCTGATGCTGGAAAAGATTGAAGGCAGGAAGAGAAGGGGACAACAGAGGATGAGATGGTTGCATGGCATCACTGACTCGATGGACATGAGTTTGAGCAAGTTCTGGGAGTTGGTGAAGGACAGGGAGGCCTGGCATGCTGCAGTACGTGGGGTCGCAAAGAGTTGGACACAAGTGAGCAACTGAACTGAACTTGACATCCATGGGCTCTCTTTCTCTCCTACTGTCAAACCATCCTCACCTCCTGCCTCCAGAAGGCAGGCCTTCTGCCTACCATGAGTGTACCATACAGGGGTGATGAGTCAGTAGGAATCAGAATCTAGCAAGAGTGTTATTCTGGCCTTGTTCAGACCATCCTAACGCCATCTTTTGAGAACATTTCCAGAGAAGCAAATGAATAAATTGAAATTCAACTGATGTCACTCTTCTGCATTCAAATCTATTGGAATCTGGGAAAGTAAAATTTACTTGAATAAAGAGAACCATATAGGTCGTGATTGAAAACACAAGGCTGCTGACTGCTAGGGGCCTGGCAGCTGAGATGCTGAAACTCACCAGCCCTTTAACTGCAAGATGAAATTTATCAGAAGATACCAAATTAACTATCCAGGAAGAGAAGAAGGGGACAGTGATGCAGGGACTGGCTGACCCTAATTAAACTGGTGGAAATGATGGTCCCTCATCTCTGAATGGCATCTCTTTTCCTCCCTATTCTCTGTTCTCTTGTCAATATTGTCTCCAAGTTCTAAATGACTTCAAAAAGGGAACAGAGCAACAGAATAATCTATAATTAGCACCATTTAATTCTATTCTGTGAGACAGAATTACAAGCAATACATAAGCACTTTAAAATACTCATTCATTTTGTAAGAAAAGAATCATCAGTCTATGTTCGATACAGGATACAGGATGCTTGGGACTGGTGCACGGGGATGATCCAGAGAGTTGATATGGGGTAGGAGGTGGGGGGTGGTTCAAGATTGGGACATGTACACCTGAGATGGAAACAAATAAAAAAAAATAAAAAGAAAATACTCATTCTATATTTATATCATATGTAACATGTATTTTCTCTGATTATAACATATCTAAGCAAAACAAATTGTTAATTTTTAAAAAAGATATTTTGGTACAACAATTTTAGTAAAAAGTAAGTATAAAGAAGAAAATAAAAGTAACTATTAGGCTCAGAAAATATAGCTGACAATATTTTGATGTATTAATTTGCAATATGGTGTGTGTGTGTTGAAGAGAGGGACATAGGCAATTATTAGAGACAAAAAATTTGGAATCATAATATCTTGTTAGGTTTACTTAGCATTGTTCTATGAAGGATTTTAACAATCTGTTGGAAAATATTTTTACCCTGAGGTAAAAAGAAAAACAAAACCCCAAAACTAAGGACTCCAGTTAAGCCATCCTTTGAGACAGTATTAAGAAAATAGAACAGGGGGCTTCCCTGGTGGTCCAGTGGTTAAGAATCTACCTTCCAATCCAGGGGAAATGAGTTTGATCCATGGAGGGGGAGTAAGATCCCACGTGCCACAGGACAACTAAGCCCGAACACCACCTACTGAGTCTGGGCACTTTGGAGCCCACACACCACAACTGGCGAATCCCATGTGCCGCAAAGAAAGATCCCATGTGCTGCCACCAAGACCCACTGCAGCTGAATGCGTGGAGTGTACGGGTTCCTTGTGGATACTTCACGCACAGCGGATGGTCCAGAAAAGCTCAACATTTTCAAAAGAGTGAGGAGGCTTTGGTAGCTGAAAAAATGGGAACCTCAGTTCAGAGTCTACACTTACAAATATAAGGTCAAACCCCAAAGGATGCTTTTGTTTGGAGACTATAACCAGCCATCACGGCAGAGCTGTGGGAGGACAGGGGATGCCCTTAGAGAACCCGTTGCGTTCCCCATCACTGCATCACATGACCCCTGCGATGAGAAAAACATGCCGTATGATTAGGGGCAACATCCACTGAAGTTAGACGAGTTTGCCACTTCCTTCAGCCTGGGCACCAGCAGAAGCCTGTATCAAAGCACTTCAGCCCCTACCTAGTCTCCTTGGTCCTACAGGCAACATTTTTATCTTACCCTTTCTTGTCCTGATTTCCCCTGCCTGCAGAAAAATTGTGATCTTGCCTCCCTATGAGGCCTAGGGAGGACGCCCTCTCTACCCTTTAGGTCGAGGATCAGCAGACTTTTCTTATAATGACCTGGGTAGGACATATTCTAGATTCTGTGGGGGATGTGATCTCTCACAAATACTACTCACCTCAGCCTTCACAGCAGAAAAGCAGTTGTAGGCAAGCATGTCAGCTCATGGGTCAGTTCATATAAATAAAGCTTTATTTATAAAGACTGGTGGTAGGCCAGATGGGGCTCCTTGGCCACAGTTTGCTGACCTCTGTTTGAGGTCGTGCTGGGCATGAAGTGGGCAGAACCTGAGCCTCAGCTCACTGACATGAGTCTTGAAAACCACCAAAAGGTGATGCTTCTGGACAAACAGAAGTTAGCAGCCAAGATGGCAATGGTGTGAAATCCCTCCTCCCATCTTACCCTTGATTGTCACTGAGTTGGGAAGAGGATTAAACTGAGAAGACTGGCATCACACAATAAGAGAAGGGACTCACTTGGAGCATGGAAGCTTCATTCTTCGAGATGCGTCTGTCTGGGCATTATGAGCTGGACAAATTCATGTACGATTCCACAAATCAGATGGGCCTCTCTTCTGCATTTTCCCAGGCTGCATTTCTAAAGGGACACAACCAAAAAGGTGGCCTCAAGAACAGTAACATATTTAAGAATTCATGTCTGTTCTGTTTCTTCAGGCAATTCCATCTGGTTATGCCTGTGTAACCAGGAGCTTTTTTTTTTTTTTAAAAGAGTGACTGAAACTCAGGATATCTCAGAGGAACAAGAAGCCTCTGTTCTATCCATGCTGGACGCTAGATGCACAAAATCACAAGACCAACTTCTTTCTTCAGGACTGAAACGTGTTCAGCTTCCCAGATGACAGCACCGCCCGCCCAGGGCAGGGACGGTATTATGACTCCCTTACCCAGCATCCCTTGTTACTTTAACAGGCAGCCACTGTTTCCGCTATTGGCAGCCACTGTTTCCACTGTTTCCCCATCTTTTTGCCATGAAGTGAGTAAGATCATGGCATCCGGTCCCATCACTTCATGGCAAATAGATGGGGAAACAGTGGAAATAGTGGCTGACTATTTTTCTGGGCTCCAAAATCACTGTAGATGGTGATTGCAGCCATGAAATGAAAAGATGCTTACTCCTTGGGAGGCAAGCTATGACCAACCTAGACAGCATATTGAAAAGCAGAGACATTACTTTGTCAACAAAGGTCCGTCTAGTCAAGGCTATGGTTTTTCCAGTGGTCATGTATGGATGTGAGAGTTGGACTATAAAGAAAGCTAAGCACAGAACAACTGATGCTTCTGAACTGTGGTGTTGGAGAAGACTCTTGAGAGTCCCTTGGACTGCAAGGAGATCCAACCAGTCCACCCTAAAGGAAATCAGTCCTGAATATTCATTGGAAGGACATGCTGAAGCTGAAACTCCAATACTTTGGCCACCTGATGCGAACATCTGACTCATTTGAAAGACCTTGATGCTGGGGAAGATTGAGGGCAGGAGGAGAAGGGGATGATATAGGATGAGATGGTCGGATGGCATCACTGACTCAGTGGACATGGGTTTGGGTGAACTCCAGGAGTTGGTAATGGACAGGGAGGCCTGGCATGCTGCAGTTCATGGGGTCGCAAAGAGTCGGACACGACTGAGCGACTGAACTGAACTGATGGGGCCAGATGCCATGATTTAAATTTTCTGAATGTTGAGTTTTAAGACCCCCCTCCCCTTTTCACTCTCCCCCTTTACTTTCATCAAGAAGATCTTTAGTTTTTCTTCACTTTCTGCCACAAGGGGAAAAGTTCTCGGAGAGCCCAGGATGCAATTAAACACTACTGGAACCTACTGTAAGGATGGGTGGGGGGATGGTTAGGAGGCTGGGTCCCACTTCAGCGGGCCCTGCCCGGGGACACCACGCCACCTCCGCCCCACTCCCGCTTCTCCCACCGGAGGTGGGGCACTGCGGCTCCCGCAGGGATTCTGTGCCTCCTGCTCCCCATTCCCAGCAGGAAGCACAGCTTGGCTCTCTCCCGACTTCGCCAGCCCCAGCGAGCAGGTGGAGGGCAGGAGCTGGAGGCCTGACCAAAGTTCCGCTGCCCCCAGCTCTTCCTAAACAGCGAGGGCGGCTCCAACCGAACGCGAACCCGTGGTGTGGGATTCAAAAGTTGATTTTCCGCGGGAGCCGGAGGACGCAGGGCTGGGTCCGCTCTCACTTAACTTGGCCCGGGCCCTGAGGGCTGACCCGGCTTGGCCGGCGGGGCCCGGCCGAATGCAGCTACGTGCAGCCGTGGGCGAAGTCGAGGGTCGCGGTGTCCTCCCCGCAGGGTCCGGGGCAACTCAGCGAAGGCGGAAAGAAGAGACGCCGAGCCTCGCGTTCAGGCTCTTTGGGGACCCGATTGCACTCCTGGCGGCGGGGGCGCGCCAGCTCCGCCCTGAGTCACTAGGGGAGGGAGCGAGACGAGAGCTGGCAGCTGCGCGACGCGGCTCCGCCGAGAGCTTCCACCCAATAAAGCCTGTGGGCCCCGCTGCCCACGTGTTGTGAGCTCCTACGCTCGGTCGTGGGGGCTCGGAGGAGGGCGGCACCGGGAGCGAAGTGAGCCGTCTGGTCCAGGCCGGCCCCGCTGGGGGTCGCGGAGTGGGCAGGGCCGCCCTGGGGAAGGCCTGCTGGGGTCGCAGCTCCGGTCCCCGCCCGGTTGGCGCTCTGCTTGGGCTCCTGGGGCCATGCCACCCTGGGGACCTCCTCTACACTTCGGGGTAAAGCAGGCATAACTGGAAGAGGGTAGGAGTAGTGCTTCTTTTCTCATACATTCCAGGAAACTTTTTGGATAGATGCTCAACCGCCACCCAAACGGTGAGAATATCGCTCACTTCCGCATCCTGGATACCTGCAAGAGCTCCTGGCATATGATAGGAGTCCGGCAATCACTGCTTACTAAGTGAGTGCCTTAAGAAATGAATGGACGATGAGGCTGTTTTTCCATCCCACGATGGCTTCCGAAATACATCCCCTTCACAAATAAGCAGAAAATAAATGTTTGGGAAGCGCCAGCGTTTGAACATCGGTATAAACAGGCTGTCTTATGCAAGGTGTAACTACTGCCATGGGTCATGAGGCACTTAAGAAAGGAAGTGTGGCTTCCCTGTTCCAGACTTGTTAAAAGTCGAATTCTGACAAATGAGCACTGGAGGTGTATGCTGTGCACTGCGTCTGATTGTTTCTGTAACAGTAGATAAATTAGACAGCTACGATAATCCAAGAGCATTATCCCACATCTGGGAACCGAGCCAGCTGCCAAGCGGAGGAACACACAAAACTGAAGGGGGCCGGTTGGAGATTTTAAAAGTCTCTGCTTCCAGCATAAGAGTCACTTTATTTATTTATTTACATTTTATCTTTAAAAATTTATTAATTTTATTTTTAATCATTTATTCATGAAGTCATTCTCTTTGGTCAAATATATATTGGTATGGAAAACATGTAATAGCTACCTACGAAAAATATCATTTCTGACTGTCCTATTCCCTCAATACTGTATCCATTGACACAGGTTCAAGGATGTTATATTCCCCAAATGTTTTATATTCAGAATTAAATTTTAAAGGGCCACATTTTCCGTAGTTTTAGCCTGGTGAGCAGGTTATTAAAAATATCCATTAAAAGAGCACAAGTCAGAATAAGTACCAGCCATCAGAATAGTGCCGACTGTAGGAACAAGGCATCAACCACCAGAATGGTTGCCATACTGTTCATTTTAAAACAGCTTGCCCAGCGAAGCAGACCCTGCTTGTCCTCCTGATGCCCAAGGGTTTCCTTCTGACGTCTTGCCCAAGACCTCTTTTTATGAATGGTTGTATGTAATTATCCCCAACCCTTGGCTTTCTGAGCTTCTCTGCATTCATGCTGGCATTGTGAGTTGGGCTAGGTTCCTCAGACTTTGTGGCTATAATCAACAGTAAGAAATATAAATTACCGTGTGGCCCAGGGCACACAGACGCATGCGCGCACACACACACAAACGCACACACACTGGTATATTTTCTTCTATTATATTTATTTTCATTAAAAGCACGCTGACCCCTGGAAATTTCCTGGTGGTCCCTGGTGGTTAGGACTCTGTGCTTTCACTGCCGAGGGCACAGGTTCAATCCCTGGGCGGGGAACTAAGATCTTGCAAGCCATGCTGCACAGTCAAAACAAAGAAACAAAAAGGAAGGAAAGAACAAAACCCATGCTTATCCCTGATGGATTTCACACCCAGGCAGGAGGAGAAGGGGGCGAAAGAGGATAAGATGGTTGGATGGCATCACCAGCTCAATGGACATGAGTCTGAACAAACTCCGAGAGACAGTAAAGGACAAGGAAGGCTGGCGTGCTGCAATCCATGTGGTTGCAAAGAGTCAGACACCACTTAGCAACTGAACAAGTGGGCTGCAACCTGCAGAGCTGGGATATTGGCAGAAAGCTTTAAAGAAAGTAACTGTGCTGGGCCCTCACCTGCTGCCTGGCCTGGCTGCCCAGGCATTACAGTGGGAGCCACCCCTTGGGTGCTACCTTCTCTGAGCAGCTCTGTGGTCACCAAGACATGAAGACTTCTGCCTTTGGTCAGCTTGCACCTTCCAGATGCCACCTCCCTGACTGATCATCGCAGGCCACACACAGACCAGATGCTGTGTGTAGAACAGACATTTATGAAAGGCATGAGCAGAGTAAGGAGGACCTGTGAGAGATGGGGAGAGAAAGATGGAGACCCAGGCAGACGGGAGAAGATGAAGGATGTAGGATGACCAGCTTGTCCGGGTTTTCCTGCTTTTAGCCTCGGTATCCATATCCTGGAGAACCTCGCAGGCTCAGGAAAAGCAGAGACATTGGTCCCCCTACAAAGAGGGACAGGGAGAGAGGAGCAGAAGACACAGACCCTGAGAGACGATGAGTTCATTTCCTGCGGCTGCTGCGACTGAGCACCCCAGACTTAAACAACAGACATGCATTGTCTTCTGGCTTTGCAGGTCAGGGTCCAAGATTAAGGTCTTGGCTGGGGTGGCTTACTCTGGGAAGGATCTGTTCCAGGCTTCCCTACTTGGCTAGTGATAGATGGCTGTCTCTTTCTCTGTGTCTAAATTTCCCCTTTTTGTAAGGACACGAGTCACACTGGATTAGGGTCCATCCTAATGACCTCACTTTAACTTGACTTTCTCTGTAAAGACCCCTTCTTCAAATAAAGTCAAATCCTGAGGTCCTGAGGGTTAAAACTTCACAGATGAGTTTGAGGGGAACACAGTTCAGCTTATAACAGATGGGAAGTCAGAGAGAGACACCCAGGGGCCAGGGACAGTGTCCTTTTTGTCCTTCTGACCACTGCCTGACCTGCTCCTGGCTGACCAAGAACTCTACCCTAGTCTTCCCTGGGAAACTTCTCCTGCCATAAGTCGAGCCTTGTGCTCCCAGTACAGCCCTCCTCACTTGCCCGAGCGTTTATACCTGTTAGCTCACCAGCCTGTACGTCTGGGTGGCACAGTTGGTAAAGAATCTGCCTGCCAGAGGGGAGATGCAGGAGACTTGGTTTCGATTCCTGAGTCGGGAAGATCCCCTGGAGTAGGAAATGGCAACCCACTCCAGTAATCTTGCCTGGAGAATTCCACAGATACCAAGGAATCTGATGGGCTACGGACCATGGGGTCGCAGAGTTGCTCGCCACTGAGGACGCATGTATATAGAAGGCTAATGATTGGCATATCCAGACCATGCTCCTCTCTTCACCGCCCCCCCATCCTTCACTACCTCCAGGTAACAAAAAAGATGCTCCATGCCAGCTCGGTGAGAACCCTAAGTCCAAGATGGGCTTCGAAACAAGACCCAGCACACATTTGTGGGAAAAAAAAATATAATTGAATAAAGACATCCAGGAAATAGAGAATCCACCCAGACAATGGAGTGAACCTGTTCTAGAGGAAGGGAAGTTTTGAGCTACTTTTTTTTTCATTAAAAAATGTAATGGGTTTCTTTCATAGGTGGAAGATCTAAAATTATTTGTAGGAAAAAGGAACTGGACTAGATAATGAAGACTGGGGGGGGGGATTTTGTATTTTAATTTAATGTGGTAGAAGCGAATGTGGGTTCCTTTGGCATTTCCAAAACTGTATTATTATCCATGATTGGCTGTTGTTCAAACTGATTTTACTGCCCCCAACCCTAGTTTGGATTAGTTTCTGGATCTGTTATGTCGGGTGTGGCCATGTGACTTGATTTTGTCTTAGGCTGGTTGCAGGATGATTCCTTGCCCCTTGACTTCGTGCTCAGCCATGTAGCTTCCTTTGGCCAATAGACATTAGCAGTTGTGACTCAAGTAGGACTGGAAATTAGCCTGTATAGCTGGATTTGTCCTCTTGTACCTGTGCCGTCTCCATGAGTAGAACTTCTTTTGAACTGCACTTTCAGCCTGGGCCCACGATGAGCGCAGGTGCAGGAATCTAAACCGTGGTGAGGAGCTAGTCCAGTTGAGCCCACAGCTCAAAGAAGAGCTGCCCCCTCGAGCCCAGCCTAGCTCAGCTAACCACCAGTTGACCTGAAATTACGTTTGTTTGTCACTGAGAGTTTGAGTTGTCTGTTACTCCTTGATAGCTGACCCATACGTTATTGTATCAGGTGAGCTTGGAAGGGCAGCACAGCTGAGCACAATCTGAGATGGGGAGCAGCCTGGAGCAAATTCTTCATCCAAAGCATGCTGTAATCTGGTGGGTATTTTACTTATTAGTTCATCTGCATCCATTTTGGGATTCCTGGGTCAAAACTTCTTTTAGAACGTGTCTTGGGGAACTGAACTCTGTCCGCTGTCTAACACATAGCACACACAGATCATTTGAAATTTTGTTAAATGACTGTGGACATTCTGAATGGATCCCAGAAGGTCCCGGAAGGCAGGGACAGGACTTAGGGATGTGAATACAGAACATACAGGCTGAGCTACTTTGCTATTTCTCCCTGTCCCCCACAAAGTGACAGCTGATGCACTGTGGGCTGGAGAATTCACTGGGTTAGCAGAGGACTAACTGGGGGCTGTGGGCTTTTTGGGAAAAGATATCTCTCTGTCCTTGTCTTTGTCTTACTCTCTATTTAGTAGGAAAGATGCTGTTTTGAGACGATCGGCTTCAGGATCTTGGATTGGACTGTGCGATGGAGCCATAGGGACAGGTGGCAGCTGCGCCCTCTGCCTCCACTCTCTCTGGTGGCAGACACGTTCTGCACTGCCATTCCTTAAAATGGAAGAGAGAAGGAGGGAAACCTCAGTAAGGAGGGGCTGGGAAAAGGCAATGGGAAGTCCGGCTTTAGCCTGGAGAAAGGCAGGGCAGGGAGCCAGGGCCAGGCCACCTGTCTGGAGTCAGGCAGGAAAAGGGTAGATCACTTAGCTGAAATCCCTTATCTTTTTCTCCTGTGATCAGAGTAAGTTATTTAACAGCCCAGCCTCTTTATGGCTTCAACAGGGAGAAAAGGCAAACAAAGAGCACGTGATCGCCCAGGGTCTGGGAGCCACCTTCCCCGGCAGGTGCACCCTCTTCAGCAGACCTGTCTGCCACTTAGAGGGTTTCCTGGAAGACCAGGCCCGTATCTGCTGCCTGATCCTGCAGTGCCGGAGTCCCTTCCCCATGTCTCCCTTCCAGGTGTCTTTAAAAGACTTCTGAAGTTTTCAGAGGATTATTCTTTAATCCTTTGCGTCCTCACCACCTTGTCATGAACCTAAACCAGTCTTGGCTCCACTTTACAGATGACGAAACTGAGGTTAGAATGATTGTTAGCAAGCTTTATACTCTGTGCTATGAAATATCAGTTAATTTATTTTATTCTTTTTAAAAATAAAATTATAATTATGAATTTTTCTTTAATAGAGAGAAGGAAACAAATGGTCTATATTCCTATTACTCACATAACTGATGTTAACATTCTTTCTGGCCCAACAATTCTATTTTTAGATGTTTCTGTTTCTATTTCTGTTTTATTCCATGAAGGTTAAAGAAAACTCGATATTAAAAAAATATATATATATATTTAAAAATATCAAAGGTTTGCTGCTGCTGCCACTAAGTCGCTTCAGTCGTGTCCAACTTTGTGCGACCCCATGGAGGGCAGCCCATCAGGCTCCCCCGTCCCTGGGACTCTCCAGGCAAGAACCCTGGAGTGGGTTGCCATTTCCTTCTCCAATGCATGAAAGTGAAAAGTGAAAGTGAAGTCTCTCAGTCATGTCCGACTCTCAGTGACCCCGTGGACTGCAGCCCACCAGGTTCCTCCATCCATAGGATTTTCCAGGCAAGAGTACTGGAGTGGGATGTCTACACATATATAAATTCAAACAATTTTAGGCTTATGAAAAATTACAAGTGAGGATAAACAGCATTTTTTCTGAACCATTTGAGTAAACTGCCAACAAGAAGCCCCTCTTTTCCAAATACTAATTTTATTGTCTATTACTTACAGAAAAGGACCTTCTCCTGCTCTCCCAAAACACAACTATCATGATTCAGGCAGTTAGCATTGAGACATAACTACCCTCTCAACCCCAGGTTCCATTCAAGTTTCATCACTTGTTCCAAGATGCTTGTGGAATGCAGTCTGCCCATTGGTAGGGTCTCCCAGACTGGGGTCCTGGCCTCCTATAGCAGCGAGTAGGGAAGTACAGCTCCAGATTTCTTGCTGATGGGCTGTTTTCTCAGGGAGCTTTAAATATTCTTGCTCTGTTCTTTGCAGGGCTCAGCTGCCACCAGGGGTTGCTGTTTCCTTCCCGTCAGCAAAAGGTCTGACAGCCAGTCCCCGCTGTGTTGGTTAATTAAGAATGTCTACCTGTCCCCTCTCAGGGGTATTTGGATGCTGGAGACAGAGCTTGGACTCTGGGTTCAAACCCCAACCCCACTATCTACAGTCTGGATTGAAGGGGACAAGACCCTTCAGTTCCCCCAACCTCAGCTTTCTTACCTGTGATATGGGATGATCATACTTTGAGTTGGGCGTAAGAGAAAGTACTTTGTCTGGCGCAGGATCTGGTCGCTATTTTCACTGCCCCACCAGCTGCTCTCTGTTCTACAAGGGCTTGAGCTAAGGCCTAGGAGCTCTGGGAAGTTGTTTAAAAGGCTCACCCATAAGACCTCAATCCATGGCCCCACATAGCTGCCCCACGAGGAGGAGGTGTCAGTGTCTGAGTTCTTGCCCACACAGAGAACAGCTGTCTGTAGGTGAGTGGTTTCTGAACAGGAAAGACTCTTCACTTTAGACTCCTGGAAGCCATCATTACATTGTTGTTGTTCAGTTGCCAAGTTGTGTCCAGCTCTTCGTGACCCTGTGGACTGCAGCAGGCCAGGCTTAACCTGTCGCTCACCAGCTCCCAGAGTTTGCCCCAGTTTGTGTCCTCTGCATCAGAGATGCCATCCAACCACCTCATTCTCTGTCACCCTCTTCTCCTTCGGCCTTCGATCTGTCCCAGCATCAGGCTCTTTTCCAATGCGTTATTATAATTAAGTTCTGTTAAATGCATTTTTCCCTTCCTTTGCCACATGCTGTCACTGTGTGTGGACCCGCAATGGGCTCTGAGGGCAGAGGCAGGAGCCGTGCCCTGGACACGGGAGTATGTTGTAGGACCATATACACAGGCTGTGGCGCCTGCTTCTGCAGCAAGAACACATCATGGCACGGGGACACTGGAGCTGGGCTGAGAAGGAGCAGCAGCAGTTTCCCAGGGAGTCAAGGCAGGGAGGAGAGTGACCCTGAAAGGAGGTATGGCAGGTACAAACCTGGGCAACCAGCCGGCAGAGGCGTGGGTGTTTGACGGGCAGGATCTGACCATTTAGTTTCTTAGCTGAGTGACTTTGGGGAAGTTGCTCAATCTTTGAGTCTCACTTGGTTTCATCAGTAAAACAGAAATAAAAATGCTCACCCTCAGAGCCGATCTGATGATCCAACAGGGTATTGTCCGTAAATGACAGCTGCCATTCTAGAAGGGGCCACTGCCCACCATCTGGGACCATTTCCATAGTCAGCACTATGGATGGTGCCCTCTGGGGTTACTTGGTGTGTGGGGGGAGTGGCTGGGAGGTCTGGGCTGTGTCCTGTGGGTCATGGGGAGCCATGGAAGTTTGTTTTTCCCCCAGCTTTATTGAGATATAATTGACATATAACATTATGTACACTTAAGGTTTATAATGAGTTGATCTGATACACTTACATATGGCAAAACAATTACCACCAAAGCATTAGAGAATATGTCTACCCTTTCACATAATTGCCATTTTGTTTTTTATGACAAGAGAATTTAAGATCTACTCTCTTGGCAACTTTTGAGTATATAATACGGTATGATAAGCTATACTCACCCTTCTGTACATTAGATCCCCAGAACTTGTTAATCTTATAACTGGAAGTTTGGACCCTTTGGCTAGTATCTCCTCCCCATTTCCCCAAACCCCTGGTCCCTGGAAACCACTGCTTTACTTGATTTTTGTGAGTGGGAGCCATGGAAGCTTTTATAGAAGAGTTGTGCACGTCTGACACTTAGGAGGTGTCCCAGAAGCCGAGTCTACTCTCAGGTCCTGCAGGTACATTCGGTGATTGTACCATGTGGCCTCCTGGAGGAAATGATACGGCAGCATATTCAGAACTGGAGCAGCCTTTGAAATATACACTGTGCCATTTCAGGCAAGTCCTAAGTCACCTGGACTCCACTGGAGAAGAGCTTTCTTACTTGACTCTTGTTGCAGCAACTTTGGAGGCCTTTCCAGAATCTATGAGGGCCTCTCTGACTCTTCCCCAACACCCCTCCGAAAGCCCCGACGTTCTCCAGCCACACTGCTCTCCAGTGATCTCCAGCGACCAGATACCTCCAGCCTCAGTGCCTTTGCCTCTACTGTGCCCGCTCCCGGGACCATCTGTCTATAGCTGACCATTTCCCCACAGCATCTCATTCTCTGCAATAACTGATTTACTTGCCGCTGGTCTGCCTTCCCCTCTGGGCTGGGAACTCCAGTATGACCTGAGGACAGGACACCTGTGTCTATCCGGAGAGCTAGGCTCACAGCGGCCTGCAATTCATATCTGTGAATGAGTTTATGAAAGGCAGGTCTTCTTATGTCCATTTCATGGATGAGGGCACTGAAGCTCAGGGAGAACAGCAGTTCCAGCCCGCTGGCCTGGGCGAGGGTGGGCATGCAGAAGGCCCGTGTGTCTGGCTGCAGCTGGGGGCAGATAGGAAGGCTCGCGGGCGCGGCCCCGGGGCAGGCGCCCGGGTCCCCCGCGGCGGCTGGAGCGTCCTGGTGGGCGGCGCGGGGCGGCAGACTGGGCGGGGGCTGGCGGCGGCGGCGGCGCGGGAGGGAGCTGGGCGTGCGGGTGAACCGGCAGGGCGGCTCCGCTCCGCAAGCAGAGAGAGCGCCGGATTGCCGGAGCGGGTGAGGCCGGCACGGGCCCTTGGATGCGCTCCGTGGGTTCCGAGGGAGGAAGGGACCTGGGTCGGACGGGCCCCCAGGAAGCCGCGCGCTGCCTCCGCCAGGCGCCCGGTGGGCTTTACAGAGCCCGAGGGTCGGAGCGCCGCAGTCGGCGCTGGTGCGGGGAACCCTGCCACTGGAGCGGATTTGGGCTCCCACAGCCTCGGCGTTCTCTGTGCGCTGCAGGCAAAGGAGGTAAGCGGTGCGTGGCAAGTGTGGGCGCCGCGGGCCTTAGGAGACAGGAGCTGTTTGCTGAAATTTCAGGAAACAAAGCAGACATCCTTGTTTCCATTCTTACCTCATGAGAAGATTATATTATTTGTCTTTTTCATTAGTTTTCATCTGACGGCTGGGAAGGCAGGCTGCAGTCTGGGAGGGCTCCCCTGGGGGTTGCAGGAGGTCCCCCCTTATCAGGAGAGCTGCTTGGGAACTAAGCCTGGAGACACTATTCCACTGATTTTGCGTTATAGTCCACCCTACCCCTCCCAGAATCACCACTCTCCTGGAAGCCCTGAGGCCTCCTGGTCCTCAATGGGCATCTCTGAGGAATGCATTGGGAAGTGAAAGACAGTCTTGGTGTGCGGTCTTTTGGGGGAATTCTTAACTGCCCAGAAAGTCTTGAAGTGGTCACCGTGGCCGCAACTCAGCAGCCCTGGTGATTACTGGGTGTGATTACTTCAAGGTGATCCACGTGAAAAACCACATGGATGGCCACTCGCCTGGTGATAGCCCTGCAAGCCCACATCTCTTCCCGGGAAGCTCGGGCTCTTGTGTTCGCCCCCAGGAGGGGCCTCTGAGGTTCCAGACTGCATTGGGACGAAGACAGCTCTATCTAAGAGTGTCATTCCACTAGGAACTCCAAGCCTGGGTCTGTTTGGGAAGGATGAGGGGCTGGAGAGCCTGGATAGCCTTGGAGCGGCTGGGGAGGTGGAGGGGTCTGAGCCAATGTGCTGGGGCCCAAGGCCAGGGGACCCTGGGCAATGCCACCCCAGCTGGGGCATCTTGTTGCTTTGGTGAGCCATACCTCGGCACTGCAGGGTGCTCACCTGGTCAGGCTTTGTTGGGGACCTTGGACGTCTGTCTCCAACTCTGCCTCTGGCCATTTCTCCTGCCCCACATGAGCTCACCTCCTGCTTTAGCACAGACTTCCCTTCCTCCTTTTTAAAAAATCTGTCTAGCATGGCCTGGTGCCACGGCCTTCAGAACCAGAGTAGCCAAGGTTCTAGCTCAGCTTTGCCACTCACAGACCCTGGGGACCTTGGGCAGCTTCCTTTCCTCACTGGGCCTCAGTGTCCTCTTTGAAATGGAGCTGGTATAGAATCCAGCCATGTGGTTTTGCTGTCTTTGCAGCTTGAAAATAGTTGGATACTGGCGATTTCATATGGGTCAGCCTAATAGAGCCTTTCTCCCATGGCTAGGGTATGGATTAATGCTCAGGGAGATGTCTTAAGCCCAAAGCTGAGTGAAGGTTAATGTCTGTCCCTTCTGCCCTGTCTCCCAGCAAAGCGTGTGCCCTCCGCAGTAAGGCAAGACCACCCACCGCTCTTTGGGCTCTTTCCAAGATTGGTTCCGGCCTTCTCTCTCCTGCTTGTCTTTCCAAATTCTCCTTTCTGCTCTTCTGGGCATGGCAGGTTCAGTTGTCCCATTCTCTCCCCAGGTCCCATCCAGGTACCGCCCTTGAGGCTACTTGGGTCTTCTAGGTGTCTGCAGGACCAAACTGCCACTGCTTTCTCCCTACTGCCTCTGGGCACTTTCTGCAGAAGGAATCTAACTTTCGTGCTGACCTGGGGCTCAGGGTTTGAATGATTGCTGCCTCGCCCCTGGAGTCCACTTCTGGAAATCCTCGGTTCCTGTGCACAGAGGGCCTTTCTAGGGTGGGCTCTTATGGAGTAGTTTCCTTCCAGTGTCTGAAAGATGCAAGGGCCAGCTGGTAATTCTGCTCCTTTCTTGGTTCCACAAAGATCTCCTTCCCAGGTTGTTGCTTTCCCAGCCCTAGCCCTTCCGTCCTCTGCCCCAGTCCCAGCTGTTGTGCAGAAGGGTTGGTTTAGGTCCAGGCATCCATGAGGCCTAGTCAGCAGGGACTGGTGTGGAGTTTCCTGGCTCACTGGTGACCATCCCTTGTGTTACTCTTTAGCAATTCCTCGAGAAGGGGGCTGTGAGCCAAGCGGCTCTTCAGCGCTGCCTTCAGTGCCCCCATTCTAGATCCCACAGCTGCGATGAAGATCCAAGATCCCGTGCGCCACAGCCTAGACCTAGCACAGCCAAATGCATCAATATTAAAAAAAAAAGAAGTTTAAAAACCAGAAGAAAAACTCTCTTGTCTCTGGGATTGGGTAACTGGAATAACTGAACTATAAGCTGTCTTTGAATTCATGACAATCTTTCCCTGGCCAAATGTGATTTATCTTTCTAAGTCAAATTAAATTTATAGTAAGTGACATTTACGATAGCTGACAGACACAGATTTTACTGACCTTGGGTTAATTTTGGTTAGACCCTGTAAAAACTGCCCCTAACTTAGCACTTAATCATGAACACTTATATGTTGACAGTTCATAGAAACAACCATTATGGAGGCCCTAAAGAATATCTGAAATAGGGCCTTTTCGAAACAGTACTTACTGGAATGGGGTCCAAGGACCGTGTGATCAGAATCACATGGGTCACTTGTTAAAGTACACATTCCTTGGCCCCATCCTGGACTCACTTAACTGCGTTTCCTGGTGAGGGACTCTGGAATCTGTGCTTTCGACCTGCTCCTGGAGTGATTCTGATGTCTCCTTAAGGCTGAGAACTGCTTGTGGGATTAGTGATGACTAGAGAAGTCGTGAGGAAGGGAGCTCTGATGGTGTGTGGTGATACGATGGCACACCACGTCAAAATATCTGTTGTTGGCATTACCGCCTGGAGGTTCTGGGGTCCAAATTCCAGTTAGACCTTGGCCAAGAGTCCTTTGTGTTGAGGCACCAGAGGAAAAGGACCAGGCTGACATGGAGGTGTGGACCAGGCCAGTTTCTGGGAGCTACAAGCTGTGACTTAAGCCTAGGCATGGAGGGGACACATGGGGAAGTTAGTGGGCAGCCCTTGACCCCGGCCTGATGTGTATGCACTGGGTCAGGAGGGGAGAGCTGGTGTACTGATGACCTAGTCTTCAGCATACCTGGCAGTCTTCAGTACTGCCACATGTTACTAAGAAACAAGGCTGGCAGAGTGGGTAGGGGCTGAGACCAGGAAGGCACACTTCATGTCAAGCCCTGAGGCTCTGGTTCTGTCCTAAAGGGAGTGTGGGGAGGTCGCTGGTGGTCGGATGGCTGAGACTCCATGCTCTCAATACAGGAGGCTTGAGTTTGATCCCTGGTCAGTGAACTAGATCCACATGCCACAGCGAACATCAAAGATCCCTTGTGCTGCGACTGTGACCCAGCACAGCGAAGAGAATAAATACTTTTTAAGAGGGCATAGTGTGCCGTGGAAGGACCTGATCACGTGGAAGACTGTGTTGCTATTTCTGTTTGCATACAGTGTGATAAGGCGATGTCTACCCGTGCTCCCTAAATAATTCTGTCTCTGAACTCTGCATACAAAATTTCAATTTCTTTATCATCAAAACAGCCTCAAACCCTGAGGTCAGACGGAGTCTGTGGAACAGGTTCTGATGTCAGACAGACCTGGGTTTGTATCTGGGCCCCATTACATATTAGCTGTGTGGGCTAGTTAACTTTGGGCAAGTTGCTTTACGTCTCTGAATCTCAGGTTCTCCAGGTCTCAGCCTTGGGAAGGACGCAGCCATGAAGCTCTCTACTTAGCCCCCACTCTCCCCGGACCCCACACAGGGGGTGGTATCCCTAAGTGCCGTTTGCCTTTGCTTTGCAGGCGTCATCCTTGAATCTCCTGAAGTCTCCTCCTGTCCGCCATGAACACCTCTCACTTCTTGGCCTTGCTGTTCCTAGGATCCCCACAGGGTCAAAACAGGAGCAAGCCAGCTTCTCTGCACACTCCATACAACTTCTCTGACCACTGCCAGGATTCTGTAGACCCCTTCGTCTTCATTGTCACCTCCTACAGCATCGAGACCATTGTGGGGGTCCTGGGCAACCTCTGCCTGGTATGTGTGACTATTAGGCAGAAGGAGAAGGCCAATGTGACCAACCTGCTCATTGCCAACCTGGCCTTCTCCGACTTCCTCATGTGCCTCATCTGCCAGCCACTCACGGCTGTCTACACCATCATGGACTACTGGGTCTTCGGCGAGGTCCTCTGCAAGATATCCACCTTTATCCAGTGCATGTCAGTGACAGTCTCCATCCTCTCACTTGTCCTTGTGGCTCTGGAGAGGCATCAGCTCATCATCAACCCAACAGGCTGGAAACCCAGCGTCACCCAGGCCTACCTGGGGATTGTGGTCATCTGGCTCATTGCTTGCTTCCTCTCCCTGCCGTTCCTGGCCAACAGCATCCTAGAGAGTGTCTTTCATAAGAACCACTCCAAGGCTGTGGAGTTCCTGGCAGACAAAGTGGTCTGCACTGAGTCTTGGCCCCTGGGCCGTCACCGCACCATCTACACCACCTTCCTGCTGCTCTTCCAGTACTGCGTCCCGCTGGCCTGCATCCTGGTCTGCTATGTCCGCATCTACCAGCGCCTGAGGAGTCAGGGGCGGGTACTCCGCAAGGGCACCTGTGGCTCGCGGGCTTGGCAGATGGAGCGGATCAATGGGATCCTTGTGGCAATGGTGGCCGCCTTTGCTGTGCTTTGGCTGCCCCTGCATGTGTTCAACAGCCTGGAAGACTGGTACCACGAGGCCATCCCCATTTGTCACGGCAACCTCATCTTTTTGGTGTGCCACCTGCTTGCCATGGCCTCCGCCTGTGTCAACCCTTTCATCTATGGCTTTCTCAACACCAACTTCAAGAGGGAGATCAAGGCCCTGGTGCCGACTTGCCAGCCGAGTGTCCCTGTGGAAGAGTCTGAGCACCTGCCTCTATCCACAGTGCACACGGAAGTCTCCAAAGGGTCTCTGAGGCTCAGTGGCAGGTCCAAGCCAGTCTAGCCAGGTCTAGGGCTGCTTCTTGCCATGTTCATTGCCAGGCTCCTTCGCCTAGCTAAGTGGGCACATTTCAACCTGGGGGTGGCCTTCTGTCCTTACTGGCTTTGTGGGGCCTAGACAGGGTAGCAAGGGCCTCTTTCTGTGTCCAGTTGCCTTGTGAAGCCTGGTGGTCATATGGTTCAGCTATTGTTCCTGGAAGAATTCTGAGTCTGGATTCTGCAGGTCCTGTACAGTATGTCTTGCAGCCTAAGCAGATGCCAGAGCTGTAGACGGTCTGATTATGGCGGGCAGAGTTCGTCCTGGTAACTCAGCAACGTGTGCCCCGACCGGAAACCCAGGGGTTTTATCTCCACCAGTGAGACTGTGAAGACACGAGTGAAAAGCATGTGGAGTCCGAGTTCTTGGCCTTGGTCAACTCCTGACATTTTTGGGAGACCGTATTTGTGGATGGGCTTTGTACACAGTAAAGAGTCCTATGGTAGCAGACAGTGGGATTACTCTGTATCACTGGCACATCCAGCTGCAGAGAAGGGAGCCTGGCAGCCTGCAGGCACTCCTTTGCAGTTGGCAAGTTAGCCCTGAGCAGCAGGAATTCCGGCGTTCATATCTTTCTCCATCATTTTTCTCTTTCTTTGCCTCTGCCACCTTGAATGAAAGCGCCGAGCCCTAACAACTGGGCTGCCAGGGAAGGAACATGTCTTTCTCTCTATTAGAACTCTGGGGGAGGATTTGTTTGTTTTTAAGATTTTGCACTACATCGGCTATACCACGTCATGCAGTTCTCTGACCAGGGATTGAACGGAGGCCCACTGCCCTGAAAGTGCAGTCTTAACCACTGAATCACCAGGGAAGTCCTCTGGGGAGGATTCGGATAGCTCAGTCCTTAACCAATGACTGTGACCAAGTAGCTGGAATACTTTCTGTACCCAGGCCTGTGTCCCTTGACTACTGCTAGATCAGAATGGTGGGGTCAACCCTACTAGAATCACATGGATAAGCAGGATTATTGTATCAGGGGATAGAGCCAGTCCCCCAAAGCAGAAGTAGTTTTGAAGAGGAGAGAATGAATTGGAAAGATTTTTGGGTGTCAGATAAGATGACTTGGATGTGGAAGGGTCCCAGGTTCCAGACTTGGGAAAGTGGATATATGTCTGGTCCGTTTAGTGCGATGGAGAGGGTTTTTGGTTTTTTGGTTTATCTGTGTGCATTCTGTGTTTGAGGTCCTCTTGGGTGTGCAGATGGATAGTCAGATACTTGAGTCTGGAGCCCTAGAGAGAGCTTTGGCCAAGGCCAGACCAAGTCATGCTGAGGAGTGGGGCTGAGATGTGACTAGATGGGATGTGGGCTGATCTGGAGCTAGGTGTGGGCCAAAGGAATTCCAGGTTCCCAGAGCTGAATCTGGCGATGGGACAGTGAGGTCAGCAAACAAGGTGGGGTCCTGGGATACAGGGTGGGGTGGTGCTCAGCAGGAGGCTCTGCTGGACAGGGTGGAGATGCTATTTTCCCAGAGATGATACCAGGTAAGTTGCCCTTCATCTCTTTTCTGTGGTCTTTCTTCTTTAGAGACTCAAGGACTGCTTCAAGGTCAAGCTTCTTGACTAGAAGATGGGAGTTGTTGCTGTGACTTACTGCTTTGTAGGGATACAACGATGCCTGAGAAAATCCTGAAAGGACCTGCAAGTTCTTCAGAGAAGAAATTTTTGCTTCCTCCACCCTGTTGAGACATGGTCTGGTGATGGAGGAGTGAGCACAGCTGTCACTTCTGTGTTAAAGTGGGTCATGCTAACTTGGATAGACACCCTTTAGTGACAAGTTCCTTGGCCTGGCCTGGACTGGTGATAAGACTCCCCCAGAGTGTCTCTTTAAGGTTCTGATACATCTCACAATGGCTGCAAATGTATGGACATAGAGAAGACTGGGGCTTCTGGGTCCTGAGAATAAACTGGGAAAGGATTCGCAGAGCATATTCAGATGCCTGCTTAGCTGAGAACAGCCAGGAACTTCCTACTTCGGGCAGCTGAGAAGGCTTCTGCAGGTTGAACTTGCCAGTGAACCATCAAACTGGAGGGTGCTTATGAATGGGGCTGTGTAATCATGGCCCTTGAGGGTTCTAGTTGTTTAAATGTCACCCTTTATTTGAAACTGATTCTTGTTAGATTTTGAAAACAGTTTGTCGGTGCAATTGTGTACCAGTATGGAGCTCCCTTAAAGTACATTTCCTTTCATTCATGAAGCTATTCATGGACATTCAATTAGTCGCTCAATCAGCTGCCAAGGAAACCACACTGAAAATAGGGTATGTATTCAGAACAAAGAACTTCAACTCACTGTGGTAGTCATAGCTCCTTTAAGGGTAGAGTGCTTTGCGATGGCCAGCAATCTGTTGCCACCTTGAAAATGTCATTTGCAGCCCTTGACTTTAAGGTGTGGGGGTGGATCTACAAAGGATTTCTTAAAGAGGGACCTCCTTTTAAAGGCCCACGGGCCTGAAGCAAGTGGGAGACCCGTGCAGTACCTGGGCAGGCGTGAGCATCGCCTTTTTCCTGAGCCCCAGGATATGCTGCTAATTGGCAGTGGGGCCTCAGTCACATCGAGGTGAAGGGGATACTGAGGTTCTCATCAGAATATTGAACTCTTCAGAGGAGAGGGCAGGTGTCACCTTTCATCCTGTATTTAGCTTTGAAACAGTTAAAGATCACTTGATTTATATAAGATAGAGAGTGTTTCAGCGTCTGTGAGATCTGGAATCTATGGCTATGGGCAGGGCAGAAGGGCCTGGAGCCTGAGCTCTGGGGTGGACGCAGCTGCTGACCTTCATCCCGATTCACTGACACCTTCTCTGCAGATGGCATGACTGAGCGCCCTCCAGGCTGGGCAGGTATGAAAACCACTCCCTAGTGTAATGACAAAAGTGACCATGGAGTTCAGGAGGAGGAGCCAGACATTCTCCACGAGGGCATTTGGGGTGATACGTCTGCGAGTTTACAGGGCCAGCGGGACGGGAAAAGGCTCGCGTCCCTGGAGCCATGGAGGTAGCAGACCCCGTGCATCTGGAGATGGGGGTGCCGAGGGTGAGCCTGGACAGGAAGGTGAGATCTGGTGTAGGAAGCCTCACGTCCCAGGCCGAGCAGTTTGACTCTATCATGCTGGCGAGGGAAGACGCCAAGGGGCCTTAGCAGAGGGTGCTGTGGTTAAGTTTAAGATTAGGAAAGCTCCCTTTGACAGGAAGAAGGAACTGGGGAAGTGAGAACTAATGTATTCAGCTGATTCCTAGTTTAGCTATTCTCTGTAGGCTGGCTTCAGAGACGCTGGTCTCCTGCAGAGCTCCGAGAAGCTGGCTCCATTTGAATGCTGAAGACGTTCAGTCTTAGCGGATCACTGCCATGTCATAGGCTGGAACCCCAACCCTGGGCTGTCCCCAACTCTGAATGCTAAGCTGGAAGAGTAGGGCAGACAACCAGAGTTCTGCCAAATCCCAGGAGAGGTGTTGGTGTTTCTCTAATCATAAAAGCCCAAGGCTGGGGTCCCTCTGCTGGAGTCCAGCAGCAGCCCAGCTAGATCCCCATGCTCAGCCCTGGAACAGGTCCACACGCTGTCCTGGAGCTTATCTCTATGGGTTTACTTCACTGACCCCTGCTCCAGTAGGCAGCATGTAGACTGCCAGGTACTTTTTCCTTGTTGGCTCAGGAGCTTGGGGCCCTAATGCCATGTCCACAGCCTTTTGATTCTGCTGGTTAAAGGGAGGCCCCTCTCAGCCACAAGCACAGAGTCCTAATGAATGAAGGGACTTGAAGGATGATGGGATGTGCGGGGCACCTTGATGACGGGGGCCTTCACTGCTGTGCCCACCCGCCTCCTCCTCAGCCTCCCCTCCACTGTCCAGGTCTCCTTTCCTGGACATTACGTGGGTGCACCCTCCAGCCCAGAAGTTAGGAGGGCTCTGTGTTCAGTTAAATCCGAGCCCACCAGGGTCTGGTTTGTCCCCAGAAGGGGTGGCCGAATGTCCTAGAAGCCTTGTCACGTCATGGTAGCCGCCTTTGTGTTGTTCAGTGGGTTCCGTGTCACTCGATCTTTGAGAAAGTTTTGGAAATTGTTGACTCTGAGCCTTATTTCCGTATTAGTCAAAGGGAGGTGGGAATTGGATTAGAATATGTTCAGGATTCTGTGCTCTTTTAGGAGAGCCCATGGTTTCTTTCTCCTTGTAGGAAGCAGAGTAATTTTATTTTATAACCCTCCCATCTTCTCATCGGAGAAGGCAATGGCACCCCACTCCAGTACTCTTGCCTGGAAAATCCCATGGACAGGGGAGCCTGGTGGGCTGCAGTCCATGGCGTCGCGAAGAGTCGGACACGACTGAGCAACTTCCCTTTCTCTTCACTTTCCTGCATTGGAGAAGGAAGTGGCAACCCACTCCAGTGTTCTTGCCTGGAGAACCCCAGGGACGGGGAGCCTGGTGGGCTGCCGTCTATGAGGTCGCACAGAATCAGAGACGACTGACGCGACTCAGCAGCAGCAGCAGCATCTTCCCATCGAGTGAAGTAGAGGTGTAGTCACTATGGAGAACAGTATGGAGGCTCCTTAAAAACTAAAACGAGAACGGCCATATGATCCATAATCCCATCCCTGGGCATATATCTGGGGAAGATGAAAACTCTAATTAAAAAAGATACAAGTACCTCAGTTCTCAAAGCAGTGCTGTTTATAATAGCCAAGACATGGAAGCAAACTAAAAATCGACTGACAGATGAGTGGACAAAGAAGACGGAGCTTATGTGTACAATGGAATACTGCTCAGCCACCAAAAGAATGAAGTGATGCCATTAGTAGTGACATGGACGGGCCTAAGTGAAGTAAGCCAGACAAAGGCAGATGTCATGATACAGACTATATGTGTAATCCAGCAAACAGCACAAATGAATGTATTTGCAAAACAGAAATAGATTCAGAAATAGAAAACAGACTTATGGTTATCAAAGGGGAAAGGGTGGAAGGGATAAATTATGAGTTGGATTAACAGATACACACTAATACATATATATAAAATCGATAAATATCTAGGACCTACTGTATAAGTACAGGGAACTATATTCACTATCTTGCAATAACCTATAATGGAAAAGAATCTGAAAAAGAATATATGTAAATATACATACATTAATATAATAATTTAAAATTCACTGTCCAAAACTGCAATCAGGTTGCGCTGATCTAATAATAATAATAATTGGGCTTCCCTGATAGCTCAGTTAATAAAGAATCCACCTGCAGTGCAGGAGATCCTGGTTCAATTCTTGGGTTGGGAAGATCTGTTGGAGAAGGGACAGGCTGCCCACTGGAGTTTTCTTGGGCTTCCCTTGTGGTTCAGCTGGTGAAGAATCTGCCCTCCATGCAGGAGACCTGGGTTCCATCCCTGGGTTGGGAAGATCCCTTGGAGAAGGGAGAGGCTGCCCACTCCAGTATTCTGCCCTGGAGAATCACAAAGAGTCAGATATGACTGAGTGACTTTCATTTTACTTCAACCTAATAGTTGGACTGTGAAGAAGGCTGAGCGCCGAAGAACTGAGGCTTTTGAACTGTGGTGTTGGAGAAGACTCTTGAGAGTCCCTTGGACGGCAAGGAGATCCAACCAGTCCATTCTGAAGGAGATCAGCCCTGGGATTTCTTTGGAAGGGATGATGCTAAAGCTGAAGCTCCAGTACTTTGGCCACCTGATGCGAAGAGTTGACTCATTGGAAAAGACTCTGATGCTGGGAGGGGTTGGGGGCAGGAGAAGGGGATAACAGAGGATGAGATGGCTGGATGGCATCACTGACTCGATGCACGTGAGTCTGAGTGAACTCTGGGAGCTAGTGATGGATGGGGAAGCCTGGTGTGCTGCGATTCTTGGGGTCACAAAGAGTCGGACACGATTGAGGGACTGAACTGAACTGAACTGAATAATATATATCAATGTTTTAAATATATATATATATATATATATAAATCTTACTTTGCTATATACTTAAAACTAACACAACAGTGTAAATCAGCTATACTTCAATTTAAAAGAAGGGGAGCGGAGCAGAGGCCCTTGCTGGCAGAGCCAGTTATCAGGACCAGTGAGTAGAATTCCCGGTAAGTGGCGGGAGTCGCTTGACTCTTGTGAAATTCATAGTCTAACTTTCATGAGGGTTTGCTGATTTTTCTGGCCTGGCATCCTCAGGCCAGAGCTTGATTCTGTGGCGGGGTTAGTTAATTTAGTCGTTTAGTTAACCTTAGCCATGTCAGAGCAGTGCAACTGGCTATTTAAAGACCGCCGACAGCCTCATCAGTCGGAATTATAATTGTGCACCAACAGGACACACGGTGGTAGATTACACACCATAAATGTCCAAAATGTTGAGAAAAAATGTGAGATGAGCGGGGTCAGAGGCCCATAGCATACAGCTGCCAGCTTGCCACGCAGCTTCAGAACTCGGGCCTGGGTCCAGCACTGCATTCCCGACGCTGCTTGACTCAGGATGTCAGCATTTGAGCCTCAACAGGCAGCTTCTCCATGGGGCCCTGAGCCTCTTCCTCCCTTTTGCCTTGCCTACACCAGCCTGCAGCTCAGAACTGGGGAATGGCAACTTATCTGAGCCTGTGCTTGGGCGCTCAGTCATGTCCGACTCTTTGCGACCCCATGGACTGTAACCCTCCACGCTTCTCTGTCCATGGGATTTTCCAGGCAAGAGTACTGGAGTGGGTTGCCATTTCCTACTCAAGGGTATGTTCCTGACCCAGTGATGTCTTGCCTCTCCTGTATTGGCAGGTGGATTCTTTACCACTACCGCCACTTTAAGAAGCCTGTCTGAGCTGTGGAAGGTGACTCCTTTTGGGAATGTTCATACCATAGTTAATGACATCACAATTTTCTACTCTCCCAGTCTGGCATTGTCAAAGTCACCTTATGACAGACTCATAACTCTTTACCTCTACAGGCTCCGGCATCACAACCTACAAACTTAGTGAAACTCCACCTTGGAGTTTGCACCTTGCACCTTACCTGATCATTGGAGAGTTTCATTTTGACATTCTTGTCCCCGAATTCCCCTCCTCTGTTGGCTTCCATGACACGACTCCAGTTTGGTTCCTTTAATACTGACTGCTCCTTCCCAGCTCCTCTGTGCCCCACATGCCAGGCTTTTCTGCTTTGATGTTTGTGTCCCACCCATCACACTTCCCGTGAGCAATTTTAGTCTGCTCCTGTGGCTTCAGCTGTCACTTACAAGTTGATAGTTCCCAAATGGACACCACCTCAAAATTTATCTACTTGCTGCTGGACATTGCCAGATGAGTATCCCCCACACACCTGAAGTGCAAGTCCAAAGCAAAATGGGAGCCCTTCTCTTGGATTCTCATTGGATTTTTCACCACAGTTACTTCTATCAGTAACCCCTTGATTGCCTAATTCACAGCATCTGATTCATTCCTGTCCCTTTGGACTGTTGCAAGAATATCCTCATTCTTATTTCTGCTTCCAGTCTTGCTGTCCTGTGATTCCTTTTCTGCTCCAGTCATAAATTTGACCTTGAGCCTCCCATTTGGCTGTTCCTACCATCTACAGGGGCTTCTCTGATAGATCACGTGGTAAAGAGTCTGCCTGCAATGCAGGAAACCTGAGTTGGATCCCTGGGTTGGGAAGATCCCCTGGAGAAGCGAATGGCTACCCACTCCAGTATTCTTGCCTGGAGAATTCCATGGACAGAGGAACCTGGTGGGTTGCAGACCATGAAGTACCAACGAGCTGGACACAGCTGAGCGACACACCCACCACCCACCCC
>SJYA01003086.1:74949-138965 GCA_006410615.1 Neotragus moschatus | reverse complement strand
TTCCTCAAACAAACCATATTTCCCCCCAGATTGATGTCTGTTGAATTCCTGTGCACTTTCTAGGTTTACCTTCTCTGAAATCTTTCCCTGGCTCCCTTGTCTCTTTGTCTGCATGTCCAGAGCACTTTGCAATGTCCCAATTGGGCATTTAGGGTGTCTTAGAACTGGAAAAAAAGAAAGGGCGTCTCTCTCTTTCCTCGTGTCTGTAGCTCTTCATGGGAAAGAATTGAGTCTTCATCTCCTGAGCTGCCAGCACAACTCCTGGCCTGAGTAAGTGCCCCATGAAAGGACGGTATGCTGGGGGCCACCGAGAGGAACAGAAAATGAATTTGGAAGCTTAGAGGTGAGCTGGGCTTCAGCAACGAGACCAGGAAGAGTTGAGTCAGCAGCCTCTTCTTCTACGTGCAGCTAATAGAAGTTTTAGCATCTCTAGCAACAGCATAGGCAGAGCAACTCTCCCTGTGGCGCCTTTAAACTCTGGGGCCTAAGGGAATGTAGCCTTTTTTTTTTTTTTAAATTTAAGAAAGCAGGGCAATATAATACAGATTAAGAGAGACTAAGAGGGAGAAACCAAGGCAGGGTACTGTCCTCTGTAAGTTCCGTGGCCCGATGGAGACAAGCTCTCTATTTTGACCTCCGTACTTCATTACCTAGTCATACTTCCCCCACTTTTCCCCAGGCAGGACTATTGACACAGGAAACTACATTTGTATGTATCAACACAGAAACCATGAACAAACTGTGTTCCTGTGCAAATATGCAGACAGGGGTTGGCAGACATTTGGCTCTGAAATATTTAACGGATGGAGGTCCAGACAAGGAGCTGGCTGCTGCACCCCCCTCCGGGCAGCCCATGCCTGGATCCACCTGTTTTCCTCTGTCTCCCTGCTGTGCTCTGAGCATTCCTGTGGTCACTGTCCTTAGCTTCCCGGAAGTTAACATGTTTAGCAAGTATGTGTCAGATCCAGGCACTCTCTCACTTAACAATGGGAAGGGGCAGGTTATATGCCAGTCATCAGTGAAGGAGGGTAATTCAGTCAACATCAGCAGATGCCTAGGCACCCACCAGGCTCTGGAACACAAAAGGCAGGACTACAGGTGTGCATAAGGCAACATGGAGCAGCTCAGTGATTATAAGTGAGACCTGTATTTGATGCTAAGATGTAAGTACAAAAAGGCCTTTCTCTGTGTTGTATTATATAGGGAACAAGCAAATGTCCTATAATCAGAGAAAGCTAAATAGCATGGTATGACAACTCTGTGTGTGTGTGTGTGTGTGTGTGTGTGTGTGCACGCACGCATGTGTGCACACGTGCATGGATACTTGGTCATATCTGATTCTTTCCGACCCCATGGACCGTATGTAGCCCGCCAGGCACCTAAGTCCATCAATTTTCCAGGCAAGTATACTGGAGCGGGTTGCTATTTCTTCCTTCTTCCCAGGGATAGAACCCTGGTTTCTTGCGTTTTCTGCATGGTAGGTGGATTCTTTACCATTGTACCACCTGAGAAGCCCATATGACGGGCTGCTGGGCTGCTATTTTAATAGTATTGGGATTGCTTATGATCTGCTAAATATTTTAAAATCAAGACGTTAAATCGTAGAGTAT
This sequence comes from Neotragus moschatus, assembly GCA_006410615.1. Taxonomy (NCBI): domain Eukaryota; kingdom Metazoa; phylum Chordata; class Mammalia; order Artiodactyla; family Bovidae; genus Neotragus; species Neotragus moschatus. The sequence goes on along the minus strand of SJYA01003086.1, from coordinate 137,355 downwards.
ATGCTCCACTATTTGTAAGTACACTTATACTAACAGAAGAACAATAAGCCAATACCCCTGGAAGGAACTACACACGTGACTGTGGGATGAAGTGATATTTATTTCTTTCTTCTCTTTATTTTTTCACTTTTCTCACATTTTCTACAATAAGCAGACTTTGCACTTATAATCAGAAAAAAGATATTTAAAAAAAACTCTTCATGCCTAGGTGGAAAAGAGTGTCCATGGAGGTCTTTAGCGTCCCCTGGGTTCTGCTGTGCTGTCAGAGAAACTTGGCTCTAAGAATTCCTAGGAGAGAGCTACCTAAAAGGAAAATTAAAGGGAAACAGGATGTGCGTGCTTCTCAGCTTCTGATACATCTTGCAAAACCACTTTGAGCAGGGTTGTGCTGACTGGCTTCCTCTTCCAACGTCCCATGTGAGAGGAGCGGACGCCTAAGTCCTGAGGGGACAGGCATCCTGGTGACGTTTAGTGGCAGAGCCGCTTTCCTCCCGCAGAACACTTGCTGGTCTAGTCACCAAAGCTCCTGCTTCTGTCCCATCTTACCTCCAAACACCCAGGCCTGGTTAAGAGTTCAGAAGGACATGGGTTTTGACAGATGACCTCCAAGGGCTGTCTCCCAGGCAAATGAGTCCTGTGGTTGCTATGGACCTTTCTCTGTCTTGGTCCGGAGCCTTGGAGTCTGTCTGAATGAGCTGTTATCTCCAAAGAACTGACATGACGTTTGCTGCAGGCTGGCCCTGTCAAACTTAGTGTTACCAAAGGAGAAAGCAGCAGGCGGTGGGGGAGGAGGTAACAGATTGAGAATTTGGGGTTAACAAGTACACAGTAGTATATATAAAATAAATAAATGATAAGGACCTATTGTATAGCACAGGAACTATATTCAATATCTTGTAATAACCTATAAAGGAAAAGAATCTGAAAAAGGATGGAGGAGAAGGGGACGACAGAGGATGAGACGGCTGGATGGCCTCGCTGACTCGATGGGCGTGAGTCTGAGTGAACTCCGGGAGTTGGTGATGGACAGGGAGGCCTGGCGTGCTGCGATTCATAGGGTCACAAAGAGTCCGACACGACTGAGCGACTGAACTATATATATATAAAATATATATATTATGGCTTAATCACTCTGCTATATACCTGAAACTTTGTAAATCAACTGCATTAAAAAAAAAAAAAGACACTCTTTCCAAATAAGGTCACATTTGCAGGTTAGGATGTGAGCACATCTTTTGCCAGGGGAGGGCAGGGTATAATCCAACCCACTACAGAACTTTATGAATAATTATACCAGGACAAAAGACGTAATACCGGAACTGTCCCCAGCAAAGCAGGGCATATGGTCACCTAGACTGAAAACCCTGGATTTAACCTTATTAAAGGGACTGCTCTTTTTTTCTGCAACATGGGGCAGAAGCACCCTCCTTCCACCATGCTCCCTGTACTAGGCCAGAGTCTGGTACACCTGGCCTTCCAGTCCTGAGGGTTCCTCTTATAGAGGCAGAACCTCAGTCATGCTACTGAGAGGCAAGGAGGGAAAGAACTGTGATCCCTTTTGTGCCTCTCACCAAAAGCTTCCCACGCTCTTACAACAAGCCCGCCACGTGCTTCAGGAATCTGTGCGGCTCCTGATGGGTGCCAGAGGTGTTCCCTTGATTTTCCATAGAAGTTGTGGATGGATCCAGTCCTCCTGAGGTTTACTTCTCTTCCCAGAACTCAACAGAGGGTTACGAGTTGGGGAGGGCTGGGAGATAAGTCCATTTGAAGGTAGAACAGGGCGTACAGGTTTCAGAGGGAAAACAGAGAGAGGTTCTAAGGTTTTTTTTTAAATTAATTTATTTTTAAATTGAAGGATATTTGCTTTACAGAACTTTGTTGTTTTCTGCCAAGCCTCAACAGGAAGCAGTCATAGGAATATATATATCCCCTCCCTTTTGAACCTCCCTCCATTTCCCGCCCCATCCCAGCCCTCTAGGTTGATACAGAGCCCCTGTTTGAATTTCCTGAGACATACAACAAATTCCCATTGGCTCTCTATTTTATATTACCAGAGAAAGGTTCTAGGTTTGGCCTTCCGTAAGAGACAAGGGAGGCCTGGGTGGGCAGCTGGCCTAGGAGACCTGGGAGGAAGGGAGAGGGCAAAAGGGCTGGAGTGAAATCTGGGCATCAGGGGGGAGGGGCTGCAAAAGGGGGCCTAGTAAATTCCAGAGGCACATTTCTCTTTGTCACCTGGTTATGTGGCTCCTTACATGGCATTGCAGGGACTTCTGGTATAGTTTTACCGCTATGGTATCCGGCTTTAAGAAAGACTCCTTCTTACAATGTTCTACAATTCTGTGAGGGTGATGATGGAAGGATTCCTCTTCTCAGCCATAGGGAGGGTCAGATGATGCATGCTGGACAGTCAGAGCATCTCATAGCATTCGACATGCTTACTAGCGCAGGGGCTGGCGTGTGACAGGAGGGCCAGCCAGAGCCCACTTTTTCAGGACCTGAGGATGGATGCTGGCGGAGGAGTTCTTTCTCCGCTATGTGTACTGTGAGGGTTGGGTGGGAGGTGTCTTCTGCTCATCCTCCTGCTGTATCATGGAGAGAATGTGTCTGAAGCCAAAGCCAATGGAGGCCTGTAGCGTCTAGACGTGACGGGGTAAAGTCAGGGACCTTATTTGAACTCCTGGGCCCAGCTGCACAGAGTCCTGGTTGTGGGCTTTTTAGGGAGGCAAGCCTCTAAGTTTGCTCTCAGTAGTGAGTTTTTTAGAAGAATAAGATGGCCACAAAATCTTTGGCAGAGCTCTCCTGGAGAGGTAGGGTGGACTCCAGGTTGTCGGCTAAACCAGAGGCCTGTGGGTAAGAAGTGGGCACCAAGGAGCGCCACAACTGGGGCTGGGTGGTATGGTGGGGGCATAGAGCAGAGATGGACTCCGAGGAACTGGAGGAGAGGCTTGTTACATATGATTTCATTTCATGCTCACTCACCCCTGCTCCTATCCCAACAGAACCCCAAAGCTGCAGAAAGTGAAGGCCAAGGCCGGCCTGTAAGCAAGCAGCAGATTCGGGGTCCACACCGCCCCCCACCAAGAGTCCGGTTTTCTGATAATGAGGCAGTGACTGTTCAGCTCCCACTGTCTGCCCCACTCCAGCTGCCTTCCGAATTGTCCCGCTGCACTGACCTCATTACCACCAGAGCAGGGCTCCAGCCTCACTGCCCACCTCAGCCGCTAACGAGCACCCTAATTTGATTGGCTCCAAATGAATGTGACGTAGAATTAAAAGATGCCAGAAGACGCCGCCATGAATCGAATGAGTTGGCTTCAATTTATTATGTTTTGAATTCAATTAGATTTTCCCTCCAGTCCTCTCTGAATATTCATCCCGCTGATGGCTATAGAGTCATACCTGGGAGGGGCTATTATCACTGAATTCCAGCCTCAGCCATTCAGCTTGGGTTCAGGTGACAGGGCTGGACAGAAGACCTCAGCCTGGGCACAGGAAGGTCAAGAAAGTTCAAGACCAGCTGCCAAGCCTCCTGCCAGTGAGCCTGCGTATTTCCTGTTGGGGAAGGGATTTAAAGCAATGTACCCGATTAAAATGGCTTTAAATTATTTTTAGGGCATAAACACTTCAAGAGCCTACATACCAGAGAGTGGTGGAGTCATGGACTTCGTCTTGTGACAGATAGCAAGGGACGTGGTGACCCGAGGTCTGGGCTCAGCCTGGCCACAAACTCCCTATGGGACCAAGGTAAATCTCCAACCTCTCCTAGCCTTGATTTCCCCATTTTCACACTGTGAGAGTTGGACTCCAAAGAAAATTCAGACAGCCCTAGATTCTGTGCTGCCCTCTTGCCCACGCATCCCCCTGGTCTCCCTTCTGCTGTGATTCTCTGGCCAGTTTGCCCTGAGAACCTGACCTCTTCAGGCTGCCTCTCCAGGGTTTTCCTGATTCCATAGATTGGATTCAGCCAGTTGGAGGCTCTGACTGGAGGGTCAAATGTTAAGAAGGGAGGGGTCAGGGTACCCTCTCTATACTCAGACAACTTCATCCTTTCAAGATTCCACTCCTGTCGATAGCCCCTTCTTGATGTCTCCAGCTTTTTCTAATGGTGACACCATTTCTTCTTGGCCTGTTTAGCCCTGTGGGTGGTAACAGCATCTGAGAGTTACTGTCTTCCTTCTCCTCAACATCCCTTGTTTGTTCTCTGCACCCCGCTCACACTTCCGAGTGGAATATTGTCATTAAAGTCCCATTAATTGAACCATCTGGGATGAATTCCATTTCCTGCCGTGACTCTAAACAATGCAGATGCTGAATCTGCTTTTAGATTGAGGCTCCCTACGGAGGGTCCCCCCAGAAGAGGGACTGCAGCTGGGACAAAGAAAAGTGGCTGCTGGGCTTGGAGAGTGGCATGAAGCCAGGGAGGTCTGGGAGCTTCCAAGCAGAGCAGGGAGAGGGCGTCCCCACAGGCGCTGCGGATCCTCAGGTGGAGAACGCTGATGGGAGTGGGAGGCAGAGAATGCAGAGGGCTCTGAGGTGGGAACTGGGGAGCGGCTCTCTCAGTCCTTGGAGAGCAGACGATGCCACAGAAGGGCAAGGAAAGAGAAAAAGCCTTCCCACCCCTGCTTCGTCCTTTACCCAGTTGGATGTGGAGAATGAGAAGGCTCTGACTGAAGGCAAAGAGCGTGTGTCCTCAGAGAGCCTTGATGGGAAGGAAGCGCTGCTTGGAGGGTTTGTTTGCTTTGGAATAGGGCTCCCAAGAGTATAGTGAAAGGGCTTGGAGTGAGCCGCGGAGCAAGAGCCAGAAGGAGGGGAGCTCCAGAGCAGGACAGAGGGAGAGAGAGGGAGGTGGTGAGAGCCAAGGGCTTGCTCTGGGATAGTGTCTGGAGATTACAGAAGTGGGGTCAGCTAGGGTTATCTAAGTCCCCCAGTTTACATCTCCCAGCTTTGGTGTGAGTAAATGACCTGGAGCCTGGAGGAGAGTGGGGAACTCCTCCCTGAATGTCTGGTCTGTGACCCTGTGTAGGTGAGCTGGGACTTGGAGAAGAGCTGGAGGTCAGCGTCAGGCCTGGGTCGCAATGTATCAGCAGCCTTAGGGCCACAGCCTGGCCGCTTGCAGGTCGGCTAGCAGTGCAGGCTGGGCTCTGCCACGGCGACGCCCACATCGTGGTCTGGTGCTGCCTGGGCTCGTAGGGGCTGGCCAATGACCACTGACCACTGACTTGGCTGGAGAAGGAGTAGCTACTAGCGAGGAATGGGGTCCCTGGCAGTTTAGGTGATTCAGAAGGCCTGGAAAGTCTGGGACAGATTTTTAAAAAAAGGAACTCTGATGATCTCAGGGACCTTCTCAAACTCAGACTCCTGGGGGCTTTAATCTCTAAGTCAATAGAAAATTCGGGTATGAGTAAGCCAGGCCTGGATCCTGGGCAGCCGGAAATGGATATCTATGCCAAGAGTCTAAGAATCATGTCAGGCCCTGAGAAAGCAAAGGTGAATGGGATGCTGGCTAGCTGCTCTCAGCAGCTTCCATTCATCCATCAGGGCCAGAGCTGGCAGGAGCAGAGGGGTGAACATGTTGTGGTCAGTGTTCTGGACAGACACCAAGAGACAGATGAGCCGTATGTCTGTGAAACAGATAAAGGGCAGAGGGGCAGGTCTTCTTGTGAAAACTAAGGCATCTCCTATAGAAAGAGGGCTGACAAGAGGTCCATCCATTCATCCCTTCATCTATTTGTAATTGCTTTTTCTGTTGTTCAAGTTGATGAGTTTGTTTTTTAAACCTTGGGCCATCTATCTTTTATTGAAACTTAGTAGGTCAAACTCTTAGAGGTTCAGCCTGCTGCTGCTAAGTCGCTTCAGTCGTGTCTGACTCTGTGTGACCCCATAGAGGGCAGCCCATCAGCCCCATCCCTGGGATTCTCTAGGCAAGAACACTGGAGTGGGTTGCCATTTCCTTCTCCAATGCATGAAAGTGAAAAGTGAAAGGGAAGTCGCTCAGTCGTGTCTGACTCTAGCGACCCCATGGACTGCAGCCTACCAGGCTCCTCCGTCTATGGGATTTTCCAGGCAAGAGTACTGGAGTGGGGTGCCATTGCCTTCTCTTAGAGGTTCAGCCTAGCAGATAAAAAAAAAAACAAGCCAAGCAGTTTACTTCTTAAAAAGTGCAACTTAAATGCTAATGAAGATGATTTTAAACCATCTTCTTCATCTGTATTTGACCCTAAAGTTTCATCTCCAATGGAGTCACAATGCTAGATACTGATCATCACTCCTTTTCAAAGCTTGNTTAGAGGTTCAGCCTAGCAGATAAAAAAAAAAACAAGCCAAGCAGTTTACTTCTTAAAAAGTGCAACTTAAATGCTAATGAAGATGATTTTAAACCATCTTCTTCATCTGTATTTGACCCTAAAGTTTCATCTCCAATGGAGTCACAATGCTAGATACTGATCATCACTCCTTTTCAAAGCTTGGGGCATTCGTACAAATATTTAAAGATTTTTCACGATCACCATATATCTTGTTATCAAGGTAATGCATACAAGTAAGAACAAGTCAAACAGGACAGGAGAGTTTATGATGAAAGGAAACAGTTGGCAGCCTCACTGCTCCCCAGCCCTGGTCTCATTCTCTAGAAGCAAACTTCTTTTAAACAGTTCCATTTTTAGTCCTTCTGGTATACCACCATAACTCTAAATAGCATGTATATGTACTCTTATTCCTTAATCCATTATTTGTAGAAAATTTATTGACCCCCTACAATGGAAAGTAGGGGGTGTAGCTCAGTGGTAGAGAGCGTGCTTAGCATGCACGAGGCCCCGGGTTCAATCCCCAGCACCTCCAGTTAGGACTTGGCTTCTTGTGTAGCAGTACTTCAGTGGCTCAGACGGTAAAGCGTCTGCATACAATGCAGAAGACCCGGGTTCGATCCCTGGGTCAGGAAGGTCCTCTGGAGAAGGAAATGGCAATCCACTCCAGTACTCTTGCCTGGAAAATCCCATCGATGGAGAAGTGTGGTAGGCTATAGTCCATGGGGTCGCAAAGAGTTGGACAGGACTGAGCGACTTCACTCATTCATTACAATGGAAAAAAAAGAAATTGCTTCACGAATATGCCTCTCTATCCTCCCTTAATTTCCCCAAGTTGTATGATTTCCCCCTAATGGTCTTTGGTTCNTCGATGGAGAAGTGTGGTAGGCTATAGTCCATGGGGTCGCAAAGAGTTGGACAGGACTGAGCGACTTCACTCATTCATTACAATGGAAAAAAAAGAAATTGCTTCACGAATATGCCTCTCTATCCTCCCTTAATTTCCCCAAGTTGTATGATTTCCCCCTAATGGTCTTTGGTTCTTCTGTTATTTAACTCTATTGTGTACTTATACCCCGAACCTGCATTTCCTCAGCCTCAGTCAGGGTAATGGACTGGGGCAGCCAGTTTTGGTCTCTTCCCGTACTTCCTGCCCCTCTTTCTTTTGGGAAGGAATCTTTCTCTCCTGAGGCTGTGCTGGAAAGTGCTTCTGGCTGGCCGATCAATGCGCTCCATCCCCTTAGCCGTGGGAATGGCCTCAACACCAGGCATGCTCCCCAATCCAGGCCATTAAAGCGTCCTCCCCAGGCCTTTTACTACTAAGGCTTCTCTCTTTTTCTCTGGGATTGCCTCTAGCAGGGAAATGGGACATTTCCGCTTGTCATGTCCTTCTAGGCCACCACGTGGAGGAATCTTGCTTGAGAAAAACAACCCAGAGGCTGACAGTGGTGAGAGGGGGAACTAATGAGAGTGAACCTGAGTTCTGATGATGGGAGAGATGGCTGAATCTAGCTCATTGGCAGCCTAATTTGCCTCTTGACCTTCACTGCTACCTAACCCGAACATTTCGTCATTAGTCTCAGCCCACTGTATTAGCAAATTCTGATTCAGTTCAGTTCAGTTCAGTTCAGTTCAGTCACTCAGTTGCGTTTGACTCTTTGCAACCCCATGGACTGCAACATGCCAGCCTTCCCTGTCTATCACCAACTCCTGTAGCTTACTCAAACTCATGTCCATCAAGTCGGTGATGCCATCCAACCATCTCAACTTCTGTCGTCTCCTTCTCTTCCCCCTTCTATCTTTCCCAGTATCAGGGTCTTTTCCAATGAGTCAGTTCTTCACATCAGGTGGCCAAAGTATTGTGTTTCAGCTTCAGCATCTGTCCTTCCAGTGATAACCCAGGACTGATTTCCTTTAGGATCTCCTTGCAGTCCAAGGGACTCTCAAGAGTCTTCTCCAACTTCACAGTCAAAAGCATCAATTCTTTGGTGCTCAGCTTTCTTTATAGTCCAGCTCTCACATCTATACATGACTACTGGAAAAACCATAGCNCTGTTTTGTACAGTTCTTCTGTGTATTCTTGCCACTTCTTAATATCTTCTGCTTCTGTTAGGTCCATACCATTTCTGTCTTTTATCGAGCCCATCTTTGCATGAAATGTTTCCTTGGTATCTCTAATTTTCTTGAAGAGATCTCTAGTCTTTCCCATTTTATTGTTTTCCTCTCTTTCTTTGCACTGATCTCTGAGGAAGGCTTTCTTATCTCTCCCTGCTATTCTCTGGAACTTTGCATTTAGATGAATATATCTTTCCTTTTCTCCTTTGCTTCTCTCCTTTTCTCAGCCATTTATAAGGCCTCCTGGGACAACCATTTTGCCTTTTTGCATTTCTTTTTCATGGGGATGGTCTCGATCACTGCCTCCTATACAATGTCCATAGTTCTTCAGGCACTCTGTCTATCAGATCTAATCCCTTGATCCACGAGCCTTGCCATGTAGGGCCACCCGAGATGGATGGGCCATGGTGGAGAGTTCTGAGAAAATATGGTCCACTGGAGAAGGGAATGGCAAACCATTTCAGTATTCTTGCCTTGAGAACCCCATGAAAGTATGAAAAAGCAAAATGATAAGACACTGAAAGATGAACTCCCCAGGTTGGTAGGTGCCCAATATGCTACCGGAGAACAGAGGAGAAATCGNACCCGAGATGGATGGGCCATGGTGGAGAGTTCTGAGAAAATATGGTCCACTGGAGAAGGGAATGGCAAACCATTTCAGTATTCTTGCCTTGAGAACCCCATGAAAGTATGAAAAAGCAAAATGATAAGACACTGAAAGATGAACTCCCCAGGTTGGTAGGTGCCCAATATGCTACCGGAGAACAGAGGAGAAATCGCTCAAGAAAGAACGAAGAGATGGAGCCAAAGCAGAAACAACACCCAGCTGCCGATGTGACTGGTGATGGAATAAAGTCCAATGCTGTAAAGAGCAATGCTGCATAGGCACCTGGAATGTTAGGCCCATGAATCAAGGCAAATTGGAAGTGGTCAAACAGGAGATGGCAAGAGTGAACATCGACATTTTAGGAATCAGTGAACTAAAATGGGCTGGAACGGGTGAATTTAACTCAGATGACCACTATATCTGCTACTGTGGGCAAGAATCCCTTAGAAGAAATGGAGTAGCCATCATAGTCAACAAAAGAGTCTGAAATGCAGTACTTGGATGCAGTTTCGAAAGTGACAGAATGATCTCTGTTCGTTTCTAAGACAAACCATTCAATATCACAGTAATCCAAGTCTGTGCCCTGACCAGTTGAATGGTTCTATGAAGACCTAGAAGACCTTCTAGAACTAACACCCAAAAAAGATCCCTTTTCATCATAGGGGACTGGAATGCAAAAGTATGAAGTCAAGACATACCTGGAGTAACAGGCAAATTTGGCCTTGGACCACGGAATGAAGCAGGGCAAAGGCTAAGAGAGTTTTGCCAAGAGAACGCACTGGTCATAGCAAACATCTTCTTCCAACAACACAAAAGAAGACTCTGCACATGGACATCACCAGATGGTCAACAACGAAATCAGATTGATTATATTCTTTGTAGCCAAAGATGGAGAAGCTCTATGCAGTCAGCGAAAAAAAGACTGGGAGCTGACTGTGGCTCGGATCATGAACTCCTTAGTGCCAAATTCAGACTTACATTGAAGAAAGTAGAATTTCTGATTAACATAGAGCTAATCATGGCATAGGGCTCCCCTGGTGGCTCAATGGTAAAGAATTGGCCTGCAATGCAAGAGGTGAAGGTTCTATCCCTAGGTTGGGAAGATCTCCTGGAAAAGGGAATGGCAACCTACTCCAGTACGTTTGCCTGGGAAATCCCACGGACAAAGGAGCTTGGCAGGCTACAGTCCCTGAGGTCACAAGAGTCAGACACGACTTAGCAGCTAAACCACCACCAGCAGTCATGGCATATTGAACACCCCATGGCATATAAGATGAGAATTACCAACTACGCTTTCTGTATTATTTTCCTACCACTGCTGTAGCAAATTATCACAAATTTAGTGGCTTAAAACATTACACATTTTATAGTTCTGAGGACAGATGTCTGAAATTGGTCTTACTGGTCTAAAGTGTCTACAAGACTATGTCCTTTCTGCAGGCTCTACTGGGAAACTATTTTTTTTTGCCAATTCGAACTTCTAGAGACTGTCTGCCTTTGACTTTGTGCCTCCTCTCCACCTCCATCACTAGAAAGATGGGTTGGTTCCTTCTCACATGACATCACTCTGACTTCCTTTGCTGCCTCCATCTTCCCCATTTAAGGGCAGCTGGGATTACACTGGATAATCCAGTATGCTGTTTTTCTGCCTGAGTTCCCTTTGCCACTGTGATCTTTCTGACAGTCAATGTGTGGTATTTTTTTCCAGCACTAATCAATTCTCCAGTCTCCAAAAACAACACCAAATCTCTGGTTCTCTGACACATCTCAGTGTCCTATGATTAACTTCAGTTGTGACTCTAACTATCCAAAGTTAGCATAGACCCCGGTTTTAAGGGCTCAGCCCCTCAGACTGACCTCGGTTCAGATGCCAGTCACATGTACTGTGTCTCCTGAGGACCCGCACTTCTGTCCAGCTGCTACAAATTTGGAGGCGTGTGAAGTTCCCAGCTACAATTTTGGATGTGCGTGTCCCCTTCGGCCACATCAGTTTTCGCTTCCTATATTTCGAGCCTCTGCTGTTTGATGTGCACACATGCAGGGTTGTTATGTCTTCCTCCTGAACTGATCTTTTTATTATTTTATAGCATCCCTTTTTGTTCCTAGTAATTTTCTTATTCTGAAGTTCCCTTTGCCAGATGTTAATATACAGCCACACCTCGTTTTAAAATTCATTTTTGCATTGCTTTTTCCCTATCACTTTGTTTAATCTACCTTTGTTGTTGAATTTAAAGTGAGATTTTTTTAAATTAAAAGAAATATTTACAATGTTGTGCTGGTTTCTGCCATACAACAGTGCAAATCAGCCATAATTTTAGGTCCATCCCCTCTCTCTGCAGCCTCCCTCCCCTCCCCTCATCCATCCCCCGGAGCACCAGACTGGGCTCTCTGTGCACAGCAGCTTCTGAGGGGAGAATTTTATTGAATTTTTTTTGTTGTGAAGTGGGAATTTTCTTGTTGGATTGCTGCTTTTCATTTTAAATCCATTGTGCTTATTTCTGTCATCTTGACGCATTTAGACCGTGTAATTTAAGGTGACTATCAAGATGTTTGAGATTAATCTACCATTTTATTATTTGTTTCATGTTTGTTTTCTGTGGTTCTTGTTTCTCTTATTTTCCCTTCTTATGGGTTCCTTGAACACTTCCTAGGATTCAATATTGGCTTATTTATTAGGTTTAAGAATATAATCTTTGTATAGTTCTTGCTCTGGGCATTACAACACAAGACACATGTAAGTCCTATCAAAGTCTATAGCATCTGCATTTTACCATTTTGAACGAAATGTTGAAACAGTTCCTGTTTGCGGCCTGTCATGCCTGTTAAGTGTGTGAAGAGAAACTCTCCCACCTTACCTGAAATCCGCAAATACTCTTGACCCTGCAGAGACCCCTCCTCTATTCCTTCTCTCCACACTTCCCCTGGCTTCCAGAAATGTACTGGACTCCTCCAGTTATCACTGGCTCTCCCTTCTTTTTGCTTCTGCCTTATGGGCTTTATTCATTTTAAATGTACGAGATTAAATTTCCAGCTGCCTTCAGAAGAACAGGAGATGAAGGAATAAAGGAACGGAAAATTCAAAGGCCTTTTAAGAGTCATGCGGTGGTGGGTCCTGGACTTTGGGCAGACCTATGCCTTGGGAGTTAGCGTTGCTCACTCTCCCACCATGGGGCCTGAGTGAGTGTGTGATCACAGCAAGCCACAGTGTCCTCTCAGCAGCTCACAGCACTGCTGTGACAGGGCGAGGGCTCTGGGTCTGTGCCTGGCACAGAGAGGTGCCCTATTCGTGGCTCTTGTCGTTTTTAGATCTGCACCATGGTCAAAAGCTGAGTGCTGGGAGGAGGCAGCACATCCCTGCGGGGTGACCACAAGCCTCTTTGGCTGACTCCTGAAGCAGTCTGACTAAGCCACCTTTGGTGCCAAAGAATGTCCCAGGAAAGGAGGTGTGTCCCCCTTGGAGGGGACCACTTCCTGATGCCTAAGCTGAGTAAGGGAGGGGGTTGGGGCCATTTTAAGAACGTCTCTGCCCAATATACTCCATCTCTTGGGGGCTCCACCCACCCCATGTCAAACAATAAAACTACCACCCACCACCATTAAATGCAGTTTATATATAACCACGTGAGTTATATATAACTACTATAAAATGCCAAGTTCATAGTTGACATGATGTTACATATTGTAGGCATTTACCTAATTGTAGACGTGTGATTAAAATGCTTACATATTTCGTCAAAAGATGTTTTTTTATAACTTTTGAGGATTTTGGAGCTCCCAATGGTTTCTATGTCTCACACATTTTTACAGGCTCTGAAAAACTCGAAGGGCCTGCACCCCTGGCTCGGAATAAATGAACCAGCTGTGAGCAGCATTCTCAGGAGGATGGTGGGGACCAGGCTCGCTGAGGGAGGGTCAGCTGGGCATCCACTACCCTGGTGGCAGGGCATCATGCCCACAGTGATCAGTTTGCTCAGCACACCAACACCAGGACCGATGCCACAGAACCCACAGTGAGTAGGCTACAGCAGGCCAGAGCCTGTGGGGCATCAGTGGGTGAAATCCTGGCTTTGTTGCCTTCTGGCTGTGTGACTTTATTTAAGTTACTCGCCCACTCTGATCCTCAAAGGCCCTAAAGTCTTTTACCCTTTTGAACTTTTAGGACCAGTATGGCTTTGAGGCTCTGGTTTGTTGGTTGCTGCCCCTTATTTAACTCCTCAAATATGGGCAATTAATTTAGCTTACAGTATGGGCACTGTCCTCACTCTGACTTGGAGGCTGTTAGGAAAATAACTGCACAGAAAGAATGGGGCAGGGGGGAACTTGTGGCTGGAGCTGTCTTTGTCTTATGGCAAAGGGAAGGGGAGATCAGGCACTTGAGTTACGGAGAAGAGGATCGCACACATTTTCTTAGATTGAAGCCATTCCTGAGCTTCTATCTGCACTGTTGCAGCTTGTACTAAATTGTGAAAGTCTTATCCCTCCAGGTTGGCCTGACATGCTGTCTCCATGCTAAGGGGGTGAGTGAGCCTGAGCTGTAAAAGTGAGGCCACCTGAGACCCGCCCAGCCTCTCACTGTGGGAACTAACAAGACTGGGCACTGTCAGTGAGTGCATCCTGAGACCCAGCAGGGAAGCGGGGGAGTATGGGCACTTCTGCCTGCTTGGTTCTAGACTGACCCAGTCTGGGCTTGGAAGCGCCATGCCCAGGAGGGCTGCACCCTGGCTGGGAACATGCCCAGTCTGCCAGCGCTCGACCTAGGGGAGAGGCCAGGCTGGCACAGGAGAGCAAGGTCACAGGGTGCCCATGGTCTGGGTGCCCTAGAATGTGAGTCCAAGCCAGGGTTTTTTCCTCTTCTGAAAGTAAGGTCCAGGTATGGGGGTACTATTGTTACTGCTGTTTTATTATTTCTAATATTGGGAATACACACTGGGCAATGTTGTAGGCATCAGAGATTAAACATGGATGAGGTAAATCCCTCTCTTATGAGGCTCATATTCCAGGGGAGGAGACAGATACCATTCCCTCTAATTAACAGACAATGGGTACAAGATGCAGTAACTTCCCTGAAGGGGGCGGGACAGAAAGTAATGCTTTTGGAGTGGGTTAGACTTTAGGAAGGGAAATAAGCAATGGCTTCTGTGAGACAGTGAAGGGGAGAAAGTTACCCCAAGGTCACCGCTGGGAAAGGCGGAGTTAGTGGACTGCTGCTCTCCACTTTGCCCTGCTCGTTATGCCAACCTATGGGGACCAGGGTCTGAGCTGAGCAGAAACTATGGCACTTTAGGCGTGTGGCCCCAGAGGACAAGGTTAAGGGGCCCCATGCAGGCCAGAGCCTGAGCCTTCTGTGTTCAGCCTTCAAAGGAATAGCTCAGAGTCTGCATCCTGTCCTGTCCAACTCTGCAGGCTTTGCCTGGCTCTGTCCTGGTGGGCTCGAGAGTTAAGACCTGTCCTTTGCAAAATAATGACTGAGAAGTCAGATTTTAAAGGAGAACTTGGAGACTGTCACCCCTTATTTTATGAAGGAAAAACGTGTCCAGAGAGGAGAGTTATTTGTCTACGATCACCCAGCTGACCTGGAGTTGTCTCCTAAGGGATCCCTCTGTGTTCTCTCCACTGATGTGCTTATATTCCCTTCTGGGCAACTTGCATGGACCCAGAGGAATGCTTCACTAATGGCGTAATTCCGTGGAAGGTGGGAATGAGGGATATCTGTGTGTGGAGTAAACATAGCCTTCTTATGTTGGCTACATCACGCTAATGGCATGATGTAAAGTTAGCACACACTTGGCACATGGTAAGCCTTCACGGAGTGATGTTCCCCTCCTCTTCCATCACCTGACTGGGGACATGATGTCTGAGTTTGGGGCCTTGCATTTTGTTGGTACTCTACTGAATTTTGCTAATTACCTGTGTGAATGCTGAGGTGTGGGGACATGTCTCTTCCTACTTTCCCATCCTCGGATAGCACTCCTTATACACTCAGAATGGGGGAGGTCTAGAGGAAGTCAGCTCTCACTTCTTCATGCTAATTCTATGATACATGCATACATGTGTGTACACATCCCCCTCCCCCATACAGCTACCCACCCCTCACTTCTCAAACTTTTTGAGCCAGCGAAAAATGTAGCCAGGCCTAAGACAACATTTGCTGACCTCTTTTTTCCTGTGTTTTAACAGAAGAAGGCAACCCTCCAGCCCACATCTGCAGAGATCTCTCTGGGGCACTGGTCAGTCTTTAATCACGTTCTGGAGGACAGGATGATCCGTGACTTGGGAATCTGCTTGGTTGATAACTCAATTCTGCCGCTGGGCTGCATTTGTGAGCAATGATAGCACACCCCACGGAAATCTGGAATCCAATTAGGGCTAAGGGCTGCATCATTTCTCATCTCTGACTCTGCTTTCCACAGCCCCGGACCATCCGTCTTGCTTGGCTAAGGGCTCCCTGAGGTCTGCAGGACAAACTTCTGACCTTCCCACTGGGGGCTGGGCTGCTCTTCCTGATGCTGATAGCAGTGCCAGGTGTTGGAGTCAAAGCACGTGGGGACAGGCTTTTCTTGGTCCCTGGGACTGGGGCACGCAGGAAAATTCTGGAGAAACTGTTAGAAAATCAGACATTAGGATTTTAATAATGTAAAAGGCAGATGCCAAAAAAGTGTAATCCGCTTTCTTCACACAAAAATGCAAATGTGCCATTAGATAAGGGCCCCGTGGCTTTACATCAGGCCATAAGATCAAAGGTTTCTGAAGTTTTCTGATATTCATATTCACTTCCCAGTTTCTATGACTATTAAGATTTGTCCCCCTTGGAAATATCTGATGGACTACATTTGTCCCAAGGGCTCAGCCTTGTCGTTTTATGAACTGTTAATATTTAGATAAGGAATAGCAAATGTCTTTCAACTTGCCTCTCAGGTCCATTAGGTTGGTGGTGGCTGCTCTGAAAACTGGGTCTCGAAAGATTCTGAGTCCTAATTGGGTACAAAGGGGAAAGAATGCCATATTCAATCGGCAAAATCTTTCCTGCCTACTGGAGTGTGAGACGGGGCACATAGTCACATATTTGCCATGCTCCCACTGAACCATTCTAAAGTCTGAAAGGGGCTTTAAAATAAGATAAATAGATCCAGCCTTCAAGTAGTTCTCAGGCTGGCAGGGCTGATAAGTGGCAAGTGTTCCCAGTCAATGAGCAATGCCCTGGTTGGGGCAGATGCAAGCCTCAGTGTGCCGTATTAGCCAAGCGCACGGACTTTGGACAAAGTCTCTGATGCTTAACTGCTGGGTGGCAGTGGGCTAGTCAGCTCCATGCTCTGAGCCACAGAGTTTTCATCTGTAAAAAGAAGAAAATGCCTATCTCACAGGGTAGTTGAGGTCACTAAATGACATCAAATTTTGAAGCATTAGATGCTTACCTTATAATTATCATTTTTGTATAAACACAGACAGGCCCTGAAACTTTGCCTTGGGTACAGAGATGGTTCCACAAAAGAGGCCCTGTTTTGAATTGCAAGTGGTACACAGGCAGCCTTCAGTGGAAGAGGACAGAGACCATTCAGCCCAGAGGAGGGCATTCTGTCCCCCTTGGTTAGGGAAATCTGAACTAGGTATTGGAAACATTATGATCAACATTCAAAGCAACTTTCCTGAAATAAAGGAAGACTTGAATATGCTGACTGAAAGGAAAATTAATACAGAGTGGTCAGCTCTGAGATGGATCCTAACAAATGAATGCTTGACTTTAAATAAAAAAAAGTCTAAGGGCGTCCAGTGACAAACTGTCCCTTTAAGAGCTGGGTTAAAAAAATCCCCAAAACAAGCAAGTGAAAAATCACATAAAAGTTCAAACTGGCAGAAGCACTTCCAGAATAGCCAGATAAGACCTCTGAAAACATGCTCCTCCATTAAAGCAACGAAGATGCTGGCGAAAATTGTTGCAATCAACTTCTTCAGAGCTCTGGAAGTAATCAAAAGTGTTCAACAATTTGGTATCATTGATTGAAGAGAAATGGCTAAATCATGATAAGAACAGCAAGTTTTATGGTGTTTTCACTTGCCTTATTCTCATCTCCCTCTCAAGCTCCAAGATAGACTTGAAAACCAAAGCCCTCACAAGCCTGATGTCTTTAAAAATCAGCAGCCTGGCCAGCACTGAAGAGGACATAGTGGTTTTAAGTTTTCCAACAAACCCCATCCCCAAAGAACTGTCATTCTTTAATCTGACAACTCCCTGGATAATCTCTCTTCTTAGGGATTACTTTCATTTGACGTGTTTCAGAGGTCACTCTGTGCAAATAGCCCTAATCTGAGGACATTTGTCAAAAATAATTAGCAGCCTGGGGTGGCAATACCAGTGGGGCTAACAAGAAACTGGTCAAAATATTTAAAAGGAAAACTGAGGAATGAGGTATTCATAAAGCCTTGGAAAAAGCTTTGGCATTTACTCAGAATTCCTGAAAAGTGAAAGTGGCTTAGTCATGTCTGACTCTGGAGTGGATAACTTTCCCCTTCTCCAGGGGATCTTCCCAACCCAGGGATCAAACCCAAGTCTCTCACATTGCAGGCAGATTCTTTACCAACTGAGCCACAAGGGAAGCCCAAGGATACTGGGGTGGGGAGCCTATCCCTCCTCCAGCGGATCTTCCTGACCCAGGAATCAAACCAGGGTCTCCTGCATTGCAGGCAGATTCTTTACTAACTGAGCTATCAGGGAAGCCCAAGGTTTCCTGAAAGCCTTGAGCAAGTACTGAGTTGTATGCATGCCCAAGACTTGCACAGGGCCTAACCTCCTATTGGTCTTGAGGTGCTGGGAAAGCAGGAAGTAAAGACCGAGGCAGACTGTTAAGTGCAAGACTTGTATACTGAAAACCATAAAATGCCATTAAAAGAAATTATGTAAGACCTAAATAAATAGAAAGATAACCTATATTCATGGATTTTGATGGTTAAGATGGCAATACTGTTAAGATGGTAATATTAACATTACCCAGCTGGTCTAAAGATTCAAAGATTCAGTGTAATCTCAGTAAAAATCTCACCTGCGCTTTTCTCAGAAATTTGCAAGCTAATGCTAAAATTCATACGGAAATGCAAGTGACCCAGAATAGCTGATATAATCTTCAAAGTGAAAAATAAGGTTGCAAATTTGCTTTGGCTGATTTCAAAACTTACCACAAAGCTATAATAATAAAGACAGTATGGTACTGGAAGTGGAATAGAATTGAGAATCCAGAAACAAAACTCTCATATTTGCTGTTAATTGATTTTTAACAAGGGTGTCGAGATAATTCAACAAGGAAAAGAAGTTTAATAAATAATACTGGGACAACGGGATGTCCACATGCAAAAGAATGAAGTTGAACCATTACCTTACACTAAATACAAAAATTAGCTCAAAATGGATCAATCTAAATGTAAGAACTAAAACTGTAAAGCTATTAGAAGAAATTTTAGGGGTAAATTTTCATGACCTTGAACTTGGCAAAGGATTCTTACATATGACACCTAATACAAGAACAAAAGAGAAAAGCTAAGTAGACTGGATATCCTCAAAATTAAAAGTTTTGCTATTCAAAGGATATTATCAAGAAAGTCAGAAGATAGTCCACAGAATTGGAAACAATGTTTGCAAATCATAACTCTAAGGGACTTGCTTATGGAATATATAAGCCACTTTACCACTCATCAACACACGACAAATAACCTACTGAAAACATGTGCAGAAGATCTGAATAAACGTTTTTCCAAAGAAGACATACACATGGCCAAAAACACGTGCAAAAATGTTCAACATTATTAGTCAGTAGTTAAATGCAGATCAGAACCACAATACGATTCCACTAACACACTCACTAGGATGGTTATAATAAGAAAGACAGATAATACTAAATGTTTGTGATGATATGGAGAAACTGGAAACCGTATACATTTCTGGTGGGAGTATCGAATGGTTCATTCACTTTGGAAAACAGTTTATTCCAAAAAATGGAATAAAGAATAATGTGTGTGTGTGTGTGTGTGTGTGTGTGTGTGTGTGTGTGTTTGTGCTCAGTTGCTTCAGTGGTATCTGACCCTTTGTGACCCCGTGGACTGTAGCCCACCGGGCTTTTTTGTCCATGGGATTCTCCAGGCAATACTACTGGAGTGGGCGCCCTACCTCTCTCCAGGGGGTCTTCCTGACACAGGGATCGAACCCGAACCTCCTGAATTGCAGGTGAATTCTTTACCATTGAGCCACCAGGGAAGCCCGAAGAATTACTGTATGACCATGTAATTCCATTCCTAGTTACATACCCAAGAATTTGAAAATATATGCCCACCCAAAAATCTTTTATTGGTATATTCATAACAGCATTACTCATAATGAGCAGAAAGTAGAAACAACTCAAATGTTCATCAACTGATGAGTGGATAAACAACTGTGATATTACATTCCGGTAATGGGAGAGAGAATTAATTATGGAAGCATGGCCGATTCACTAAATTCACTAAAAGGAAGAAGGAACGTGAGCTGAAAATTCATAGGAAAACAAGTACAAAAAGCTCTTTATATACAAAAAGCATCACAAAAACCATTTGTAGGAAGACAAATTAAAATGTCAATTTGTTACTTTAGGTGACAGATTAGCAATGATCAAATTTTTAAAATTATCTGTGCTAGTGAGAGGTTTAGGAAGCTGGTACTTTGCTTCTTTATTGATAAGAATGTCAGTTTGGGGGCAGTTTAGCAAAATTTATCTCAAATACAATTTTGCATGCCCTTTGATCCATGCAGTGTATTTTAAGAGTCTATCCCGTACTGTATGAAGTCGTACAAGGATGTTTATCACAGCGTATTTTCAACAGCAACCCTAAACATCCTAAATGTCCTTGATTTGCATTTATCACATTACCCAGCAATTGCATTCCTGGGAATTTATTAGAGAAAATTTAGGTCAACACAAACTTCATTCAAATGTTCATAACAGCTTTATTTATAATATAATATAATATTATAATATATTTATACTGATGAATAATTCATATACAATGAAATGCACCAATCTTAAATTTTGTAACTCATTATGTTTGGGTTAATGGATGCACTCTTGTGACCCACTCTTTATAAGATTTAAAACGTTTCTAACATCTCAGAAAGTTCCATTTTTCTCCTAGTTAATCTCTGCTACATCGTTCCATCCCCAACTCCCAGGGTATTTAGTCGTCTGATTTCTTGCACCGTAGATTAGTTTTGTGTGAATGGAATCACGCACTGCATGTCCCTTCACTTCTGGCATCTCTGGGTCCAGAACATGTTTCTGAAATCCTTTTGTGTTGTAATGAGCATCAGTAGTTCACTTCCCTTTTATTGCCGGTTAGTGTTGCCTGGAGAATCCCAGGGATGGGAAATGAAATAAATTTATAAGAAATGACCAACTATTTTCAAAAGTCTTTGTATCATTTACTTTCTCACTGGCAAAACAGATGGGCCTATTGAAATTTCTAACAGCCATGCCATTTTTATGTTCATATTGGCTACTTGTACATACTCCTTTGTGTTTTCTCAGGACTTTGCGTGCTTCTAAATTGGGCTTTTTACTATTGAGTTGTAGAAATTCTTGTTTTTCTTCCAGCTTTATGGGTATGATTGACATATGGCATTGTGTAAGCTGAGAGTAAACAGTATGTAGATTCGCTGCAGTTATGTATTGTAAAATGATCACCACACAGTGGTAGCCTACAGCTGTATCATATCTCAAGATTACTATTTGTTTTATTTTGGGAACACTGAAGATCTCTTATCACCTTTCAAGTATATTGTTCAGTCGCTCAGTTGTGTCTGACTCTTTGTGGCCCCATGGACTGCAACACGCCAAGCTTCCCTGTCCTTCGCCATTTCCCAGAGCTTGCTCAAACTCATGTCCATTGAGTTGGTGATGCCATCCAACCATTTCATCCTCTGTCATCCCCTTCTTCTCCTGCCTCCGATCTTTCCCAGCATCAGGGTCTTTTCTAATGAGTCAACTCTTTACATTAGGTGACCAAAGTATTGGAGTTTCAGCTTCAGCATCTGTCCTTCCAAAGAATATTCAGGGTTTATTTCCTTTAGGATGGACTCCTTGCTGTCCAAGGGACTCTCAAGAATCTTCTCCACCACCGCAGTTCAAAAGCATCAGTTCCTCACTATTCATCTTTCTGTATGGTCCAGCTCTTGCATCCATACACGACCACTGGAAAAGCCACAGCTTTGACTAGCCATCACCTTTGTTGGCAAAGTGATGTCTCTGCTTTTTAATACGCTGCTCTAAAAGAGCAAGTGTCTTTTAATTTCTTGGCTGAGGTTACCATCTGCAGTGATTTGGAAGCCCAAGAAAATGAGGTATATAGTATATCAGTAAGGCTGGGATCACTATGCTCCATATCAGATCTCCAGAATTTATTCATCTTATAATTGGAAGTTTGTACACTTTGATTAAGAGTTGTAGTAATTCTTAGATATTATGGGATCAAATCCCTTGTTTGGTATGTCTTATGAATACTTTCTCCCAGTTTAACTTGTCTTTTAATTTCCTTACTGACAAAGTTTAAAATTTTGATAAGGTCCAATTTATCAGTGTTTTCCATTGTAGTTACTCATTGTGTGTCTTGTCTAAGAAGTATTTTCTTATCGTGAGGTAAGAAGATATTCTGCCTATTCTAGAAGGTTTTAAGTCTATGTCTATGATTTATCTCTATTTTTTACCAGTGCACGTTACATTTAATATTTAACAAGTAATTAATTAAAACTAATAAGACTTGCTATATAGTGTAGGGAACTCTACTCAGTACTCTGAATAGGAGAAAAGAAAATTAAAAAAAAAACAGTGGAGATATATATATATATAGCTAATTCACTTTGTTGTGCATCTGAAGCTAACACAATTGTAAATCAAGTGTACTCCAATAAAAATTAAAAAATAAAACCTCATTAAAGAAAAACCAGGAAGGAAGGAGGCTTAAGAAGGGAATATATATATATATATATATATGACTTATTTGCTTTGTTGAATAGCAGAAACCAACGACATTGTAAAGCAATTATCCTCTAATTTAAAAATAAAAAAAGAAAAACATATAGGAGTCAGTAAGAACAGCCTTGAAGTTCAAGGTGTATCCTGATTGTGTCCAGCTAAGTAGCCTTGGGCATTTCCCTCCCCAGGGAACAAAGTGGGGCAAGGCGGTAACTGCAGCAGTGACTGAGGGTCAGTACAGTTTGGTGTTTCAGAAATCTAACTGAAGAAGCTTACTGCTTAGCAGTGAGGAGACTCCAGAAAGCTGATATCCAAGAAAACTGGAAACTGCCTGTACCCAGTGCTGACGAAGGCCAGGGACCCTCCGCCACAGCCCCTCATCCCTCCTGCCTGGGTGCCTCAGAGTAGTGAGTGCCCACTCCCGCTCTGACATTTCGACTTTCTGCTAATCCGAGTAAGCCACAAGAGGGCACCGTGAGAACGGGTTTCTAAGCCAACTTGGCGCTCCCTGCTGCTCCATGAAGTGCTGGGCTCTGCCTGCTTGTGTGAAGCTGGTTTCGGCTCTTGAGGGCCAGAGGAGGCCTTACAAGTCACATGCGGTCACACGGGGCTGCAGGGAAGAGGGTGGAGCAGCGACTTCACCCAGGGCGTGAAAGGGTCTGCCCCTCAGAACGCAGACCTGGAAATGGGTCTGTCACGGGAACCAGAGGGGAGGAGGGGCTGAAAGCCAGGGCAACAGGGAGCAGCAGGGCCCAGTCAGCCCGGTACCGGGGAACTGGGGAGTATGACAGTCTGGTGTCTGTGGTGGGCCAGTTGATCTTAGGTTAGGAGATGATGGCCCATGTCCCAGCAGACCAGGGGCAGAGCTGAGAGGAGTGACTTGTTTTAATTAGGATCAGTTTATGGCAGAGTGGGGTGGAGGTGAGGCAGGGGGAGTTTATCTGTGAGAAGCTGTAGATGGCAGACCCGGGGCAGTGGCGTAGGGCAGTCAGGGTTCACCCGTGGCCACACTGGGAAGCTGTAGATGGCAGACCCGGGGCAGTGGCATAGGGCAGTCAGGGTTCACCCGTGGCCACACTGGGAAGCTGTAGATGGCAGACCCGGGGCAGTGGCGTAGGGCAGTCAGGGTTCACCCGTGGCCACACTGGCCACTCTGGCAGCACGGCATCCCAGGATTAGGAGAAATACTGAGCTACAGAGAGAATGGCTTGGCTACAAAGCAGGGCTCTTGGTCAGAGCTGACTGGCCCGGACAGAGCCAGGTGAGCGTGTTCAGCTAAGCTGAGTGTCAGGCACCTCCGGAGTTCCAGTCAGAGAGATGCTGATGGGAGCCCAGTTCCAGGGCACTTCATAGAGATGGTAGAAGCCCTAATCTCCAAGCTGGTAGCCCCAGAATTCCATCAGAGCTCAGCCCCAGGGCCAGGCCCAGAGCCAGGAATAGACTGGCAGGGACCAGAGGTAGGCAGAGGACACAAGGACAGCAGACAGGCCCACTCTGGCCCAATCCTACACGGGAACTTGAATATCTACTTGGGATCACAGAAGTCCCCAGAATCCCATACTCAGGCTCAGAGCTCTCAGAGTTACTTCAGAACTTACAGACTGGTGATGAGACCTGTGGAAATCAGCATCTGCTCCTCACTATGCAGACAGAGATACAGTGGCCTGGGGCTCCATCACAACGGCATAGAAAGGTTTCCCAGAATCAGGACAGAGAGTATCCAGACTCAGCTTCTTTCTCAAGAATTATCTCTAGGACCACAGAACACTGGACTGGAAAGGTGGAGGGCGTCACTGTCGACAGTTACAAATGCTTCACTCTTGGCTCTGAGACTCCAGAATCATGCAGGGATGCTCACCTTCTGCACTGCCGATGGAAATCTTACCAAGATTCATCCCTGATACCCCTTTCCTGACGCTGAAAGGCCCCCATTTCCCTGGAAATAGTTTGAACCTCTCAGCCTGATAGCTCAAGACCTCCCTGACTTGACCCTTGACATTTTTATCTTTGGACTTTCCCACCTCCACTGGCATGAACATATCATTCCTGTTGTCTGAAAGAGACCAGACTTCTCGGATGATTGCATTCCTCTCTCTGCCTGGAATGTTTTTCCTGTCCTGTCTAACTGATAAGCAGTGAGTCATTCTTGAGGCCCTGCTCAAGCATTGCCTTCTTTAGGCTTACCTGGCCAGCTCCAAACTGGTTACAGGTAGACTGCTTGGTGACAGACAATGTAAGATGTTGCCTCCAAATCTATTCCTCCTTTTGTGTCTTACCAAGGGAATCCTGATTTTGTCCAAGTACTCAGCCTCAGCCGAGTGACCCGGTACTCAAGGAGACACATGAAAGAGGCCAGGCCCGGCATGCTGGCCCGATTCCTCTGGCAGTAAGAAGTTAGCTCTGGTGGGCACGTGTGGGCATGTGCCTGGTTCTGGCCATTGCCCGCATTTCCATGGGATAGTGGTTGGAGGTGGTGAGCTCTTATAAAGGGGCTCAATCAAGGACTGGGGTTGGGCTTGTCACTGCAGTGTTAGAATCTGAAACAGGGCCTGGTGCCAAGTAGGTGCCAAGAGAACTGTGAGGAGGTGCCTTCCCCATGAAATCTTTTTCAGGACTGTTTTCACTGGGTTGGCTGAGTAGGCATCCCTCCTTGGAGGAGTCCAAAGCGTCCAGAGAATCTTCTCAGAATTAGAGCTGATGAAGGACTTGCTCAGGCTTGGTGGCCGTTGGGTCTTCTGTCCCCTCAAAATCCATACTTTTGCTTATTTTTATTTGTTCAAAAATATTCACAGAATGTCCGGTATGTGCCAGCCGCTGCATGTTCACAAATGAACAAAACCAAGTTTCTGCCCTAAAGGAGTGCACAGCTTTTTGAAGGAGACACAAAATCAGATAATTATCCTCTGATGCTAAAAGGGCAGTGAATATGTGTGATATCTTAGTTGCTAACAAGATCATCCTCTCTGGATGGTATAAGCAGAAGAAGAATTTATGAAAGCCCATTGGATATCTCACAGAATCTGCGCCCAGTGAAAATGATGTCTCAAATCATGTGGAGAACACACTGAACTCAGCTTCTGCTCTTCCTCACCATTTCAGGGGGAGAAAATGAATGCGGTTTCAGAGACTGAGAAGCCTTGGGTCTGTGCTAACGAGAAGGTTCATGTGTATACAAAGTGCTGTGCTGCTCAGGCTGACGTGAGTCATGTCTGACTCCTTGCGACCCCATGGAATGTATCCCACCAGGCTTCTCTGTCCATGGGATTTTCCCAGCAAGAGTACTGGCGTGGGTTGCCATGCCCTCCTCCAGGGGATCTTCCTGACCCAGGAATCGAACGTGTGTCTCCTGCAGCTGCTGCATTGGCAGGTGGGGTCTTTACCATGGAGACACCTAGGAACCCCTCACAATGTATTGAAGAGAGTTAGAAAACAAAACAACACTTTTCATTACAGAGCCACGAGCAGGGCACACACCCCCTGCCATTTCCTGCTTTACTGAAATCAAACTGATCAGACTCTCAATTATCTTGAAGAACATAGATGCGTTAAAAAAAAGCAAAAAACAAAACTATACCGAAGAGCTATTGCAAAAGTACCTTAGGAATGTGTCTGTTTTATCAGAAGTATTCAAAAAGAAGTATTTTAGTATTCAGCAGTATTTTATCAGAAGTATTTGCTGTTGTCCAGCAAAAATGATTTGGATATATAGAGGAAACTACCAGTTTCCTGGCCAGGTCCCTTTACCAGCAGTTGCCCTCTGCCCCAGGAGCTACGAGAGTCAGCTGGTCGCTTCTCCAGAGAAGGCCCTCAGCTACATAGGAGCCACAACACAGGGAGGCCGCATGACCCCTGGCTGCTCTAACTGTGACCCCAGGAGGAGAGAGCATTCCTCTAGTTTGAAGAGTCCTGCTGCTTCCTCCTTGTGAGGACTTGGAGTCCTCCATTCTGCTCCATCAGGAGTGATGGGTGAACCTCACGGTTCTGCTAAACAGATTGCCTTGCTGGGCACATGGTTGGGCACCACCATGTTTCCTAGGCCGTCTTCCTGACTGCAGCCTTTCTTGAAGCTTCTGTTTGGACATGTCAGGCTGGTTTTGGGGCGGGCCCCAAGGGACTCCTTTACCCAGAGAACTAGCATTCCAACGGATTGCAGGGTGGAGGGATCCTGTGTCCTTTCTAAAGGGCTTTGACCGAAAGTGATTCAGTGACTCAGCGCTGGAAGAAAGTCCAGGGGAGGGCTTGAGGCAAAAATAGAAAACAAGAATCATCACCACCCAGAGCCTTGCCTGGGACCTGACAGATAGCCTGGAAACCCAGCAGTGGGGATTTAGACCTGACTCTGCAGGGGCCCCTTAGACACCGATCCAGCCCTGTACACAGCAGCCATGCACAAAGGACTGCATGAGTTGTTCAATATTTAAGCCACTTGTTCAGGGTTTAAGAAATTGGCCACCAAATTCTTTGATATTCGCCCATTGACAGATGGGGACTGTGTTTCCTTACTTTGAAGATGGGATGGCTCATGACGACTTTGACCAACAGAACACCATGAAAGTGATCTGTGTGAGGGTATGTCACAGAAGGTGATACAGCCCTGAGCCACCACGGTCGTGCTCCCACCTGGAGCCCCATCCTGGTGAAGCTGCAGGTAGGATCCCAGCCTTCCAGCCATCTCATCAGCACTCAACTTGTGAGTAAAGAAGTCTCCAGATGATTCCAGTACCTGCCCCAGTGTTCTCTGGACTTTTGGGTCTTCCCAACACTGTCCTCAGTCTTGCTGAAGCAGAGACAAGTTACCCGTACTGTGCTCCAGGTGAATTCCTGGCCTATAGAACCCAGGAGCATCATAAAATGATGGTTTTCTAGCACTCGCTTTGGGGTGGCTTGAAAGCAGTGATTACAACTGAGTCTCCACCCGTGCAGGAAAAGCTAAGGAATTTCTGTCTCTCACACGCTCTTGCACACGTGAAGCGATGGTCAGAGTCACAGAGCCAGCGCAACGCACAGCCAGAATCTACCTCTCCTCTGTGAACTTAAAATCCCCACTGATTTGCCTCACTCTTCACTCCCAGGGATTTCCTTCCCAAAGCTGCATAAGGACCTACCCTTTATCACAGCATTATTGTGACGTGATGACCTGCGTGAGGGAAGCCTGGTCCTGCCCTATGGGTCCCTGGCAGGCATTCCGACAAGATGCCCGTAAATGGATTGAAACCCCACCAGGGCAGCATGAGCCTGGGCCTGACATGGACACATATAATCTTATTGTCTGTCCCTAAAAAAAACCCCGACCAACCAACCAATAAACAAACCCAGTTCCTTGGGATTGTACTCTAAAAGGGAGTTTGCAAGCTAGAGTATGTTCAGAGGACTTGGCTGCAGACTGGGCCTTAGGAGAAATAGTTGAAGGGATCAGGGACATTTGGCTTTGACAGAAGAAATCTTGGCAGAATATGTGGGCTGCATTCAGAGATCAGAAATGGTGTTAATGGAAAAAGATAAGCTTTGTGGCCCTAGATGGTATAATCAGGAGAATAGGCTCAGTGGGGTAGAATCTGGCTAATTCAAGTGGTCCTACTTTGGTCACTGCTAAAAGTCCAAAGACACGTATATCCCATTGTGAAAATCTTTATTATTCTGAAAAGCTCAACACAGGCATCTCAGTTTCCCCTGTAATCCGTGGCCATTGCCACTGGTTAGCATTAGAGATTCTCCATGCTCTGTTGTGAAAGGAAGGAGGGTCTGATTTTGTCAAGACCTAGAGAAGCCCAAGCCTCTTGGAACACAGAGTCCTTGTCAGGATATTAGTTTTTAGCTTGCTCTGCTGGGAGGATGATGAGAGAACTTCTCTTCTACCTATAGCCTAGTATCTTTAGATGGAGCTGGTGAATGAATGTTAGACAGCCCAGCTGGCCTGGGTATATGTGTTCCTTTCTCAGTTGCCCGTGAGTACAAATAGGTTCTCCCAGCCTTCTCTGGTTGTCTGAAAGAGAAGCATATCAGCTGAGACACTAATAAAATTCCATATTCTCTGGTCCTTTCTCTGCAGGTCTAGATTAGTAGATGGGGGTGCGGCTGAGTCTTCGTGTAAGTTGTGCCTAGGGACCTCTGATCAGGCAAGCTTGGGAAGCGCTTGTGTGCTGCTGCTGCTGCTAAGTCGTGNAAAGAGAAGCATATCAGCTGAGACACTAATAAAATTCCATATTCTCTGGTCCTTTCTCTGCAGGTCTAGATTAGTAGATGGGGGTGCGGCTGAGTCTTCGTGTAAGTTGTGCCTAGGGACCTCTGATCAGGCAAGCTTGGGAAGCGCTTGTGTGCTGCTGCTGCTGCTAAGTCGTGTCAGTCGTGTCCTACTCTGTGCGACCCCATAGATGGCAGCCCACCAGGCTCCCCCGTCCCTGGGATTCTCCAGGCAAGAACACTGGAGTGGGTTGCCATTTCCTTCCCCAATGCATGAAAGTGAAAAGTGAAAGTGAAGTCGCTCAGTTGTGCCCGACTCTTAGCGACCCCATGGACTGCAGCCCACCAGGCTTCTCCACCCATGGGATCCTCCAGGCAAAAGTACTGGAGTGGGTGCCATTACCTTCTCCGAAGCGCTTGTGTAGGGAGAAAGAAATGCTTATGAGCTCTTGCAGACTCCTTCACATGAATGTATTTGTTAGACCAGGCACAGTATACCCTAAGGTTGGCGACATGCTCACACCTGGAATTGACTTGGAAGGACAGTAGAGGTACGAGTCCCAGGCTGATCCTTCTTTCTGGACCAGAGAAACTGGGTGGAAAGTGCTAGAAGCTGGGAGATAGAAGACTGAACAGTGTGCTGTGGCTCCCCCCGCCCCCACCCCCATCCATGGCCAAGACTGAGCAAGCAGGACCCAGTGACTCTGCCTTCTTAGCCTTTGCTCTGGTTCTTCTGAGGCTTCAGAGGTCGCTGCCCACCAGGTTCAGCAGGGCATTCTTGTAGTCACCGCTTGTGTCTTCCTGAGGACAGGAGGGACATGAGATTCAGAAGGGAGTTTGGTTAGAAGGACACTGACCTGGCTTGGAGTTGCCTCCATCAGGAGCTCTTATTACTAGGAGCCGTGCCGCTTGGGGGGAGTCTGGCACATGCTTGTACTGGTTCCTATGCCACTGCCCCCCACACTGCCACCTATCTTTCCTTGTTTTCCACTTCAGGCTGTTCCTACTGCCACCACACACCCCCCACTCCTCACCCTGGCCACCTGTTGCTGCATTCTGAAACTTCTGAAAGGGAAAATGTCTTTTTAACGTCTCATAAGCCATGTGTTTCTTGAAAAGTATAGTGAACAGTAGGCATTTGTAGAATACCTAGAGACTTGACTAGTAGCCAGTGAAGACTTAGGGATATATTTCTCATGGCTTGACTTTCATTAACGAAACTGTCAAGGCCTCAATTGACATTAACAGCTAGAAGAGCTATTTCTCTTGAAGTCACAGCAGTGTGATAATTGCTGCGTTTTCTCAACTCTAGAACGTTCACTAATGGGAATCATGTTAGGCAACCCACTGAAGCTCATATGATTTATCTCCTCTAAGTACTGCTGCCAGGATTACTTAAATCTGTATTTGAATGCTACTCCTCAATTCCTACTAAACTATATACTCTTACTGACTCTTCAGATATGGTTCCTTCTGCAAGGATTTGATGTGCCATTTTCAAAGGGGTAACTATAACGCAAAGGCAAAGCTAACTTTCTGGGTGAACAGGGACCTCCACTAGTCACACCGACCTCCTTGTGGATCCCTGTACGTACCACACAGCAGTGAATGCAAGTGTGGTACTCCCTGGGGAGGGATGGACACACGTGACTGATGGCATGGGTCACAGCATTCAGGTTTCCCAGCAAGGTCTCTGTTTCAAACTGGTGCTAGAATTGGGAGCTCATGACTCACCATGATCATGCTGCTGAGGGTCTTGCCGTACATCTTCTTGAACTGATTCTTGATAAGATTTAAGTCAATCTCACTCCTGGAAACGATGTTTCTTATCAGGGTCCCATCCAGAGTCCCTGCTCCCTGGATAAAACACAGCAATCAACCATCACTTCCTGCCTTCCTGGTCCATCTCTGTGACGATGACAAATCTATGTTGGGTCCAGGGGGCTTTTGTAGGGGATGGGGAAACAGGAAGGACAGTGAAGCTTTAGAAGGATGCACTAGGGGATCCCTTGATCCCTCCTTGCTCACTGCTCATATTGTTTCTTATTAGTAGCCAAACGCCCCAGGCTGCAGTGTGTGTTTGATCTGATTCTGGACACAAAATTCTCTTCGCTCCAGGAATAAGACCTCTTCCTAGGGCAGCAACATCATGAACTCTGCTTAACTGGACAGTTCACAAACAGGACCCTCCCTCTAACTTTCATCCTTGAATACTCTTATGTCAGAAGGAGCCACATGGCCACAGGGATCCCAAACCCTTTTTCATTTCCCTGGCCAGATGTAGCCAGAGGGCTTGGAGTTCTTGCTCCAGGTGATGTTAACAACCATCAGTTGGAAAAGGTGGGCACCTTTACCTCACCTTAACCTTCAGGAATTATTTTGACTATCTATCTTCCAATGTGGTTCCAGATACCACAGCCTGCACCTAATGTGAGCAGTTGAACAGCTGTCTGAGTGACCAGTGCAGCCTTTTGGACAATGAGCAAACCCAGATCGGCACTCTGGCACACGCAGGAAAGTTGAATGTGTCCATTCAAAGGGTGCCTTGATCTCCTGGCAATCCTGTGCTTTCTCACAGAAGCCACTTGGGCAATAATGAATAAATAAAATAAATTGAAAAGGACAATTGCACTGACTTGGGTTCAAATCAAGGCTTTGCCACGTATCAGCTCTGTGACCTTGACCATGGTTTTGTCATCTCTGGGCGGGCAGATGGGAGGGTGGATTGCACCATGAAGTGTCAAAGGACTGTGGTAAAAGTTCAGGGCCATGAGCACCTGGGAACACACTGCTCAAATCCAGCCTTCAGGAGATGTGGCTTCCCTTCCCTAGCCTGACTTGCCCACTGAGAACTAAAACCAGCCTGATCCACAGGACAGTGGGATAAGAGGAGACCCAAGTGTGGAAGAACTGGGTGGTGGCCCTGAGCTCCTTGGCTTTGCAACTGGCGCCATGTAGGACTGAGGGTCAGGAACACAGAAAACAAAGCAGTTACCTTCATGGCGAAGTAAAGGCGCTCCGCAAAGTAGCTGTGGAGGTTCCGGGTGCACTTCACTGGCAAACAGGAAAGTTCTGTTAGCAACCAGGGGCTGTGGGCAGCACTGTACACATGTTTACTTATTTGTGTCTTGCTTTGGGTCCCAAGGGTTGTGCACATCTTGGCCTATCTATTGGTGCTCTGCCTAGTCCTGAAGGGCTTTGTGTCAGGAGGGGTGGGCAGGGAGGGAAGCCCAGGGCACGGGGCCCAGGTGCAAAGGCCCAGAGCAGGCAGACAAAAGGGCAGGATGTGAAATGCACTGGGGCCCACAGGGTTGGTCTGGCCCATCGGACCACAGCTCCACCAAGGGAGTCCCTGGGCTCTTACATTCCAGAGACAGCTTCACTGAGAGTCCATCCGCACAGCTCCAAGGAGGAGCCACCATTACGGTGACCGCTGGCCTCTGCGTATCACTTGTCAGAGGCCCCCTGCAGACTGAACTCCCCTGTGACAGGTGGGGCCTGGCCCCAGAGCACCTGGCCCCACACTCTCTTCCATGGATGTGGCTTTAGAGACTGAGTGTCTGGGTGGGGAGGTTGGCGTTTTGACCCAAGGCAGCAGAAGAGGAGGGCTCTGAGGGAGGCAGGCATGAGTCTGAACCCTGCCTGGCGGCACTGTGTGTCAGCGACTTGATCCCCCTGCCTCGCCCTGTTCACATGTGCAGACAGTGGTGTGAGTCTTCAGGAGAGATCAACAGGAAGTGCCCAGAAGGGCGCTGCACAGTCTTGCTTCTCCTTGCCTGTAGATTTTATTTAGGAGCTGTTTAAAGGCAGGGGCCGCCCATGGAAGCTGGCTCGGGAATAGATTAGATTGATCACAGCACTCAAAGGTGGCTGGGGAGTGTCAGATGTCCCAACCAACTTTTAGGGACCAGGACATACTGTGAAGCTCCTGGCTACTTGGCAACCAATGGGGACAACCTGGTGTGGAGGTGACCTTGGCTCTGTCATGGGAGGGAGGAGGGAAGTCCCTCTGCTCTGGGCCTCAGTTCTTCTCTTCTGCCTGTCACTTTGGCTCTGGACTCCAGGGTGCGCCCTGGAATGGGTCCTCCCACTTGAAGCTGACCTCACGCTTAGGGGAAGGCTCTCAGTGTTCCCCTAGCGTCAGACGACCCATCAGTCAGTTTGGACTCCAACTACACTTCATCATTTCTTCAGTCAGCACCTGAGGTAGGGAATAGACCCCTGGCTGAGGTCCTGCTAGTTGGCTTTTTTGGACCTTCACAATCAAAGCCGGAATGTTCTCTGTGTGGCTGCTGTGGGTGAGCATAGCCCCTGGGTCTTGAACAATCCTGCAAATGTGTGCATACACATACATCCACGTACGCAGACATCCTCACACACCTACTCACACACAAGGACAGACACAGTGCTGAGCTCTACGTGCGCAGCACGGGGAGCGGTCTCGGGCAGCGCAGAGCACACTGAGGACTCCGGGTCTCCCCTAGCAGCGCCAGTGTCCTGGGGGGCTGGTGCATGCTGAGTGGGGGCTGATGTGGAGGTTTACCTTGATTGGTGGTGAGCACAGGGACCCAGCACTGGCCACTGAGCTCTGGGCCCTTTGCCCTTTGAAGCTGCTCCCCACTGAGCCCCAGGGCCGGAGACACGCGTGTACCTGAGCACGGAGCCCCGTCTCTTACCCACGGTAAGCATGGCCTCCTCCAGCGACCCATGCGTCTCACTCTTGATGCTGTCCTCAATGCTCTTGTTGGCGATTTTCTCATATTCCTCAAACACTGTGGAGAGAGCCTTCTCTTAGCCGACATGTGCACTCAGCCTGACATCCCCCAACATCTTACATCAGAGACTATACACCATTCACCACCCCTGACTTCCACTTGGTTGCTGGGAAAAGGGTCCCAGGATCCTCAGCCCTCTCCCCAGCTCCAGGTCCTGACGTGGTCGCACACTGAGGACTCAGTATGGAGGGGGAGGCGCCCCTCCTCGTAGTCCTGCCGTTGCCTCCCTGCCTCCCCCGTACCTCTCAGCAGGTGAGTGGCGCTGCGTGTGCACAGGATAGTGATGAACTTCATCTCGTCCGTCCCACAGATCTTCTCACCCGCTGCGTACAGATCCTGGCATTGGGACACCCATGACAACCGGTGAAGGTGAGCAAGGGGGTGAAGGACCACCCTTGGCCCACCCTGCCGGCCGGCCTTCTCCTGCTTGGTCCTCTTTCTGACGGGGAGCCTGCTATTCCCACGGTTAAGTTCTCCTCTTCGGGCTGCTCTGGGAGCTGCCCCGCCTCGCCCTGGGCTTTACCCTGATTCTAGGCAGTTATAAGCGCTCTGCCAGCAGGCAGATCTGTAGAGACCTCAAAGTGCACATCTGGGCCTCAGAGGCCCAGCATCCCCAGAGTCAAGAGCTGAGTTGGGTCTCAGCCTAGCATCATCAGAAAACCCCCTCCTCACCCACTGCCCCGCCTGGAGTCTAGATGGCAAAGGGTGGGGCCAGCTGGCCAGGAAGGCAGAAGCTGCTGAGGGGTAGCCTCACCTGGGCGTCTTGCAGGGCCAATCCTGGGTCCACATAACCGCTCAAGTCATCTCTGCTGCCCTAAGAACAGGAGAGGTGACTCTGTAAGTTAGGCTGGCTGAGCAGAGCAGCCTGGGCAGAGGGGACCGCTGGGTAGGCAGGTCGACAGTTATCCTCTCTGGGCCTTGGCTCTCTCAACTGTAAAATGAGAGTTGTAAGAATGCCCTGAGGGGGTGGGGAATTCATTGAGCAAAAGTAAGCTCTGTGCCTGGCATGGGGCCTGGTGGTCAGGAACTGCCCGACGATGTGCCCTCTTCTGCTTCCTGGAGAGGTGTAGCGTTCTGCAATGAGGACCTTCCAACCATGCTGGGATGAAGCCAGTGAGCCCAGGCCCCAGTGGTTGTAGCACACCCGTGCCCCCACCTCACCCACCCCCAGCAGCTCTGGCCAAGAGCCGCTCTCAGGGAGTGGGGAGTGGTTGGGATCCCCCAGACCAGGAGTCCCGGGATCCAGGGCTGTGATACCTGCAGGAGGCACACCAGAATCCTCTCCAGGTAGCCGCTGGTGTCTGCTTTGATGTCTTCTTCCAGACTGGACCCATAGTCTGCAGGGGATCAGGACCGTGAAACTTAGGCCTGCTCTTCTCTCAGCCCCGTTTCCCATACTTCTCCCGACTAAAGCCTTCTAGGAAGGATGAGTCTTTGGTGCAGACTGTCTGCCCTCTGCAACTGTCTGAGTGGCAGAGGCTCCCCGCTGGTTGTCGTCCACAGCAAGGAAGCGACGTGGGCTGCTGGCCAGGTTCAAAACACAGAGAGGGGCCAGTCCAGAGAGCCTGATCAAGCTCCAATTCATCCTGTGGCTCATCAAGGCCAGACCCTTCAGACAGACTCCTCGCCAGGCAGACCTTGAGGAAGAGGGGCTTTGCCTTGCCTACCACAGACTCCATGATAGCTAGCTTGGGCTCCACATCCCCCACTGCTGAAATGGGGCCCTGGGGTCAGCCTATGCCCAGCCAGGAAGTACCAGCCCCACCACCCACTGCTGAAAAATTTTGTGGCCCTCAGCACTGCCATACTGTCAAGGGGCAGAGTTTAGTGTCTGCATGCCCTTCCCTCCAGCAAGCAGCCTGTGAGTTTGGGGAGCTTAGCGGCTAAGCCTCGGAGAAGGCAATGGCAACCCACTCCAGTACTCTTGCCTGGAGAATCTCATGGATGGAGGAGCCTGGTAGGCTGCAGTCCATGAGGTCGCTAAGAGTTGGACACGACTGAGAGACTTCCCTTTCACTTTTCACTTTCATGCATCGGAGAAGGCAGTGGCAACCCACTCCAGTACTCTTGCCTGGAGAATCCCAGGGACGGGGGAGCCTGGTGGGCTGCTGTCTGTGGGGTCACACAGAGTTGGACACGACTGAAGCGACTTAGCAGTAGCAGCAGCAGCGGCTAAGCCTGAGCCATACCTGACCTCACGATCAGGCATGGGATTTGGAACACAGGGGGTTCTCAGCACCCATGTGTGGAAAAGCCTAGAAAGAGTCCTTTCCAATGTGGCCCAGTACACTTACTGTCTCTTATTCCTTGCTACGCTGCCAAAGCTCATGGCCATTCCCAAGCTAGCCTGTAACTCAGGGCCCACATCTCTTCTTGACAGGCCCCTTACCTTCCTCGTATGCCTTCATTATCTCCCGCAGCTGGTTCTTGGTCCGAGAAGCCAGAATTTCAATGATGACACCCTCTTTGGTTCCTATGCCCTGCGGATAAAAATCTCTGCTTACTGGAGAGGGCCGCTTGCGTCCTCCTGCTGTGTCCACACCCTTTTTTGTCAAGAAGCACGAGGAAGAGCCCTAGGAAGGACTCGTCATCACTCTGCTGGAGGCCTCTGCTGGAGGATGTTACTGCAGGAGACACCTGCATGTGTCTCCAGTGGTGGCTGTTATGGGCAAGTGATGTGACGGGAAAACTGTGTCTCAGCTTGCCCCTCCATGGCTGGTGGTCCCAAACGGGTTGCTCGACCTCCCTAAGCCTAAGGATCCTCATCAGGACACAGGGATAATAAATCACGCCCTCCCGGGGCTGGAGGCAGTCGATGTAAAGTGCCCAGCAGGCCCGTGTACACACCAAGTGACCTTTCCGTGGAGATGACTACTGTTCCTTGGTCCTGACTCCTGAATTATCTTCAGATGCAAAAGAGGCAGTGGGAAGTAAAGGGAAATGGGAGAACCAGGCATTAGACAGCAGAGGCTGGTTCCTAATTCCTGCACACCTGGTCTAGTGGTGTCCCGAGAAGGACTGACTTTGGCTTTATCAAAACCAGGTGACGCAGGAGGTCAGTCTGTTTGGTGGCAGTCGGAGTGACGGGAACAGAGTAAAGGGACAAAGTAGGTGATTAAACAGTTAATCCCACTAGGGGATGGTCAACAGAGAAAAAAGTATGGGAGACCCCTGCAAGTTAATGATCACTCAGGAAAACAGGTTTGCTTAACCACAAAGCCGAGCAGCCTCGTTTAGCAACGAAGCTATGCCACAGAAGCGTGAGGCACTCCCCCAACAGTGAAACAATGGTGGCAGGAGACCCACATCCTGCCCAGTGGGCTCGGTAAGCTAATGATTCCTAGGACAGGCTCTTCTGCCTGCACGAAAAGCAAAAGTTAAGGAAAAGGAGACCTTGTATTGAAAACTGAGATGAGTTACCATACTTTAGTATACGTTACAGCCTTTTGCTCATTTCCACTGTCTTGTGACAGTTCCAGTTTGACTATTTAGGGACAAGAACATCCCCTACCCATCGTGGAGGAGGAAGTGATGATTGAAGTCTGACGTCCTGTCAAGAATGAGGAAGAAGGTGGTCTTCTCCCCCTCCCCACTTTTCCTTTGATTATAAAACTGTAGCCCACGTAGCCTCACAAGCTTTCTATTCTCATAAATCACTTCTTGTCTGTCACTTTGCCTCTCACCAAATTCTTTCTGCTTTGAGACAGAAGAGCCTATGTTCTACTAAGTCCTGAAATGCGTTCTACGGTCTCATGAGCAGCAAGCTCCCAGCTTGCTGAGCTCATTCCAAACGGTGGCTCAAGGAGAGCCTGGAGTTCCCTGTGCCAAGCTCTCTGGGGAAAGGAGTCCTGGGCATCATCCCCCACTCAGTCCCTGTAAGTGGTTCTGCCCCTCCCCCAACCGACTTGCCTGGTTACCTTCATGGCATCGTACAGCTCCTTGGCTTCGTATCTGTACGGAGGGTACATGAGGGCTATGATGAGCCTCTCGAACTTGCCACTCAGCTCCGACTTCAAGGTCTCGATGAGATCCTAAGGCAGGAAGAGGGAACAATGATATTCTGGGTGCTGCACCCACCGGAGTGCTGGCAAGGATGGTGGTGGGGCCCAGGGGCTCTGGCGAGATTCCCAAGTTGGCTCTGCCATGTGCGGGCGCTGGCCGGGGTTTCTTGGGCCAGCAACTCAGCCTCCTGAGTATCGTTATCCTTTCCTGTGGAATAGACACCATGGTGTCCCTGCTTCATGTCATTGCTTAGGGGACTGGCAGAGAGATGTCAAGCCCCTTTTCAGGGCAGTGTTGGACACTTCATAATCCTGAAATACAAGTCTGTCATTACTTGCCATCGAGTCCCTGTCATTTAGCCCATAGACACTCAACGAATGAGTGAAACGAATTAAGGAATCTATTTTATGCATGTCTCCTTCTAAGGGCACTTGTGTTTGCGAGAAGCCACAAGGCCACACACAGCTGATATCCTCACAGCTAAAGGACCGAGGGCCTTTCCAGATCTAGATTTCAAACCCACCCTTGTTTCATACAGGCTCTGGAGACTTGGACAACACCCTCTACCTCTCAGAACATCAGTTTCCTCTAACATCAAATGCAGAGCATAATTCATAGTTGTGAAGGTTAAGAGAGAGAGATTATTTTTTAGAAGAGCATGTTGGTTTCTCATATGCAGTGTCTGGGTTTTGCTAACTGTCTTTCTGGGTTGAATGTCCACATTATTGACGTGCGCTGATGGAGGCTTCCAGCTACCACGACTCTGCATGGATTTATTACTCTCTTCAGCTGGCACACCAATGTCTGGCTCTGTCCTGGGGGCAGCAGGAGGAGGGACAAAGCCAGACTGTGTGCTCCCTGCCCTTGGATTTCCCCCACGGCAAGAGGGAAAGTGTATGTGAACGGCAGCTGCAATGTGAGGAGACAACCCCGAGGCACAGCACAGGGCCGAGTCTGCCCCGCATCCCTGGCGTGTGGGAAAGAAAAGGGCTCAGGAAACTGGGCAAGCAAAGTGTAGAGGCAGGGAAATAGCTCAGGGATGGGACCCTGGAGCGAATGTCAGGCAGCAAGTGAGAGAGAGGCTGAAGTTTTCTGGGTAAAACACAGGATGACAAGTTAAATCTGATTTTCAGAGATAAAATGCACCGTATTTTTAGC
Organism: Neotragus moschatus; assembly: GCA_006410615.1. NCBI lineage: Eukaryota > Metazoa > Chordata > Mammalia > Artiodactyla > Bovidae > Neotragus > Neotragus moschatus. Next base: position 99,230 of record SJYA01003086.1, on the reverse strand, counting down.
GTATGTCCCAAATGCCTGTGTCGCCAGTGGGCGGGGCTCCTGGTCAGCTGGAGCTCGTCCGGCATGGGGCTGCGTCCCCGGTTGTCTCTGGCAGCAGCGGTCTCCGCAGCCCACCTGCGCACGCCTGCCCGCCTTTACCTTGCCAAACTGAGCCTTGAAGGACCTGGCGATCTGCTGCCGCTGTGCGTTGCTCCTCTTCGTGAGCACGTCGATGATGGCCTGCTCGTTGGTCCCTGCAGGGGCACGGCATGAGCACCCCCATTCCCCCCAGGGGCTGACGGGGGCTGGGGAGGAGGTGGGCAGCTGCATGGTGGCCAAGCAGTGGGGACGCACCACCCGGAAAGCTCCCAAGCCTGATGATTTTCATGGTGCAGACAAGACAGACAGAAAATCTACCTGTCCACCCCTGGCCCACACAGTGTGGGTGCAGCCCAGGCTCAGCCTCACACTGATGGACTCTGAGGCCCCTCTGGTCATCTGATCTGCTCTGGACATCACCCAGGGCCTTTGGAGCTCACTTCCTGCCCTGACCTCCCTTGTGCTGGTGACTGTGAGGGATGGTGGGGACAGAGGATCCAGAAAACCGGATCTGATTCCTGGCCCAGCGACTGGGTGGACAGGAAGCTTCACTTCTCCAAGCCACTGCACTTTTTCTTTGGGAAATGGAGATAATAATAAAGATTTCACAGGAAGCTGAGGACAGAAAATTCCTTCCCAGTTTGTCTGCGAATGGCAGTTTTTGTTAATGCCCCAGTTCACCAGTTGGAGCCAGTGAGAGGGTAAATCCTGCCTAGGGTGACAACATGAGGGCTGTCTGGGCCGGGTCATCCTAATCCCAGCGGGCCTCCAGCCAGCCATCAGGAAAGCAGATGCTGGAAACAGGATGGAGCTGGCCCTGTGGCCAGCCGAAGCAGGGTGGGAGGAGACGCTGCAGAGTCCGCATGGCTGGAGCCCCCTGGGACTAGGTCAGCCCCCCACAATTCCCGGTATTGCCCCATCTGAAATTCACAGTGACACACAGGGCCCCGAGTTCCTGGGGCTATTTTATGAGTGGGAAAGCTCAGGCTGAGTGAGAGGAGGTCCCTCAAGGACAAGGACGTGGAGGAACGCATGGCAGATGGCCTCCTGCTCCCCCCCCCCATCACTCATAGCCGCCCTCCCACCTCCAGCCTCCAGGCCTGTGTAGACCTGTGCTGGGGAGGGTGGGCCCCGGGTGATTCTCTGGGTGGCAGTAGATGACTGGGAGACCCTGACTCCCAGGGGTGTGAGCAGAGGGGTCTTGAGCAGAATGGGCAGAGCCCCAGAGAGTCGCTGAGTTCCCGTATCAAGGCCACTCACCAATCCCCTTCATGGCTTTGTAGAGGGTTTCTGCGTCAGGGTCTGGGTTGAAGTGGGGGCTGCCCTTCACTGAGACGCCCTCTTGTTCAACCTGCAAGAGAATCCAGGCCTGCTTAGCTCAGGAGGTGGGGAAAGCAGTGCACCTTGCCGCTGCCTCTGCGGGGTGGGCCCCAACTCGGCCCCTGCCGGCCAGCAGCTGAGCCTCCCTCCATCCTGGACCTGCCTGTCCTCCCGGGGTGAGTGGAGGCTGCAGCTCCCGGATATGCTAGTTTCCGGCAGACTGTGCTGAGGAAGGGGCACCTTTGTCCACTCGGCATCAAGTTGCCATGCGGCCCCCTCATGTCAGGGCTGCAGAGGCCCCACGTGCCTGTCAGCACCTTGGTCAAGGGGAGGCCTGGAAGGAGGGGCTTCAGGTTGGAAGGAGGGGCCTTCTGAGGAGGACTGGTCAGTTCACCCTAAGAAATGGAATCCCAGCTCTCAGCCCCAGAGCCAGCCCTGGGGAGTTGGGGCTCATAGGCTCAGACAGTTTAGGGGAAGACCTCACAGGTAGCTGGCACTGTGGCCACTTCCAGAGCCACCGTGTTGATTGTGGGACAGCAAGACGAGGGTCTAGAGACTGGACGCCAGCCTTCAGCTCTCCCATGGCCAGCTGCTCCGTGGGGACCATGCCTCCAGCCCTTCTGCACACCCCAGTCCTGTGCCACGCTTCCTTTCTAGCTCTGGGTCCTTAGATCCTCAGGTAGACATTTGCTTCCTCCTTACTTGCACTTTCTGGGTTTTTGTCCCTTCCTGTTGCCTGCCAATAATACTAGAGGGACCTGGGGGTGGCTGCGCCTGGGGCCTGCCTCAGATGGCCCTGCCTAAGGGAGACACAGCCTGATTCAGAGCCCACGCCCCAGCACAGGGGCAGGGATGGAGCGGTTTTGTGGCCGTGACCAATGGACTTTAAGGAAAATTAAAAAAAAAAAAAGACAAAAAATAATTTGGGAGGATAGAGTTAGGTTAGGGGACTTGGCCTGAAAAAGAATCAGCAGGGGCTTGACGGGGTGATGCTGAAGAGGAAGCACCCTTTAGAGGCCAGTGGCGGTTTCACTGGGGCAACAGGGCGCAACCATGGAATCTCTTAGGAAATCTGTGAGGCCGAATGACCCAGGGGTTGGTCACTCCAGGGCATTAGCTGTGTAGGAAAGGGTACCCCAGAGACTGTGGCCTGACTGAGGGGCTGCTGGTTTCCCTGAGGCCTCTGTGGGGCTGCCTTGTCTCTTCTGCAGAAAGGCCCCTTGTTTGCAGAAAGGCCCCTTGTTTGCAGAAAGGCTTCTTGTTTTAACAGGCTGGCGCCAGCCGGAGCCACAAAACCGCTCCCATCCCTGCCCCTGTGCTGGGGCGTGGGCTGTGAATCAGGCTGTCTCCTTAGGCAGGGCCATTTGAGGCAGGCCGCAGGCCCAGCCACCCCTAGGTCCCTCTAGCACCACTGGCAGGCAACAAGAAGGGACAACCCAGCTCAAAGCTGCAAGGACAATGATCAGGTAAGGAAAGGCTTCCTGGAGCTGAACATGCTGCCTGGAAAGTGTGCGGATGAGGCAGGGAAGCCAGATTGGGCTCAATTTGCCCTCTTCTTGAGAAGTGGGCGCTTATAAGAAAGCAGAGTGCCAGGGCACCCAGGTGAGCATCCTGACAGCTCAGGGCCTTTCCAAGTCCTCAGGCTCAAAGGGGCAGAGAGTTAGCTTTAGGAAAAACAGCATGATGTTCTGGAAGTTGTGAAATAAACCAGATAACCAAAGTCCCTAGGCCCTTGATTCCCAAGTCTCTAATCCAGGTCTTGCCTGAGGGCTCCTGAGATTTGTGCTCTGTAGAATTTCTCAGGAGCAAATGAACGATCCCTCTTAAGTGGGTGTTTTGGGAGATGGGCAATTAAGGAGTGGAGGGAGATTGGAGATGGGGACCTAGTGTGAAGGAGACTAAGAGACCCTTCAAATGGAAGGGGATTTAGTCCCACTGCATTTGGTCTCCCACGCGCCTGTTCAGCTGCTCCTCCTATCCACCCCTCATCCACTCATCTGCTCTTCCACTTACCCAGCCACCAGTCCACTCATTCATTCACTACCCAGACGCCCCATTACCACCTCATTCCATTCATCCACCCACCACCCAGTCACCACACCCATCCATCCTCCCTCCCTCCCTTTGTCCTCCCATTCTTTCTTCCTCCCTTCCTGGCTCTAGCTAGCTCCTGAAAGTGCAGAGCAGCTTCCCAGCCATGCGGTATCTGTAAAGATATTTCTTTTGAGTAAAAGGTAAGAAGTCTTTCTATATCCTTCGCTTGAATTTCAAATATCTAGGGACAGATTTTCCTACTTTATTTCTTTAGCACCAAGTTCCATAGAAGAAATTGTTAGAAGTAATTCCTTGTGGCGATTTGACCCAGAGAGCCTAGGTGGTCCCAGATATTGCCCAGCTGGGCACACGCATAATCACAACCCATGTTTCTGGAGCCACAAGCACCTGTTACTACCGTTAAAGATTTGAGCAGGTCCTACGTGCCAGGCTTTGTGTTTTAGAGACTTTAGGTACTTTAAATGCAATGCTCTTCTTGACTTCTCTGCCAGTTGCATTAGGTTGTTACGAATGCCCCATTTTACAGACGGGGCTTGGAGAACTTGGCAAGGCTATACAGCTAGTAAATGATGATGCTGGACTTAACCCACAGCCTGACTCAGAAGCTCAGCTGTCTGCCGCCCCCTGCGATCAATGACTCAACCTTTTCCAGACACTGAGGTTTCCCAGAACTCTTCCCTGAAGGAAACCTTGCCCACAGCAATGCAGGTTGTTTGTGAGTGTTGGGTCATCTCAGATCTCAGCGCTAAGCTCTGGGGGCCACCCAGGAGGAGCTTCCCTCCTGCCTCTTGCCCCAGGCTGGCACTCAGGCGCTGTGCAGCAGTGACACACCAGGCCACATATACTAGTCACCGTGGAGTGACGGATTCAGCCGGCCTGAGGTTGCGCTCCAGAGGCAGTGTTGGTAAATAGCTCTCCGGGCTTGTGATTTCACTGCAGTGAGAAGCCTCAGCCTCACTTTCCATACAAAGGTTTTATAGGTGAAAAAGACAATTTCCTAGGAATCAGACCCCTGGATGTGAGGATGGGGTGTTGGAGCTCCAGATATTCTATTCAGGGCCCCCCCCCCACCATGTTGGAGGAAGGTCTGTCTAGGTCCTTCCTGGGTCTTGTGCAGAGCGGGCCAGTCCATACAGGAACATTTGCACGAAAAGGTGACTCATTCTGGCTTGTGACTCTCCATCTGCTCTGTGTCCATGAAGGTCTCAGGTGAACTGCCACACCCTTGCCTTCTCCTGTCACAAGACTGCTGCGGAGAACTTGAGAAACAAATCTCCGTCTCCAGAAGAGAGGCACAGGCAGGTCCCCTCGCGCTGATCTTTCAAACCCCTCGGGTTCAGTCCTGGTCTCGTTAGTGGCTCAGAGGTCATCTGTCCCTCACTGGAAGCTCAGCCGGTCACACCCGGGGTCCACCTGTGATCTTGATGCCCTTGGCTTGTGGGTTGCCAGGCCCCACAGAGTTTGAGCTCTGGCGTCAGACTGCTCAGAGTCTAACCCAGACTCCAGCATTTCCCAGTGCGGCCACCTTGGACGGCGTCTTGTCCTCCCTGTGCCCCCGTCTCCTTATCTGTCAATAAGGGTACGGGCACTTCTATGAGATGTCTTGAGGCCCAAGTGAGAGATGGACACAAGAATGTCCAGGGCACAGTGCGCACTCAGGAAGTGTCACTGTCATTCTGCCAGGCTGGCCAGGTCCCTACAAGGAGGCATTTGCCTGCCTGGCTGGGTGGGCCACAGGGACGGGCCTTTACCCTGCCCCTGATTTTGGGAGCAAAGCCCAGAATCAGGCCACCCTGGGCAACAGCTGACTTTGGAAAGTGCCCAGCGCTGGGTTCTCCCTGACACATCTGCCTCCTCAAAGGCTGGTTTCCCATCAGCCGGGACGAAGCTGGAGGCCAGCCTGGCCCTCGAGCTGTCCTGGCTGCCTCGCCAGGGCCAGACAGTCACCCTACCTTGCCCCAGGCCTCCTCTCTGTCCCTCCTGTCCCGGCCTAGCATGTCTGAATCCGAGAGCTCCTGAGAAGTGATCTTTGTGACAAAGAGATTTCCTGAACTGGGGTAAGCCCAGGTTGCCCACTGAGACTCACAGAGAGCCTGGGGTGGGGATAGAGAGAGACCCCATTTCACACTAGACCCCCGTCTGCTAGCTGCGGGATTGAGCAAGTCACTGGATGTCGCTGAGCCTCGGTTTCCTCCTCTGTCGAGTGGAAAGGGCAGCCTTTCTACCCCAGGGCTGCCTGGGGGTGAGTCGAAGGTGTGCGGAGCACATCCCCCGACCCCCTCATCGAGTGGGGGACGTCGCCCGCTCCTCATCTTCCTCCCCTTGTGTGTTCTCACCTCCTTAGCTGAGACAGCCTTGGACTCAAACCCAGATGAAACCCTCCTGAGAATCTGTGCATTCATCTGGACACAGGAGACTTGGGGGCAAAATGTGTCGTCGCTCCCGACTCAGCCATCTGTCACTGTAAATTTCACTCACAGATTTCAACGGTACTAAACCTCTGTGGGCTGGGCCGTCCTCCTATCCCCAGATGGGTGGACACTGATGAGGCCTCCAACATCAGCTTGCTCAATCAGGATGCTCTCTGGCTCAAGCTCCTTCAGTGGGTCCCCACTGCTCTTAAGGCAGAGCCCAAGCTCCTTTGCCCGCCGAGGGTGTCTCTGCAGGACCCAGCCCTGTCCCTTCTCTAGGCAGATCTCCCCTGACCCGCTCCCCTCCCACCCAGGACCGTCAGGCCTATTTCTCTTTAAAACCAAGCCTCCCACTCTTCTGTTCCCTCTCAAAGGAAACATTTGCTTGGTTCTCTGTAAACCTGTACACACTCCACACACACAGACACACAAACACACGCATCACTTAACTGGGATTCCCCCTTGCTTCCAGCAGCCTGACCCCCCCATTTGGGTTCTCTCAGCCCCGCAACTTCCCCAGCTGCATTTTGAGGTTCCTTTTTTTGTCCGTCTCCCCTGTTTCCAGCCATGAGCATCCATGGGGCTGGGGCAGTCTCTCCTTGTCTTCCTCCCCAGTGGGCAGCCCAGTCCAGTGCCTGGCCCGGCAGGCAGCAGATGTTGCCTGAGCTGATTTCTCTCTAGACCAACAGTGTGTGGGAACCCTCCCTCTTTGCTTGCGCTGCACTTACCCAAGCTTTCCACCAGGCCATGTCGTCCACCTTGCCGGCACCTTTCCCCAGGGAGGCGAAGATACACTGGTCAGCCCTCCTTCCGCTCAGAGACTCTGCACACTCACCCCGCTGCACTCAGAAGAGCAGGCAGCTTGGGGTGGGGTGTGGTAGCACCAGCAGGCAGGCCCCAGGCCCCACCCAGTACCACCCCTACTCTGACCCCACCCCCTGGGCTAGGCCTAGCTCTGGGTTCCTCTTGTGGCTTTCAGGCCCCACCTAGCACCAGCCCAGACCTGCCCTTGGAAATCCATTACTTGCTGCCAAATGTTTGAGCTGTGGCTGTTACACAGACTGGAAATTCTGAGTTCCAACGTTTGAAAGCCACACTTAGTAAATAGGGCTGTTTATTCACCCTTTGCTAGACCTGATTTATATAAAAAAGGGGCCTATTTATTGCAAGGCATCTCCACAGTAAACAATGCAGTGGGGAGCTCTGCGAAAGACATAAAGTAATAGCGTCTCCACATGCTGCGGTGTCTCTATGCAGACACCTCTTTAATCGCTGTGTACTCTGTCCCTTTTAAGCCTTGCCACAGCCCTAAGAAGCAGGTAGGTGTTCCATATAGTACAGTAAGAAATGGAAAGTCCCAAGTTAAGATAATTTGCGTCAATCACACTTCTTGGGGATAGAAGCCACAGGACCCACCAGGCCCCTTTGACTTGCCTGCTCTGCCCTTGGCCCTGGAGTAGGAACTGGCTGCCAAGGGAAGGAGGAACCTCTCGGAAAGAGATTAATATTTTCCTTTCTGGAGTTTACTCTCCCTGGGGACCCTGCCTAGAATGCTTCAACTTTCCACCTCTTAACCCGTCCTTCAGCGTAAAGATTTTGCCTCAGTGACTGCTCAGTAGCCCTTCTGTCCTAGGGAGGTTCTCCAGGGCTTCCAGAACCCCCACTGCTGCTAGAGCGGCAGAAAAAAGGAATCCCACTGTGGTGTGACTCGCTTTCAGTGAAATCTTCCATAGTGTTGATGGAAAATGAGTCATCCGATCTAAGAAAGAAATGGAAAATTTTATTTGAGCCAAATTTGAAGACTGTGACCAGGGAGGAGCATCTCAGAAAGCTCTGAGAGCTGTTCTGTCTGTTAGAAACCAAGGACAGTTATACAAGTCTTTTGGGGCAGAAGGCTGTACATGAAATGACGTGCTATGAACACTTTACACAATCCAGATCTTAGTGCCTTGTGACCCCTTACAAGATCAAGAAAGAATGTTATCTGTTAAAAAGTTGTCTGGCTGGTGCTGGGAGAATGTTGCATTTCATGGTTGAGTAATTTTTTCTGTGGACCGGGAGGTTTGGTCAATGCATAATGCAGACTTATTAATACAAGGCATGGTTGGGGGAGAGAGGAGACCAAAGGGCAGAGAAAAATTTTATGTTTAAAATTTCCTTGTCTTGCCATAAAATATGAATTTTATTTCTTAAGGGTAACAGGTAAGAACTGACCCCTCTGTTTGTGTTCCTGACCTTGGCTCAGGTGCTTATTTCTCTATTCACACCAAGTCCCCAGCTGTTCCTTCCTGAAGTGTGGGTTGGAGAGGGTTGGGTGGGTGGGAGCTGGGCCAAGTTACAGAAGATTGGGTAGATAGCTGCGCTGGGGCAAGCAGCTGTTGCCCAGTACTGCTGTGAGAACCGGGGGTAGGTCATCACACAGGGCTGCCAGATGCCATCACGAGAGGAAGACTGCGGTCCACCACAGGTCACATGGATTGAGAAAGGGGCTTCTCTGGGCCCCAGACTCTGCACCCTCCTTGGGAGCCCCTGGGGCCAAAACTGTAGTGTCCTCCCTGGTGAGGCTTTCTCAGGACCGCAGCTGCTCATGGAGGCTGTGCCCACGTCACCTCATGAGGGTCAGGGTCTGGGGACTGGATACCCTCCGGGGGGGGGGGTCTGGCCAAAGTCAGTTATGAGGATGACCCTAGCTAGGTCATCAGTGTGGTGGCCTTGGGCTAAGCTCAGAAAGAAATGCTGGACTCTTGGACAAAGACAGGCCACAGAACTTGGTGCAGAGAGAATGTCAGACAGGGCCTGCCCTCTGAGGGCCGGTAGTTCAGTGACCCAGTGAGTTTGCAGGCCTGCCCTCTGAGACCCGCTCCCACCAGTGCTGTGCCCTCTTCTCAGGCTCCGCCCTGACTCGCTTCTGCAGTCAAGACCTCACCTTTCTGAAGCTCTGGGCTTGGCTTCTGGGATGCCCAGCACCCTGGCCATTCTTTTCCTTCTCTTTTCTGCAAGCAAACTATCCTCCGGGACTCCTCCCTGGGCCTCTGTTCTTCCCCCTTCATGTCAGTTATTCTGAGGCTCGGCTGCCCCTTGGGCTCACCCAGGGGCGTCTCACGTCAGAGTCAAGAGCCCCAAGGTCTCCACCTGCTCTTCTGGGTCCGCCGGGCTCAGCATACCCACCTCAGAGTCGCCCGCTGGCGTCACGTCACTGAGGCCTCTTGCGTCTTCCTTTCGTCTTCCTTGCTTCTCCTCTGGGGCTTCTCACCCGTCTTCCTGTGCTCATAGGCCATGTGCCTGTTTCTTCCTCCTGAATAGTCTTTTCGCACTCTTGGGTAGCCGTGGGCAGCTTGCTGGCCCGGGCTGTGTGCCCCTGCCCCGAGGAGTGATCCTCTGCCCCCAGATCACCTGGCTGGGGATGGCCATGTGATGTCACAGAGTCAGGCAGAAAGAGGGTGGCTGACACTGCAGGGCTCCCTGAACCCTACTGAGTGAGCCCTGGCCTAGGCATCTGGCAGAGTTGGGTCCAGTGAGTTGCACCCCTGGGTGAGCATCTGAGCGCTCAGTGTGGGGTCCTTATGGTGAAATCTTAGTGACCAGCCCTTCCTACTACTCAGACAGGCACTGTAAAGAACACTGGTGGCAATGAGCTGGCAGAAGCTGGTATAGTGTTGGGGAGGGGCTCAGTATATAGCCAGGCCAAGCTAGAGTTCTTGTCGGATGTTAGATTCTTTCTTCAGTTCAGTCGCTCAGTCATGTCAGACTCTTTGACACCAGTATGCCAGGCTTCCCTGCATATGGACTGCAGTATGCCAGGCTTCCCTGTTCATTGTGAACTCCTGGAGCTTGCTCAAACTTATGTCCATCAAGTCAGTGATGCCATCCAACCATCTCATCCTCTGTCATCCCCTTCTTTTCCTGCCTTCAATNGTATCTTTAATTTTCCTGAAGAGATCTCTAGTCTTTTCCATTCCATTGTTTTCCTCTATTTCTTTGCATTGATCACTGAAGAAAGCTTTTTTATCTTTCCTTGCTATTCTTTGGAACTCTGCATTCAGATGGGTGTATCTTTCCTTTTCTCCTTTGCCTTTCGCTTCTCTTCTTTTTTCAGCTATTTGTAAGGCTTCCTGAGACAACCATTTTGCCTTTTCGCATTTCTTTTTCTTGAGGATGGTCTTGATCACTGTCTGTTGTACCATGGCGTGAACCTCCATCCATAGTTCTTCAGGCACTCTATCAGATTTAATCCTTTGAATCTATTTCTTACTTCCACTGTATAAACATAAGTGATTTGATTTAGGTCATATCTGAATCGTCTAGTGGTTTTCCTTACTTTCTTCAATTTAAGTCTGAATTTGGCAATAAGGAGTTCATGATCTCAGCCACAGTCAGCTCCTGGTCTTTTAGCTGACTGTATAGAGCTTCTCCGTCTTTGACTGCAAAGAGTGTATCAGTCTGACTTCGGTATTGACTATCTGGCGATGTTCATGTGTAGAGTCGTCTCTCGTGTTGTTGGAAGAGGGTGCTTGCTATGACCAGTGTGTTCTCTTGGTAAAATTCTGTTAGCTTTTGCCCTGCTTCTTAAGGCCAAACTTGCCTGTTACTCCAGGTATCTCTTGACTTCCTACTTTTGCATTGCAGTCCCCTATGATGAAAATGCCATCTTTTTTGGGTGTTATTTCTAGAAGTTCTTATAGGTCCTCATAGAACCATTCAACTTCAGCTTCTTTGGCATTAGTGGTTGGGACATACACTTGGATTACTCTGATATTGAACGGTTTGTCTTAGAAGTGAAAAGAGCTCATTCTGTCAGTTTTGAGATTGCACCTAAATACTGCATTTTGGACTCTTGCTCACTATGAGAGCTACTCCATTTCTTCTAAGGGATTCTTGCCCACAGTAGTAGATATAATGGTCACCTGATTTAAATTAACCCATTCTAGTCCATTTTAATTCACTGATTCCTAAAATGTCGATGTTCACTCTTGCCATCTTCTGTTTGACCACTTCCAATTTGCCTTGATCCATGGGCCTGACTTTCCAGGTTCCTATGCAGTATTGCTCTTTACAGCATCGGACCTTGCTTCCATCACCAGTCACACCCACGACTGTGCGTTGTTTTAGCTTTGGCTCCATCTTTCTGGCTTCTTTCTGGAGTTATTTCTCCACTCTTCTCCAAGAGCATGTTGGGCACCTACCAAACACTGGGGAGTTCATCTTTCAGTGTCCTATCTTTTTGCCTTTTTATACTGTTCATGGGGTTCTCAAGGCAAGAATACTGAAGTGGTTTGCCATTCCCTTCTCCAGTGGACCACATTTTGTCAAAACTCTTCACCATGACCTGTCTGTCTTGGGTGGCCCCACATGGGATGGCTCATAGTTTCATTGCGTTACACAAGGCTGTGGTCAATGTGATCAATTTGGTTAGTTTTTTGTGATTGTGGTTTTCATTCTGCCTGCCCTCTGATGAATAAGGATAAGAGATTTATGGACGAGTCTTGATGGGAGAGACTGACTATGGGGGAAACTGGATCTTGTTCTGATGGGTGGGGCCATAATCAGTAAATCTTTAATATAATTTTCTGTTGAAGGGCAGGGCTGTGTTCCATCTCTGTTGTTTTGCCTAAGGCCAAACTGTCAAGCCTCCACCAGAGACTCCTGGACACTCACAGGCAAGTCTGTTCAGTTTCCCACTGACCTCCAAAGTCAAAATCCCTGGGGGCTCTCAGTCCCTTTGCTCAATCCCCAGGTTGGGAAATCTGCTGTGGGTCCTAGAACTTTCTTAACAGCATGAGAATTTCTTTGGTCTAATTGTTCTGCAGTTTGTGGGTTGTCTGGGGCTAATGGTGACCTCCTCCAGAGGGCTTATGCCACACGCTGGGTGATCCAGGTCTGCTGTAGCCAGAGACCCTGTCCCTACAGCAGGTCACTGCTGACCTGTACCTCCACAGGAGACACTCACACACTCAAAGTCAGGTCTGGCTCAGTCTCTGTGGGGCTTCTGGGTCCTGGTGCACACAAGGTTTTCCCTCTGAGCGTCTCTGGTGGGAATGGGCTTTGAGTCTAAACACAGTTTTGGCCCTCTTACTGTCTTGTTGGGGCTTCTCCTTTGCTCTTGGACGTGGGATATCTTTTTTAAATAGGATCCAACATTCTCCTGTGAATGGTTGTTCAGCAGCGAGTGGAGTTCTTGCAGGAGAAGATGAGTGCAAGTCGCCTCCGAGGGCAGGTCAACCCGAGCGCTCCTTCTGGGGGTCCCAAGATCTCTAGCCTCACGTTTCACTTGTGGCACAAACTGCAGTGGTTGCTGCTGCGTTTCGGTGCTCAGCCTAGAGTGGGCAGTGCCAAGCCTGCAGCCCTGGCTCAAGCGGAGCACAGATTATCCAGAGTCCTGTAAGCTGCGGGTGAGTGACAGAAAGGAAGGCAGAGGATGCTGTGGAAACAGACGGCAGAGCAAGGGCTCAGGTCTTGTCTGGTCTCCCGTGTTGGGAGGCTGCTCTGAGGAAGCGATGCTTCACTAATGAATGGTTGCAGTTAACCCCAGAAAGGGGAGAAGAGTAGGGCAGCAGACAGCAAAATGGAGGTAAGGGATGCTCTGGCGTGGTGCTCGCATCCAGACTGGGTGTAAGTGCATGGGGCTAACTGCCCTCTAGAACGAGGGAGGGACACTAGGAAGGTGTGGTCTGTTCGGGCAGAGAACAGGCTTCAGAGCCACGGGGAAAAGTAGCAGCTGAGGCTGGGAATGCAGAGCAGGCTTGCAGGCCATGGAATGGGTTTCCGCTTAGCCTGAGCACACTGAGGCAGCAGGGATGGTGCCCGAAGGAGAATGGCATGATTGGGCTCAGATTCCATAACCTGCAGCTGTGTGGATCCAGTTACGGGGAGTGGGAGGGAACACGGGAGACCAGGGACATGAGGAGGAGGGGAGATGGGTTGCAGACAGACAGGGGAGAGATGGAAATGGTGACAGGGTATGGTTTGGGTATGAGGAACAGACACGGCTCACAGCGCAGGGAGTTAGAGGCCAAGAGGTCAAGGACCAAGAGGTCCTTGTGTCGGATGGGTCACCCTGTAGATATTGACGTTTCCCAGGATGGATTTTGGGATGCCAGGGAATGTCAGCCAGGAGCCCAGGCTTGCAGTGAATGAGGAGGAGAGGGTGACCGTGGGGAGAAGGGCGGAGGATGGCAGAGTGGAATGGCCGGGCTCTTCCATGGGTCCCTGACAGCACGCGGGGCCCTTACACTAGGGCCCCCCGGGCTCTGGCAGAGGGGCTGGGACTGGCCCACTGGCAGATGTAGCCACAGCTGAGTCTGCTGTTCACCACCAAAAGCTGCACATTTGGTGGGAGGCTGGCGGGGGGACAAGGGCTTAGGGCAGGGTCTCCCCCACATCTCCCCCACTCCATTTCTCCAGGTTTTAAAGAAATATCTCCAGTCTTCAGAAAGAGGAAACAGCTCTCACATTGACAGTGTGATAGAAGGGGCCGCTTAATGGGTATGAAATGCCGAGGTAAAAGATCCCAGGAGAAACAAAAGTCGCTATTGTGTTTTTTCCATGACTCTATTAACACATTTTGAAACTGATTTTTAAATTGGGCCAGTAAACAAACATAATCTCTGAGCGCCATCTCCTGGAACGATTTACCACATCACACCAGCCTCCCGTCGTCCTGGCCTCAACAAGGCTCTGGGCACCACTGCCTGAAGCTACAGGACAGGAAGGCCCCTGGGGGGCAGGCAGTGCCTATTAGCCCCCTGTGCCTTCTGTCCCCAGGTGAGGCTGCTGCTGGTTTGGGTCCAGCCTACTTCTGCGTCAGCCCTCAGCTCTGCCCTACCGAGGGGGCCGCTTCTAGCATCCCCCCTCCCTTTATGGCCTCCTGCCTGCATGATGACCACTTCCTGTGACTGGCTATCTGCTCTTTGAGCCAGAGTTTGCTTCATCTTGGTTTTCTAGTCTCTAGAACTACAATAAAATAGATTTCAGTTATTTCAGCTGCTCAGTCTGTGGTACTTTATTACGGCAGCCAAACAAACGAATACAATGGTTTGCTGTTAACTGAATCCAGATGGCACCGCTACCCCTGTTTCTTGAACATAAGGGACTCCCTTCTCTATCTCTACTGCCCAAGTCAAGACCTGTTCTCTGACCACGAATCAAACTCATGTCCCCTGTGCTGGGAAACCACTGAACTGCCAGGCAAGTCCTTCAGGAGCTTCAGTCTTTTTTTTCCCTTTGCTGCTGCTGCTGCTGCTAAGTCGCTTCAGTCATGTCCGACTCTGCGACCCCATAGACGGCAGCCCGCCAGGCTCCCTCGTCCCTGGGACTCTCCAGGCAAGAACACTGGAGTGGGATGCCAGTTCCTTCTCCAATGCATGAAAGTGAAAAGTGAAAGTGAAGTCACTCAGTCGTGTCCGACTCTTAGCGACCCCATGGACTGCAGCCCACCAGGCTCCTCCATCCATGGGATTTTCCAAGCAAGAGGACTGGAGTGGGGTCCCAGTAGATTTTTTTCCCTTTAGATTTAAAAAAAAATATGGACCATGTTTTAAAGTCCGTATTGAACTTGTTGCAATCTTGTTTCTGTTTTATGTTTTGGTTCTTTGGCTGGAAGACATATGGGATCTTAGCTCTCCAACCAGGGATGTTACCTGAACCTCTGCATTTGGAAGGCGAAGTGTGAACCACTGGACCTCCAAGGATGTCCCAGGAGCTTCAGTCTTGACACAGGATGGAAAAGAGGTTGACTCTGGCCACTTTCTCCCCCACTGAAAGCAAGCAGGCAAACTGCGAAGCCTGGCTAGGAACGCGAAAAGGAGAGCGCACAGAAAGAGAGCACGACACTGAGTGGACACGCGCGCAGCCGGCACAGCGCAGCGGCCCTGGCGGGGTGGAGTGCCTGTCCGACACCCGACCTCCTCGGTCTGCGTCCTGGGTGCGCGAGGCGCTCCGCGGCGCAGAAAGGGGATGGGAGGCCTGCTGTTAAGGCCATAGCCTTGCCAGGGATGCATGCCCCCTCACGGGTGCTCGCGCTTCCGCTTGCGTGTTTGTGGAGGAGGTCTGCGGCTGGCCCTGGTGGGGTCTGGGGAGGCCCCCAGCTTCCAGAAGCTCAAGGCTTTGGTCCAAGCCTGGAGGTCCATCTGAGTCTACAGGGGTTGCTCTACACGAAACCAAAGGACATTCAGAAAATGTGCATATTTGGACTTTACTGGTGGTCCAGTGATTGAGACTCTGTGCTTCTAATGCAGGGGGTATGAGTTTAACCCTTGGTTGGGGAACCACATGCCATGTGGTGTGGCCAAAATAAATAAAGTAAAATGAAACCCAATTAAAAAAAAGAGAAAGTGTGCATTTCTGTTGTCCTAGTCTAAAATAAGGCAGAAGTATTGCGCAGTATATTTCTCTGGGTATAGGGCTCAGCTTGAGACAGCTCAGACATGAGGCCACTTTTCTAGAAATATCCTGCTTGCCTGGTGTCCCAGGCAGGAGGGGCACCTGGGACAAAAGGCTGCCCACCTACCAGTCAGGTATCAGCTAAGGGCTGCACCTCCTTTCTTCTCCACTAGGGGGAGGCACCTCTGGTTGATGCGAAACCAAAAAGATCCGATGAGATAGAATGAGGGAAGGTAGGGGGACAGAGAGGGCCCAGGGAGAGATGCCAAGGAAACTCCCGTTTCCTGCTGCCTCTTATTACTATGCACAGAAGGAAGTGTGGCCAGGGTTGGTGGGTGTGGGTGGTAAGGGTGGGCTCATGCCCCTTCCAGATCTCCCCTGATCTAATGATCCAAAGTTATGACCACCTCCTTCTTCTGTTCATGGGTGAGGCAGGAGTGATGGGCTAAAAATGAGAAAGCTCTCAACATCCACTAATAAACAGACATGCTGATTTCAGCCAGGGTCACATTGGGCTCTTTATTAAATTACAGATGTGTTTCTCTGTGTAGAGTCACAGAGTCTCAGAGATGGGCATGTATTATATTACAGTTATACACAAACACGTAGATATAATATAGGAGCACAGAGCCAGTTTCAGAAACGTGTCCCGGACACTCTCAGGCCAGGACAATGCTCTCACCACTTACAAACAATCCAAAACATTCCACTTTTAAGGAAGAGATAAAATCTCTCTACAAGATTTCACATAATTTAAATCTCCTTTCTGCCTAATTAAAAACATTTCACACACTTGGTATTGTGAGTACATTTTCTTTTCTTTTTTTTAACCTATAGTTGTCATACAGATATTCAACTAAAAGGCACAAATGTAACATTCAAGGAGATGGGAGTGAGGGTGGAAAGTATTTAACGTACTATCAATGCGGATTAGAGACAACTAATTGTGGTACCTTTAGGGTACTCCTTCTGAAGGGCTCTCGTACTCCCATGGATTGTGTGCATGGCCCTGGAGCGCCATACAGACAGCCTGGGTGGTGGGGAGGACGCTGGATGCTAAAACATCTCTGTCGGGAGCACTGTTACTTCTGTTTGGCAGATGACGAATAAAGCAACTGAACTTCTCTAGGGAAATGGAGTGGAGAAGGCAATGGCAACCCACTCCAGTATTCTTGCCTGGAGAATCCCAGGGACAGAGGAGCCTAGTGGGCTGCCATCTATGGGGTCGCACAGAGTCGGACACGACTGAAGTGACTTAGCAGCAGCAGCAGCAGGGAAATGGAGAGACTTCACCCTCACACACGTCCCCTAAAATTTCCCTGGGCCTAGGGCTTTCCTTGTAGCTCAGCTGATAAAAAATCCACCTGCAGTGCCGGAAACCTGGGTTTGATCCCTGGGTTGGGAAGATTCCCCTGGAGAAGGGATCGGATACCCACTCCAGTGTGCTGGCNAAATGGAGAGACTTCACCCTCACACACGTCCCCTAAAATTTCCCTGGGCCTAGGGCTTTCCTTGTAGCTCAGCTGATAAAAAATCCACCTGCAGTGCCGGAAACCTGGGTTTGATCCCTGGGTTGGGAAGATTCCCCTGGAGAAGGGATCGGATACCCACTCCAGTGTGCTGGCATGGAGTATTTCATGGACTGTATAAGCCAGGGGTCACAAAGAGTTGGACACGACTGAGCGACTTTCATTATTCAGGGACCTCTGACTTAGGGACAGAGGATGAGGTGGCTGGATGGCATCACCAACTCGATGGACATGAGTTTGAGAATGCTCTGGGAGCATTGGTGATGGACAGGGGAGCCTGGTGTGCTGCGGTCTGTGGGGTCACAAAGAGTAGGACACAGCTGAGCGACTGAACTGAACTGAAACGAGGGACCTGTTGACTTATCCGGGAAGAAAAGGTGCACTTCCAGCTGGTGAACTGTAGAGGGCCTCATCTCTTTCTGAGACATGGTTGGAACGTAAGCAACCAAAAGATGGAAACCAGGAGCAAGGAGAGAAGATGATGAGAAATTCAAGTAGTCCTCTCTGTGCCAGATTAGGGAATAAGACACAAGATTGTATTCATATTTTAAAGATCTCTTGGGCTTTGTTCAAAGAGCAGAATTTGACTAGAACCCTACCCCAGACCTTGGTGACAGATGAAGACCAGGTTTTGGGGACTGGGACTCATCACATGTAATCCTCAGGGCATCAGGGCGCTATGTCCTCGCAGGACCAGTATAGATACTTCTCATACAGTGGAGCAGTGCTCACCAGGTAGCAAACTCTGATTCGCAACAGATTCCAACGCACTGTGACCGTAAACCAAGACTCAATATATATGTCTAATTCAGCAAGCAAAGGGCTCTTAATAATCTTGGGGTTTTGGTGCTTTGGAGCTTGGGCTATGGGGGCTGGAGTGACAAAGTGGCTCTGTTGGCTATCCAGGCAGGGGTCGAGATGAACGGCTGCATTCTGGAGGGGGGCCTGGAGCACATGGATGGGGAGTGCTGGAACCGGGAGCAGCAGCTGTTGGTGGTGAAGCACTCCCGGCTGGGCTGGACGCAGGCCTTCGGGCTGCAGTGCAGTGGCCCACAGTGGGGCCTCATTAGGGCAAAGTTGACGCACTTTCCCTGCAGGTGACAAAAGAGAGCAGATCACTAGAAGCCGCTGGCACTGGGAGCAGAAGGCTGCAGTTTCCCTGGGGCCTGCCAAGCACCTTCTCTGACTCAAGTCCACACTTCTCCTGCTGCCCGGAGTCCCCTGATTCCCCTGCTGGGCCTGTCGGTCCCTATAGGTGCTCCACATGCAGTACAGACTTTAGGCTCTGGTGGGCCTGCCATTCAATGTGAAATGTTACCTTGAGCACCTGTGAGGCCCAGCCTTAGGAGCCACTGTGCCCAAACCCTGTCGTGAGCCACACGTGCCTCCAGCTGCCCGTCCGCTCCAACGTCCCTCTGCACCTACTGCCGGTCTAAGCCCTCAGCTCCTTTCCTCGGCTGACTCAAGCACCTCCTCTCCCCTGGTCACCTGGCTCCACTGCCCGTCAATCCAGGCCCTCATGGAATCATCGTCCTCAAGTTCCCTCTTCCTCAGCTCACACCTTAAGCTGTGCTTCCTCACTGCCTGGAAAACCAGCCCGGTGCTCAGCCTGGTGCATCAGCCGTCAAGGCCACAGGCTCCTGGCCTGTCACCTGCACTGCCAGAACGCACAGGAAGCGCTCCTGCGTTCCAGCTGCGCTCTCCACGCTCCTCTGCTTCAGGCCTGTCCTCCCCGGCCTCTCCATTTCCCGTATCCAGACTACCATCCTCTGAAGCTGCCTCTGTTTTCCCCTCAAGCCAGGCTGGGAGTGCCAGGGGCACTGTGGCTGGCTCCCTCTTCTCTCAAGCCCACGGGTAGGGTCTCCATCAACAGCAGGATTCTGTTCCTTCCTGCCCTGAGATTGCATCCCAAATTCCTGAACTAAACTGTTCATTTACTCAGGCGAATTTTACAATCACAGTAGAATCATTTAGGTCAAATTCCCTAAAAATATTCATTACAATTTTCACTAAAGCAGCATTCAGCCCATAAATTTTGGGGGGAAAAGGTGGCCTTGTGGTCTAGGTTTTTGCATTTTTAAGTCTTCTATCATAGCGAAAGAGTAAAGTTCTGTGGCTTCTGTACATTATAGGTCAGCACACATGGTCACACACATGTGTAGGTATGTTCTTTTATTGCTACTCTGAATAGATTGGGACCTTCTGTCTTTATTTCTAAGCTCCCATATTTCTATTTATTCTAGAACATGAACAGATCATTCCAGACCTAGAATCTTCGCCTGTGGGATCCCTTTGACTTTCTCAAAGCAAGACTGCAGGGCACCTGTTCTGAGGCCTGGCTCCTCTCCCCTAGCCACAGCCTGTCACTGGGCGCTGCAGGGGGCAGGGATGTGCATATGGGTTGAGGGAGAGGAGTGAGGGGCTCCAGACAGCGGTGGAGGCCCCCCAGTCATGGCAGAGCACCCAAGTCTGATGTGGTCATAAGGGGGTGAGGGGGGTGACTGGGGGCTGAGGGGAGTCTCCTTCTCCGCTGGTTTTCTATTAACGAAGAGAGCTAAGCCGGTGACCAATTACTTCCTATATTAACTCAGCTGCTCCACAGTGAAGGAATGTTTCTTGAAGCGATTGGCAAATGGTTGGCTGAAACTTAATCTCCAGTGCTTTGGAGCTTTGGCTCCATTTCTGGATTTCCTGTTTATTACAGAGGGAAGTGTGTGTGTGTGCAAGTGTGTGTGTGAGAGAGAGTCTATGGGTCTGTGTGTGTGTGCATGCACGTGTGCATGCGTGTGTGTGAGAGAGGCTGCGTCTGTGTGAGAGAGATGAGCTGGGAGGGGATGAGGGCTGTTGAGCATGGGGAAGCAGGCTGCCATCACTGTCCCAAAGTTATGATCTGAGACTTTCATAAAGGTCACAGTCTTGAACAGCTTTCAAGTTGGGACTTCCTGGAGGGCAGAAGTGCTGGCCCAGCTTCATCACACACAGGTTTTGATGTTCCCTCTTTGAGTGGCATCAAAGCACAGGAACTCAGCAACTCCTTGGCCATGAATGCATCTGACAGCCTCTCGGTAGCTCTAATCATTCCCAGGACAACTGTTTCCAGTATATATTTATGTGTTCATATTTAGAGGAGGTCTGCAAGCAATATAGTGTGAAAATAAAAAATTAATATTTACAATTGTTTACACATCTAACACACTGCACAGAGGAAGGAAGTCCTTTCTAGTTCTTTCCCAGTCACTGTGACAGCAGGCTACAGGAGCTGTGGCCTGGACTTGAAAGTGAGTCTCCCTAGGGTCGTTAACAGCCTTGCTGCACCCTTACACAACCGTGTCATGTTGAGCCCATCAGAACCTTGGTTGCTTTAGCTTCAAAATGCAGAGCAGTGATCACCTGGCAGAACAGAGAGGCAGCCAAGCATGGGTGAGATCCGGGCCTTGGGTTGTGGATGCTGGCTTCAAGGCTGTGCAGCTGGGCAGGTGTCCAGGGGGTCAGCTTCCTCCCCGGTAGAGTGTTGGGAGGGTGAAAAGACTGAGCTTGTATGAAGCACTCACTGGCAATCCCTACTCTGCATAAATGGCTGCTGTTGTGGGAATGAATGAGATCCTTGTGTAAAAGGCCTTGAGTGAGTCACGCTCTCTGCAGACAGTCATGTCACTGCCAGCATCACATTCAGTGAGACTGGAAGGTTTCCTGTCTTCACTCGATTTTGCTCATGTGTCTAGCAGACCTGATTGCCATGAACTGAATGGGCTGACCTGGGAAAGTCGGGGAACAAAGAGAAGCAGGACCTCCAGTGTGGGTTTGACTCAAGACTAAGAAAGTACGCTGAGCCTTGCCGCATCATTCCGTTATGTGTGTAGGAAAGAGGGTCTGGGAGGGACCAGTATCAGATTTCCTCTGGGGATTAGGAGGCAGTGGGGCAGAGAAACCTGGTCATTTCACAGAAGGTTACAATAAACAAGAATGATTGCCTCTGTTACAGAAACGCCGAGTGTTTTGGTAAAGTGAACCTTGGAGGATTTTCTGCATTGTATTGTGCCGAAGGCAGACACATCTAAATCACCAACAAGCAGCTGGCTGAGGTTTCAGAAGGCGGCAGCTCCTGCCAGGTCATCCCCAGACTCCACGGTTCTCTCTCTGAGCATGTTCACATACACAGGCCTGACTGCATTTCCAGTCCAGGTGGAGGAGTTTGGAAACAACCTCCCCATGGCTCAGGAACTGGATGGAGGAGAGAGAGGCTGCACGTTTGTGCTGCTGGGAACTGACTCCCCTGGGGCTTGTTTATCAGCACAGCGTGGTGAAGAGGGCCTGGGCGAGGTTCTGTCTGAGCAGAGCTCCTGGGAGAGGGTACAGGGCACACGGGGATGGTCAGCGGTGAGAGGACGAAAGGCTTATGTCCGTCCTTGGAAGGACATCTGGGTGGTGCTCCTAATCCCCTGCCCGGGCAGGGCTAGGGCAGGCTGAGCGCCCCCAAGCGTAGTCTTGAGGCATGCCCTTTCCTCCAGCTCCAGAACTCCTCTCACAGAGGGGACCTATGGTTCAGGGAGGAAAAACACTCCTGCCTAATACATCCCTGAATAGGAGGTCTCCTGTTATGCATTCAGGGTGGGGACTGGGAGCTGACACTGGCCTGCAGAGGCAGTAGGCCCCCAGGTGACACCCCATCACTTAGACTGTGATTCACTTTGAGGCCTGGGGCCAGAACACAGAAGGCTTCAAGAAAGGAATCAGGACTCCTGCACCCACCGGAATACTGGAAGTGTCCACAGATATCCTTAACACTCAGGGCCCCAGGACTATGGTTGGGAGGGATAAGGTCAAATGGGAGGGGGCAGAGGAACGGGAGGGGTCACATCCACCAGGCACAGTCACTGGCCCCCAGCCCCTCTCAGGATGAGCAGGTGGTTTCAGCCAGCTCTGGCTGCTGCCGCTTACTCTCTGGCTGGNTGACTAAGGTACCAGGGAGGGGCAGGGATCCATGCTGCTTTCAAAGGCACAGCCGCCCCTGAGGATAGCACTCTCCAGGCCAGCATCCTTCTTCCTTTGGGCCATCAGTGCCCAGGGAGACCCCTCTTCTTCCCCCAACAGCAGAGACTTCTGGGGCTTTGATCTACCCGAGTCTTTCTGCTGTAGGGCAGTGTGGTTCTCGGGGGATCTGGGGTCTCTTCTTTTCAGGGGCCAGACAACCCATAGGCCACCTCTCTGTGAAGGTGGAAGCGTGAGGCAGGTAGCCCCCAGAAGCGCCGACTGTCTGTGCCCAGGAGGGGAGGACAGAGTCTGTGCCTTGTTTGCTGGAGCTGACGGGAACCTGCCCACAGGCAGGATCTGAGGCGGGCCCATGCTCGGTCCCTCAGGGGCTGGTGAGGGCTGGGCACAGGTGGGGTAGGTGGGGCTCACTCACCCTCCTGTGGCATAGCCACCAGATGCAGCAGAGCATCAGGGACAATAGCAGCAGGGCTGGGATGAGTGCCAAGAGGTAGAGAGGGTTGACGTAGGGGATGACTTGGGCGGGCGGCACAGGCGGCGGGGGAGGCGGGGGCGGTGGGGGCGGCGCGGGCGTCGTCTCTGGAGGCGGCTGGGCAGCTGCTGGGGCAGCTGGTGGGGTAGTTGTCTCTACAGCTGGCCCCCCTGCCTACAGAAAAAACACATGGCAGAGTCCTGGCATGGACCAGGCGCCTACCACTTGGATCCCACCCTAGTCCTCCCTTACCCCTTTCTGCTTGTTTACCCCGCTTGAGGAAACAGATTGCAGGAGATCACAGCTGGTACTCTGTGGAGCCCTGGGCCACAGATCCCACTGCCGGCCCTGCTCAGGGGCTCTCTCCAGAGACCTGTTAAGGAAGTCCAGTCCTCCAAGGAGTGATGGCACAGCCCTCACTGCCTGTGTTGGCTGAGAGCATGGGGTATTGGGAGGATCACAGACAGCTGTGACGCCCAGATGGGAGAGAGGTGGGGGTGCGAGAGCAGAGGCAGGGTGCCCTGAACACCTGTCCATCGCCTCGCTCCCGTTTCCTGGCTCTGAAGCCTCAGGCAAAGCTGGCTGGGTATGGCCACAGCTGCTGCGCCCTCCAGACCCATGTGCCTGGAACCCAGATTTGGAGGGCTTGGGGGTCCCAGAGGTCCTGGACTCTGTCTCCTACTCCACAGGGTCCCAACCTCTCCCACTCACCCCAGCTGGAGTCCAGGATGGAGCCTTGAGGTCCCCACCACAAGGCCCAGCCCAGGGAAGGTGGCAAGGTAGGTCCAGGCTGGGCAGAGCCTCAGCATCATCTCTGGAGTCTGCTTACTGGTCCCCTTCATGTGCCTTCAATGACACTTTGCTCACAGAGAGAGCAAAGGTTTGCAAGGCTTGGACAGTAAGGCATACCCCAGGTGCTCTTTTTAGTAGCCCTCCTATGGCACTGCCCAAGCCTGATGGGCGTTCAGCACACAGATGTAGGGTTAAGGGCTCTGAGCTACCTGCGAGATGATGCTTAAGGCGCATCAGGCTATCTGCTGGACCTGCCCGGGGTGCTGTTCCCTTCACTTGCCTCCCCAGGGTGCAGGGTATCAGGACAGCCTTAGCTGCCAGAGCCTTACCCTGGTACTCGCACAGTCCTTGCTGGTGAGGCTAACATCATTGTTGATGAAGCTGATACCATTGTTCAGGCTAATTTCAAGGGAGAAAGCCCTAAAGCACAGATAGGGTAGACAGTGACAACCAGGTCAGACAGACATAGTTCTTATACTTGGCTCAAACTGTAGCTCATAACCTCCTCACTGTCATGACTTTGAACGTCAGGCACTCAGGGATATCAGAGAGCTGAGAGCATGGGTAAGGTAAGGAGAGTTCGTCCCAAAGTATTACGAGGCCATCTTCTGCAAAGAGGTCTGGCGAGGCAGTGAGGATCCCTGAAGGAAGTCAGATGTCCTCGTGGCCACGAGCTAAGTGACGAGGGATGGTGGTATGGTGCCACCATTCCAACTCCTCTCTCAGTACAGAATGGGAGTTTAGCTCCAAAAGGCTGCCCAGAGCACAGGTACCACCCGTCCCCGGGCACAGCATCTCCTGTGTCCTGCTCTTCTCAGCAGAGCCTGGGCTGAGCAGATCACTGAGCGCCTCAAGGGACTGTCAGCCGGGGCAGGCACGGAGGATGCAGGCAGTCCTCCTGGGAACATTACTGTGTTGCCCCAGTAGAGGTGGATTCTCGAATTCTTTACACCTCATGGTGGTGAAACGGGGCACTTACTCATCTGGATTCTCTATCTTTATTCCTGGGCATATCATAGTGGTATCTTTCACAGAGTTGGCTTTTTCATCTGCAACACAATCACACGAGAAGAATGTCAACGGACTCATCCATCCATCCACCCACCCCTCCCCTTCTGCCTGCCCTTGGCAAGCGGAGCTGCCACTCTCTGGCAGAAGCAGCTTCTCTTCTCTGCCTTTCTCTGACACCTACCATGCACCAGGTGCTGTTCAGGGCTTGGGCTCTGGTGTTTAATGGGAACAAGGCAGGCAGAAGTC
>SJYA01003086.1:40754-74097 GCA_006410615.1 Neotragus moschatus | reverse complement strand
GGGGTAGGGGGGGGGGTGGGGGGGGGGGGAGGGGGGGGGGGGGGGGGGGGGGGGGGGGGTGGGGAAGGGAGGGAAAAGGACTGCTGCAAAGACTCAGCACGGCCAAAAGTAAAAAAATGAAATGAGGACCAAACTGAAGGTCTCCCTTTATATCCCTAGTTTGTTAATGTTTTATAGCCTCCTATTAACTTAGGGACATTTTTAAAAAAAAATGAACTGATGAAGAAGGACGATTCATGAAGAGCATGTCTCATGAAGAAGCGTCTCTGTGACTCTCAATACTTTTCTCCAGTTCCACTTCAGCTTTTCTTCTGTCATTCAGACAAATTAGATTTATTAAGCTGTACTTGAGATGTTACAGGCACTTATTATCTATGCTGGGATCAGGGGTAATGTTTTATTCTTTACTTTTTCGTATTTTCCTGTTTTCTACCATGTAGCATGGTTATAATTAGCGATCTCTAATGTATTTTTATTGTTTTTATCTTGTTTTTGCCACGGGTCAGGGCCCTTCCCTAAAGAACGGTTCATTTCTACATGGAAAACTTTTTGGACCTAACTCAACTGTCAGATTGGCTATGAACTTCAGACAGTGCGAGTCCTTCATTGGGACTGCAAATAAAAAGCTAACTGCCAAGTATGGTTAGGGGAAAGGATTTGCATCTGAAGGACAAGATGGTTGGGATTACTGTGAGCAGTTTGTTCTCCATAGGCTGTTCACAATCCTGAACAGGGAGAGGGGGTGACAGCAGGCACTCCACATACTGAGAGCCCAGAAAAGGGTGGCTGATTGTAAAGCAGGTTTCAGCCCAATAGTAACTGGTTAGTTAAACACTTGCCACATCTAGAGAACTTTTTGAAGCATAAAAACTTTACATACTAGTGACAAGCAATGTAAAACTTACAGAAACCTTGGTTAATTTTTTTTCTTTTTTACGTTTCTTTATATTTTCTAAACTTTTGTCTTATGCTTTAATCAGAGGCAAACATAATTAAAAGGAAGCAAGTCAATCTTCATCAGTGCATTAGGGCTCCTGGCAGTAAACAGCTTGGTGCAGCCACTTCTTATCAGCCTCGACACTATGCAGAGAGGTGGTCAGGGGAGGAGCCCAGGACTGCAGGATCGGCTCTCCTGTGGGAGAACCTGGTCCTGGTCCATCCCAGAGAGGTGGTGTCGAGAAAGGAAAGCAATACAACCACGGACCACAGAGGAACACCTGAACACACTTCCTGAAAGATAGGTTGTGTCCCACCTTCCTCGAGAAAGGTCATCTCAGTGAAGTGGAAGGCCCAGAGGAGGCAATTACAAGAACCAGCTTGTGACCTTGGGCACACTCTTGAATTGACCCTGACTCTGGTTTCAGATCTATACAGGGAATAACAATAGGTGTCTTTTGAGAATTAATTGGGATGGTGCATGTAAGGCCCTGAGAACATTAGCCAATGTGCTCAAAAAATAGTTCTCCACGCAAATAATTTACTGAGTCTTAATCACTCCCGAGAAACTACAAACCGTGGGAAATCTAACTCCCTGAGGCCATCTACACAGTTTGTGGTGTGAGCAGTTAGCAATGGAAGAACCCTGCCCACCCCATGCTCCCGTGGAAGAAGAAGAGATGGCCCACGAGTGTTGAGGGACAGGACTCGCTCTGGGTTTACCAGATGGCCCTGGAATGAGAAGTCATTGAACATAATGTATCAAATCAATGTACCAGTGGGAAAACTTGGAGACCTGAGGAGGAAGAGGAAGTCTAACTGTCCCCAGGCACTCTCTGGGGGAGATCAGACCCTCTTCAGTGATGAGGGCATATCCCCTGCCCCATCTCTGTGCTTCCTCAGGCCACTTGTCCATTGTGGAGGAACACCTAGTGCCTGAATATTTCCACATAGTAGCTTATGTACATGATAGGGCTTAGTTGCACACCTACCATACGAATGGCCCCATTGTATAGTACAGGTAATAGACTGAGAACAGAACACTCATTAGGCCAAAGATCGCACATGTAAAGTGGGCCTGAGCCAGAATTCCAGGGCCCACGCCTGGTGATTGGCATCTGCTCTCAATACCAGGTGACTCCACCCTCCTGGGAGAGCTCAGTGCACCTGGCCCAGGTTCAGGGCCCTGGGGGTGCCATCACTTCCCACCAGAAGAGTTGTGAGATTCAAGTACTTGTCTCTCAAGGGAAGTGAGGGCCCAGGAGAGTGTGGAGCCAGTGCAGCCGTAAGGGCAGACCCAGCATCCCAAGCCCAGCCTCTGCAAGGGCAAGCTCTGAGCCAAGACGGTCTTGATGGGCTGGAGCTGATACCTTGCAGGCAGAGACGAAGGGCGAGGTGGCCAGTCTGACCATCCAGGTCGCTCCTTCCATTGTCTATGTCACCTCCATCCTCACAGTGTCTGCAGTGAATGTCAGCGAAGGCTTTGATGGCCTAGCTGGCTAAGGGAGTGCAGTGTGCTGTGGGAAGCGTGTCACTTGGTGGCACCGAGGCGCTACTTACCAATCAGCTTGTCTTTGAATTTAAATCTACAAATAACGTCATCCTCACTCTTTGCATTATTAAAACCTTTTCCAGAAATCATCAGTTCATATTCATCTGCAGGGGCGACACCCGAAGGTCTGTTATTAGGAGAGTGCTGACTTCCTTCTGATCTTACAGTTATGACAGGCCACACTATAACTGAATTCCCAGGGATTCCAGTAAGCAAGCAGCTATGTCTGAACCAACAGATGGGCACACGCTGAGTCTTACCTGGCATCAAAAAGGGTAAAGCTGAGGTGCCTGGACCTTGAGCACTTGTGGGCCTCTCACTGCTGCCTTTGGTTCATCAAGCTCATTGAAGGCACCCTGTCTGCTTACCCTCCATGGGGGTAAACCCAGCCACAGATTTCTGACGTTGAAGTCCCAAGGTCTTCCCTACGAGGTGCAGGCAGTGTTCCTTACCAGGCCTTCCCTTACATTAATGACCCAGAAACAAGATAATGCAGGCTGAAGACATTCCTGACCCTTGTCTGAGCTGAGCCCACAAGACTAACTGCTTGTGGGCCTTTCTCACACTCAGGGGTCTGTTCCTCCTCACTGTGATTCTCTATGCCAATGGCAGGCTGGATATCCCAGGTACAGGGCCAGGATCTGGGTAAAGAAAGGAGGCGAGGACCCTGCACAGGAGAATCACCCATGGAGGGTGAAATCCTGTCTTAGCTGTGGTTCTGAAGTCTGCAATGACTGCTCTTCACCTCCCTCTTCCTGCTGCTTCATGTACCTCACACAATACCCCCAGGGACTCACCAAGCATTTCCTTCTGTTAGGGTGGGAGACTGATTTGTTAAGGTGTAGTTCTGGGCCGTCGGAGAAGGCAATGGCAACCCAATTCAGTCCTCTTGCCTGGAAAATCCCATGGACGGAGGAGCCTGGTGGGCTGCAGTCCATGGGGTTGCGAAGAGACTGGTGACTTCACTTTCACTTTTCACTTTCATGCATTGGAGAAGGAAATGGCAACTCACTCCAGTGTTCTTTCCTGGAGAATCTTAGGGATGGGGGAGCCTGGTGGGCTGCTGTCTATGGGGTCACACAGAGTTGGACACGACTGAAGCGACTTAGCAGCAGCAGTAGTTCTGGGCCATAGCCCTAGCCAGGCTGCTAGGTCCCTACTGGCGCTTCCTGGCAACTGAAGTACTAACGGATCCAGAGAAGGTAGCCAGTGGGCCTGGCTCCTGGGGAGTAGACCAGGATAAATGCATGTCTTCCAGCTACAAGCCCAAGGTCAATAGCCTCCACCACTGTTCTCCTAGTTAAGATCATTAATTGCCCAAGATCAATTAGCTTGAGGAATATTCCTCAGAAATGTCAGCACAGCTTTGGACCTGACAGTCCTGATTCCCCTCCTTCAAGTCTTCCTGTAGTCCCTATCAGATCAAGCTGAAGTTTGTAAACTCTCTGTTTTGAGGAAATTAGATTCTTGGGCTGTGGGCTGAAGCTGTCCTGCTGGCATGTTTTTATAGGCTTTCAAGTATTTTCAAGAAAATGGGAGTCCATGTTTAAAATCTGAACATTTTCTCTACTAACCCAGATTCCTAGTATTCTTGGAAAATGGGAACATTTGGCATGTGTGGGTTTGTATTTCTGCATATCAACCACTGACTGGGCCAGAGGCCTCTGCCCTCTCAGAAAGGGAAGTTCTTCAGTGGCCAAGTGCTTGCCCCTGACACTATTGACCATCATCCTTGGCTTGGCCTTGGTCCACTCATCTTTCTCTTGGTATGTGCCTGGTCTAAAAGGGTACCTGATACATTGACCTGTCCTTGGAAGACTTTTAGCAACACGGAAGCATGGAGAGAGCACTGAAGCTTTGATAAAGCACAGGGAAGGTGAACTGATTGCCTTGTGCTGAGAAATTAGTGCTTTTATGGCCCATTCAGGGCAACCTTGAGGTCCCTTAGTGACATCCCCTCCCACGCCCAGTAGCCAACAAACCAATGCTGCTTCTGAACCCAAATTTGCCAGGTTGCTCCCTCACTGTTCACACTTCCTACGAGCCCCACCCACCATGACATAAGAATCTGTATTTGTCCAGGAAGAAGCAGCTGGAACTGTGTCCTGCAAACATGCCTTTGCCAGCACAACTTGGTCCAGCCTGAGCAAGGTGACTGGGCCTTAATCTCATGGGAGTATATTTAATAACTTATATTCCAGGATTATTTATTGCGAAGAATGGTTTCCTTGCAAAGCAGAACCATAAACCAATGAAACATATTTTAAGTAAAGGTATAGGCAGAGAAGAAAAACTTTAGCTATTGAATATGGGGAAATCAGGCTCTAGATGAGGCCAAAAAAAAAAAAAAAAAAAAAGCCAGTAGAAGCTTTTCTGCCATAAATGAAAAGCCAGAAGGAATCAGAAATGAGCAAATAAGTGCCATGCCAAAGCTTACAACTCCTGTGTTCATCCAAATGTTGTTTCCCACTAATGAGCACTTAGTATACACCACTCTTTACACTTTCTCCCGTAAATCTCCCAACAGCCCCATGAACTTAGGCATGAGCTAGGCAAGATTTACTACTCAATTTTACACAAAGGGAAACTGTGACTTAGGGCAGGTCACTTCCTCCAGCCCAAGGCAGGTACAGGGATCTGACCTCAAGTGCCCAATTCAGGACACACATCACATCTGCTCCTGTCTTAATTCCAAACATCCATCACTGCTCTCTGGGGACGTGCCCTTTCTGACCTGAGTCTTCGGCTCACAGGCTCTGAGTTGAAATCTGAAAGCCCCCACAGGGGACCTGGTTGTCCCAGCTGCATGGTGGAGACTGGGCCCAGCCTCCTCCATGTGGGTGACTGGAGGGAGAGCAGCAGCGGAGGGCAGGGCCAGATGACAGCCCAGAGCACAGACCACACTGGCTCCCTCAGGAGCAGTGCGCACTGCCCGCCGCCTGGGCGCCTTCCTTCCTCTTCGGGCCTCCTGCTGCCTCCAGCCCCGCTCAGGCGCTGCTTCACTTCTACAGCCGAGCCCCTCTCTCCCAGGCAGTGCTGCTCCCAAAGGGGGGCTGTTGAACTCTGGCAAGTCTCCAAAGTGGAAGGCAGGGGTGGTTTCAATATTTCAGCAAGAGAGACTTCTGGGTAAAGGACTTTTGCTTTGCCCAGAAAGCTGTCCCTCTTGCTTTCCAAATTCCTCTCCTCATACCCCAGTTCCTCCAACAGTATCAGCCACAGGAAGAAAATAAAGTCACAGGAAGGACTGAAATTGGCTTCCAGGGCTGTATTTGCTGAACATCCCACACAGGTCCACTGTCTATAAGCCATCAGGCGCTGGAAGGGAGATTGAGTCTTTCTGGAACAGAGAACTTTCTCTCTGGAAGAAAAGTTGTTCATCAAGTGGTCTGGGAGCTCTAGAGAGGGGAGCTGAGGAGGCAGGCTTGTCTGAGAAGGCTGGTGGAGCTGAGCGTGGAGAGGGCGTCTAAGCTGCTTGAGCTGAGCATGAAGAGGGCGTCTAAGCTGCTTGGGGCTGACAGGGGTGCACAGGTAGGAGTGGCTGGCCCTGGGGAGGGGAGGCGGGGGCACCACCTGCAGTGTGGCACAGCCACTTTGAGAGAGACTGGACATTGCCCACTATGAGCTGGGCTTCCCCTTAAGGCAGCGGTTGTACTTCGGTCTTGATTGCAGGGAATTCCTTCCCCAAGCTCACAGAGAGGTAAGCGCCAGGATGGTCCTAAGTATGACTTCTAACATCAACCTGTTAGGAACAATCTGAATATTGTCTCCCCAAGACCAGTGAAATAAATTGGTCCATCCATGCAATGATACATTATGTAGAAGATTGGAGAATACTATGCACTCTGTGATCCTATTGATGTAAAATATCCCTGTAAAGTATATTTAGATAGGAATTTACGTATCAAAGTTGAACTCTGCGGTTGTTAATTGGGGAGACCATGGGATGGGATGAGGGGGGACCTCATCATGGTTAAGGGACAGCCTCTCCCCAGGCTGGTTGTAGGGGTATCCCACACTGCTCTGCACAATATGCCCTGCCAACACCTCTGCCCAACACAGCCTGCCCCAGCCACCCTCACAGAGGGCCTCCAGCCACGATGCAGCGCTGGACACCAGCCCTCAGGGGGAAGCCCTGCGTGCCCCGTGTCCTACTGTGGCCTC
Source organism: Neotragus moschatus (assembly GCA_006410615.1). Classification (NCBI taxonomy): domain Eukaryota; kingdom Metazoa; phylum Chordata; class Mammalia; order Artiodactyla; family Bovidae; genus Neotragus; species Neotragus moschatus. Next base: position 67,448 of record SJYA01003086.1, on the reverse strand, counting down.
CACTGGGCCCCACCTGCTGGGCTTCTTGCAGACACTCACTCTGGTCTGGTCACATACAGGAAAATGAGGGACCAGGTGCCACCTCCAGCCATAAATAAAGCCCGAATAAACCTTCCTGCCTGGGTCAAGCCTGAATAAACCCAGCAACACATAGGGATGAATCCCCAAACTATAGTGCCCAGTGCCCCAGGCCAAATCTCTCACTCATCCTCTGTGAGTCACCGGAGAGAAGTTCTAAAGCAGCTAAACAACCTGTGGCAGAAGAAGTCAGAGAGTAGCTGCCTCTAGGGCATGGGGGCAGGGGTTGCCTGGGAAGAGAGCTGAGGCAACATTCTGGGGACAGCTCTGATGTTCTGAGCCTTCATGTGCGCATTTTTCAGAACTCATCAAATGATACACTGAAGTCTGCTGCATTTGAAAAAAAAAAAAACAATGAAAAGTGTTCCGTAGGTAAAGATATGCGGAATAAAGCGTTTGTGGGTGTGGTAGTCTGATCAGTATAAGTTATTTTGAAATGCATCAAGAAATAGGATGGATTGATGAAGAGAGAGAGATAAGAAAGAGAAAAGAGTCAGATAAATATATGACCAGGGATATACGGTTAGATATTAACTGCAAGTCCAGTGGAGAGAGGAAGGTTCATTATACGTTCATTTCCGTTTTTGCTACATGTTTGAAATCTTCTGTAATAAAGGTTTGGAATAAAAATAATGAAATGGATGATTAAAAAAATAATAATGCTGTGGACACAGCCAAGCAGAAGTTACGGTTCTTACTGAGTGACGAGTGACTATGAGAGACCAAGGGCTGTGAGAGGCCTGGGGGCCCAGCTGACCAGGGAAGGCTGCGGATGGAGGCGCTCTGAGAGTGAAGTCTCAAGGGCTGGGTGGGCTGGACACTGGAAAGCTGGCCACAGTTTTGCAGGAAGCCCAGCACCGCCACCCCCAGGCTCTGCAGCAGATGGGCAGACTTAGAGTAGAGGCTGGACGCTGAAAGGCCCAGAGGTCTGGCCGGGGGCCTCAGCCTCCAGAAGGTTACAGAAGTAGCCTTCTCTGCCCTTCGCGTCCTGTGTGGAGGATGGGCTGGAGCAAAGGCCTAGAGGCAGGGAGGCCAGCGAAGCCTCTGCCATTCCTAGAGGTAGCCGCCGCGCGCTTCATGCTCACCCCTCCTGGCTTTCCCTCACTCGGCTCACTGACTTATTCAGAATGACAGCTTCTATTTTATTTGGGGTCCAGGTTCCTGCCTTGAGCTTTCCCTCCCAGTGACAGTCATGCTGTGTGGCAGCTTTTGACAAGATGACAGCAACTGTAAAGGTCAGAGCAGCACCGCTGGGCCTCACTGGCAGAGCGTGTGCAGCAGGCACCTGCCACCCCAGCTAGGCCACCACAGGGCGTGAAGGACAGCAGGCATCCTCCCCTGAGGCCTGCAGGCCCGTGTGTGTCCTGGGGGCGTGATCAGAGAGTGGAGGCTCTCAGGTTGCTGCAAGCTGGGATGTGCAAGGAAAGGCCCTGCACATGTGTGGGGTCTCCTTCCACGGCCACACCTCGCACCGGCCGCAGGGTCAGAGGCAGGAGGGGTCAGAGAGCTTCCCCCACAGAGGGCTCAGCGGGAGATGCTTTCACCCTGGGTGTTCTTTAACCACTTCCCACCCCCAGCCTGGTCTCAGGGTGAGGGTGGCGGCAGAGTCAGGGGTCAGTGATGGGAGTCTTCGTACCAGCTCCTGTAGGTGAGGGCCAGCAGCTTCTAGATCCCGTGCCAGTCACCGAGAGTTCCACTGCTTCTATGTCCCACTGCAGATCTGATAGGGGGTACTGTTATTTCTACTTTTGGAGATGAAATTGGAGTTGGTAGATTTCAGCAGTTTGCCTCGGTTTCATGTCCTTGAGCAGCAGAGCTCGGATCTGAACGCTGCTCTGCCCACTGGATGCTGTTATTGGGAGCGTGTGCTTTTCCACCCACCTCAGCTCTACAAATCCCAGTGATGCGGCTGCTTGAGCTGGCAGACACAGAGCTCAGTTCAGAGGCAGCGTCTATCAGCAATGCGCTACGCAGGATCCTCCCCAGTCTGAGGCAGGGACCACCCCAGGGCAGGGGCAGCATCCTCCTCAGGTTCCAGCTCTCAGGGAGAGGCTGTCCCCACTGCAGCACTGGGTGTAACGATGGCTGCGAGTATTTGCTGGATGCCTTTGTCAGGATCTGTTACTAGTATGACATTGGCCGTGAACTATGTCCAACTCTTTTCTTCATCCACTGAAATAACCAGGTTTTTCTTCATTTTTCTGATGAGGAAATCCCATTGACATTTTATATATTGAACCAGGCTGGCATTTCAGAGGTGAGCCCAATCGGTCTTGATGCGTTTGTCCTTTTTTACGTTGTTGGCTTCTGTTTGTTAGTATTTTGTTGAGGGTTTTTAAACTAAAGTTATTCTTATTTCTTAGTTAAATCTCAAGTTTTGAGCTAAAAAAAAAAGTATGCTTGTAATCAGTTAACAATATTTTTGTGTCGGGTCATTTTGTGGCATACATTAAACACACAGAGCTGTTTGTCAATTATATCCTAATAAAGCCAGAAAGTGAAAGCAAAAGTCCCTTAGTCACGTCCGACTCTTTGCGACCCCACGGACTATACAGTCCATGGAATTCTCCAGGCCAGGATACTGGAGTGGGTAGCTGTTCCCTTCTACAGGGGATCTTCCCAACCTAGGGATTGAGCCCAGGTACCCTGCATTGCAGGCGGATTCTTTACTAGCTGAGTGACCAAGGAAGCCCAATAACTGGAAGAAAGAAGTAGTTGTCCAAACACACAGACACCCACCACAACCCCCACATATATGCCTCACATACACATTCTCTTATGGGCCCAGTGTAGTCATATGCCTCCAAATTTCTGTGCAATCGCCCCACACACTCAGACGCCACACTTACACATACAACTCACACTACACACACAAACCATATATACTGAAACCGTGTGCTCAAGGCACACCCACAATGCACACTGGACATACTAACAACTCACACAGACACACACCACTGCATTTACAAAAGCAACTCCAGGTCTTACCTCCTACACAGATATCGGAAGGCTCCACAGAAGTAATTTCAATACAGGACTTAGTTTCGAGCTAAAATAGGGAGTTGAGGGACAGGAGCAGGGGATGTGAGTGGCAGGAACTTGTTGAGATCCCACCTCTTCCCGCTTCTCCAGTCCAGCCCTCACTCACTGGATCAACGATGTCTTTAAGAGCCTTGAATCCTTGGCTCACTGCAAACACGTGATATGGGCTGTCTGCAATTTCCATTAACTACAGTGGAGAGGAGATGGTTGGCACACAGCCAGAGGCTGGAAACACAGTAGATCCTATCCCAGGAAGTGGACTCTTGCCCACTACCATGTTGGACTCCAAGGGCCACTCTGCCATCTGTCAGCAGCCCACCCTCCGGAAGCGGAAAGCTCCTCCACCCGCACCTCTGGTGTGCAGGTTTACACGACACTTGCTGTCCATCTGCCATGACTACCTGTTGTCCAAACACTTGGACTGGGGTAAAGGGACATCCACTGGGTGACGCTGGGACAGCTGTCTCTGAACGCTTTCACCAGCTGGGCTCAAGAGTGGCACATGGTTCCCCATTCAGAATTACCTGATGTTCCTCAAAGTTTTTTACACCCACGCAGTATACCGTCGCTCCCATTTGCCGAGCCTTGTCAGCCTACGAGAAAAAAAGCGTTGAGTATAATTCATCAGACAAGGGGAACCCAAAGCTGGTGACGATGGTCTGGACTCACTTCTTTCACAGTTTCTTTCAGTGTCTGTTCCTGCAGAGTTCCATCAGTCAGACAGATAATCATGGAATGAACCTTGTTTTCTGCAGAAAAAAATAGGCAGTTGCCTTGTGAGCACAGCACCTGGAGGGACCTGCCTCAGGCTGTCAGGCCTGCAGCTCTGATCCCGCACCTGCTCCTCCTGGGGAGGGGCCACCCTGACCCCAGAACTGCCACCCAGAGCACCCCGAAAGAGAAGGCGCCTTAGCCCAGGACCCACTTGACAGGTGAGGAGCCTGAGACTGGCTCAGAGCGCTTCCTAGTGACCCTCACTAGGGGCAGGTGGGCAGCCTTTATCCTGAATGGCAACTGCAGCTACTTCCCTGGCGAGGACAAGCCTCTCGGCTGAGCTCAGGGAGGAGCAGCCAGACTGACTGCCAGAGGCTTGGGCAGTGGCCCTGCCCAGCTCCCTGCCTTTCCCAGCAGCCTGTGCTTCCTTCCTGATGAGGCTGCAGCCCTACAGCCTACGTGCCGATGGTTCTGGGCCGAGCACAGCCTTTCCCACTGTTGGAAACACCAACACAGGACAAGAGTCAACCATGGGGGAGAGGCTGAAGGGAAAGGGGGCAGACCAGGACCGTGGTGGGCAGAGTGTGGGCAGGCAGGGGACACCAAGGCCTCTGCTCCCTAAACTGAACTCCAACTCCTCACTGTCCCTGGAATTTTTCTTTTCTTNAACACCAACACAGGACAAGAGTCAACCATGGGGGAGAGGCTGAAGGGAAAGGGGGCAGACCAGGACCGTGGTGGGCAGAGTGTGGGCAGGCAGGGGACACCAAGGCCTCTGCTCCCTAAACTGAACTCCAACTCCTCACTGTCCCTGGAATTTTTCTTTTCTTTTTCATGCAGCTCAACTATAGGTCAAGCACTTGACATCTAGTAAGAACCAGGAATGTAATAGATGATCCCATGTGGTTCTCAGGAACATCCCTGGGGAAGCTTTCCATCCTCACTGCGGGTAGGAGGAACCTGCGGCACAGAGAGGGCAAGGAGCTCGCTCCACGAGTCAGCGCTAGGAGCTGGCCGAGGAGGGTCTGCACCAGCCCTCGCTGAGGCCCAGGCCTGGCTCTGTCCCAGCTGAGCACAGTGACATCAACAGGCAACTTACCTCCTGAGTGAGCTTGTTCAATTTGCTCAACTGCCTGCAACAAATTGAAGGAAAGTTGGGGGAGGTGAGAAGTGAGAAGACCCAATAATTCTTTAAGAGTGTGACAAAGCAGAATAAATTCTCAGGGCTGTAGGATCGGTACCTTTTTAAATCCTTCCTGCATGTATGTGTCTCCTGTAGGCACTATATTCTGAAGCCTGATAAGACCATCATGAACTTCATTTCTGAAAAAAGTCAGTAAAGGGGACTGAGGAGGAATAAAGGTTGACCGTTACGAAATAGACCAGCTGCTGTGTGCCATTCTGCTCTGTGGAGACCTGCCTGGACCAGAGAGCACGGTGGCCCTGTTGTGACCCTTCTGTCCGTGTCTTCACACTGACAGGAGTCACCCTAATGGTTCTTTGTCCAGCACCCAGTGAGCCTGGAGGATGCTGCTTTTCCAACCCATAAGTAGGACCTGGCTTTCGATGTGCTCATCCCTGCCTCAGGGGACTCAGCAAGCGGTGGTGAGTCCGTGGTGAGAGGGGAGCACCCCAGGTGCACACCTGTGGGTCCGGCACCCCCAGCGTGACTGGCAGTACTGCTGGCACCCGAGGGCTCCCTGGTGAGGGCACATTATCCTCCAACAAGCAAGGCTGGGTTTGGAGAAGTCACTCTGCCCTACTCTGCCCTGCCCCTCATCCTCTCCCACAGGCCCCCTGTAATAGACTTGGTCCTTCCAAATCACTTCCCTCACTGGATCGGTGCTGAAGAAAGTAGTCCAGCTGCTCCATTAGAGTCTAGGCTCCTGGGCTTCACGTGCTCTTGAAGAAATAGATGGCAGATGGGGAAGAGGCCCGAGAAATGTCCATGTGGGCTGAAGAGCAGTGACCCCAGGCTGCCACAGGGATCTCTGTTGGCCTCTGTTACAGCAGAGAGTGGGGGGGTGGGACTGGGACATGCCAGGGGGTGGGGCTTAGGTTCAAGCTTATCTGGTGTGATGGCTGAGCCCTCACAGCAAATCCTAGAGAATGTGGTGCCCGAAGGCTGGCTCTTGCCTCAGGCAGAAGGGATTCTGCCGTGAGCTGAGGACTGAGAGCCCCTGGTCCTGCCCTGCCTGACCCAGCATGGGACTGAGGAGGCCTGCGACCAGGGCCAGTGGAGGCCAAAACAGGCCCTGCCCACCCGTGCAAAAAGCAAACGAACAGAAAAACCCTACCCTCTTCCCGTCACTTTTGGGAAGATTTGTTTTGTTGCTGCTGCTGCATCCAAATGTGCTGGAACCCTCAGCCCTCCCTAGCTTCCAGCCCAGGACTGAGCTCATCCGGACTTCTCCCTGGCCTTTTTCTTGGCTGCCCTGCCACCCCATCCTCATTCCCAGCTCCATGCATGGAGAGAATACCAGCCTGCTTATGCCCTCATGAAGCCTACTTCTTACAACTCTACCCCTCTTTCCCCCTCCCCTCATTCTCACTCCTCTTCTGACGCTTTCTCCCGAGGGAGGCATTTTCATCTCCACTCTCCAGAGAGGACTGGGAGCCCTTCAGGAGACTCCCACACAGCTCCCTTGGTTCAAGTTTAGAGGAGTCAGTGGTCCTCCTCTCCCCCACGGACAGCTCCTCTACCAGAGGCCCCCAGCTTTCTTTCTGCCACCAGCCTGACAGCTCCCCGTTCACTTGCTTTCTTCCACCTCACACTCACTCAGAGTCTCTCTCTGCAAAATGCAGACCACAGGGACACACAAAACCTCGCCTTCCCCAGCTCACTGAACAGGAAGCCCCGGTCCCTGCTTCTCCTGGGAGCCAGGCCCGGGGAGTGCTGTCTCCGCGCACCGGCACCCCCACACTCTCTGGGTTTCAGTCATTTGTATCATGAGCATCTTGAGCTCCTGGATACTCGTGAGCTCCCTGTCTCCCACCTGAGGCCTTTGGGCACACCCAGTATGCTACCGTGTCATGCTGCCCTCCTGACCCCAGCCCAGCCTGGTATTTGGAACCACACTCAAGGGCTCCCTTGTCTCAGATCCACCAAAGGACCAAGCTCCCATCCAGTGAACTGCATTCCTTCAGCATGCCCATCCCTGTCTCCTGATTCTGACTCTGCCTCTCTTCTTCCCCCAATTGGCCCAGAGCAGAGACTGATACACAGGGTAGGTGCCCAACACAGGCCAGTGTTCACAAAGGGCCCAGCATCTGCTCCTCCAGGTCCCAGGAGTCCTCACAGTGAGCCAGTTCTAAGAAAAGTGAAGAGGGCTGAGAGGACAGGATGAGTGGAGGCCTGAGTCTGGGAAAGTGGAGATGGTCCAGCAGCACAGGGTATGCCCGTGCCAGCACAGTCAGGGCTTGGTAGCAACCAGGGAGCTGGGACTGGGGTCAGAGTGAGCCCTCAGCGGAGCCCAGGCTGGTGCAGTCTGCACCCAGTGGAACCCTCGGCTCCTAGCAGTCTCCCTGGCCCTCATTCAGCAGGCCTGCCTTGGGAGATTAAAGCAGCACTTACCTGTCTGAAGTAAGCTTCATGACGGTGTGACCCTCTGTGGAGAAGGTGATGAAGGATATCCGCAGGTTAGGGCTGGGGGGGAAGCACGTGCTTATGAGAAGCTCTGCGTGGCACAGGCTCGCGATGAAGCCAGTGTGCAGCCAGGAAGAAGGTGCGTGCCAGTTTCTCTTTTCCCCACCCCAGTGCATCTGCTTTGGGGTTCATTTCCTAAACCTGGAAGTTTCTCTAACTTTCATGAAGGATTGTAGGTACCTAGGGAAGGAAGCCTGTGGAGACATGCTGCCTTCTTGGAACAATGTACCAGAGTGACATCCTGATCCAATGTTACACCCCTCACCCCTCTAAAGTGTCTCTCTCTCTCTTAAACACACATACACATACTCATACACACACGTGTGCACGCACGCTGCACACATCAGATACCCACACGTTCTTTCACGAGGGCCTCCTGACTGGCTTCTCTTCTTCTGTAAAATTCTTTGCACCTTCCCTCCTCTTCCCTCCTTTACACCTTCTCTGCTTTATTCCCGCTCGTCTCAGAGAAATCACCCTCCTTCTCAGCAGCCACTCCTGTACATCCCTCCGTTTCCTCTCCCTGGGCTCTGTCTTTTGGTCCATTGACACTTATCATTGTTTAGGTAAATTGCTACAACAGGGTCTTAGATAAGCTCCCTGCTGCTCCTGGGTCTTGTTTCAACACGTTTTACTCACAATATGACACTTTCCTTTTTGGCACGTAACCTTGATCGTGTCAGACCCCTTCCCAAGAATCATCTGTAGATCCTTACTTTTTACTGCAGGAAATCCAAGTCCCTTGGCCTGGTGTTATGTGCTCTGAAGGCTTTGGTCCAAATCTGTCCTGTGCGGCCTCATCTCCCAACCTTCTTCTGCATTAACCCTACTCTCCAGCTGAACAGACCACTCACTGCACGAGAAGTCTCCTTAACAGTTTCTGTTACTCTCTCTTCCCCATCCTTCAAGACCTAGCTCAAAATTCCACATCCTCTGGGAAACCATCCTTGACTTTTTCCCTAAGAATTCTTGCTTTCCCCTTTAATTTGCCTTTTGAGACTTCTGCCTTTTTCTTCTGGCTCTTGACACCATTTAACCTGGTGTTCAGTCACCATGTTACAGGTTTGCCTGTCCTTCAAGGTAGACTGGGCCCTACAGTTATGACCTGCCTTCCAGGTAGGAGCCGAGAAAACTGCCGAGACCCGCTGGAAGCTGCACGGCCTGCTCTTTTCTGCCTCAGAACCTCCCCCTGGGCTCTGGGCTCCTGACTCTAGGGGCTCCCGTTCCCACTGAGTCTAAACTGCTGTGCACTCTGCCTGGCGGGGAAACACCCTGCGATTTGGAGAAGCCATACTTTTCAAACTTCTTGACCAATTCCTCCACAAAGGAATAAATGTTCATCCAGTTGTTGTTCACGCTGCCTGACCTGAAGATGAAGAAGACTTGAGTTAGAGAGATGAGGCGCAACCACCAGGAGACAGAATTTCTGCCTCCTCAGCTTCCAGCAGACCCTGTAGCAACTCCTTCCTCCCACTCCGTGTGGCTGAAGGCTGCTACACACCCTCAGCAATCTCAGGGGGTCATCCCGGTGGGGAATTCATAAGTTTTGAGTGTGGGAAGGGTGACCAATCAGACCTGTGTGCTGGGGAGTCAGGAACTTTAAAGGATGAGGAACTTCTACTAACAAACCAGGATGGCTGTGCACCTATCACATCGGAAGTGATGTAGGACACATCGGTTGGAGAAGCCTCCAGTGATTTTGATACGACTCTTCTGGTCCCTCAATTTCCCTTGAGCATAAACCATTCCCAGGTGTTTGCTCCTCTCTTGTCCCTTGAAAGTGTGTGCTTGGGTGTGGGTCAGAGCTCTTTGGCACAATATTCCAACAAAAGTCTCTTAGTTGGTCCTGTCTACCATTCCGTCTGCATCTTCTAGGCTGCAACCAAATCTCTCAGCAAATAGTGATGACACTAAGCATAGAGTCTTTTTAAGTTGAAAGTTGAAAGCTCTGTTTCCAAGATCAGGCCTGAGCCAAGGAGTCCCACTTTTATCACTCTTCTGCTAGAGCGAATTGGCACAACAAAGAAACAAAGGTCTTCAAATTGGAAAGGAAGAAGTGTGCTTGTCATTATTTGTGGATTATTTGATTTTAGATGTAAAGAATTCCAAATATTCAGCCAAAGACCTGTTGGAACTAAGCAATGAATTCAGTGAATTTTCAAGATACAAAAACCAACACGCAGAAATCAGTTGCATTTCCAGTAACAGAACGCTGAAAGATAAAGAAAGAAAACTATCCTATTGGGAATAACATCAAAAATAATAAAACACCTAGGAATAAGTCTAACTAAAGAGGTGAGAATCTGTGCAATAAAAACTATGTCACAAATAAATGAAAAGACACCCCATGTTCCTGCATTGGAAGAAACAATATTGTAAAAACGTGCATATTCCCGAAAGCCATATAGCTTCAATGCAATCCCTATCAAAATTCCAATGCATTCATAGCAATAGAAAAAAAAAATAGTCCTAAAGTTTGTGTGAAGCCACAAAAAACTCCAAATAACCAAAGTATTCCTGAGAAAGAAGAACACATCTGGAGGCATCATACTTCCTGCCTTCAAACTCTACTTCCTGATTTCAAAGCTACAGTGATTAAAACCATATAGTAATAGCATAAAAAAAGAAACATAGATGAGTGGAACAGAGTAGAGAGCCCAGAATCAGTGCCACATATAGTTAACAAATATTTGCACAAGGGAGCTAAGAGCACCCATGAGGAAAAGATAATATCTTCAACAAAGGGTGCTGAAAAAATAAAGCACAGGCAGAAAAGTGGAAACGAACCTGTATGTTACACAACTCCCCCAGACTAAGTTTAAGTCATAAGACCTGATACCATGAAACTCCTAGAAGGAGATATAGAGAGAAATTCTTTAAAATTAATCTTGCCAGTAACTTTTGGGGATATAACAACAAAATCACAAACAACAAAAGCCAAAATCAACATGGAGTATAAAACTTCTGCAAAGCGAAAGCGGCAACAACAGAAAAACAAAAAGGCAATCAACAGAATGGGACAAAATACTTACAGCCACATGTTGGACGGAGGGTTGATATCTAGAATATATAAAGGGCATATACAACTCAATTAAAAATGCCCAAACAATCTGATTAAAAAGTGGGTAGAGAAATAGATGCTGTTTTCAAAGGAGACATCCAAATGGACGGCAAGTACGTGGAAAGATGCTCCAGGTCACTAATTGTCAAAGGAGTGCAAATCAGAAACCACAGTGAGATGCAAGAAGACAAGAGGTAACAAGCACTGGTGAGAATGTTCAGCAAAGGGAAACTGTTACAGTGCTGATGGGAATATAAATGGCTTTAGCCACTATGGGAGACAATATGGAGGTTCCCGAGAAAATTTAAAACAGAATTACCACACCAGCCAGCAATCCCACTGCTGGATGGGGAAGTGAATGGGGAATGAAAACAGAATACTGAAGGGACACACACGATTCCATGTTTATTGCAGCATTATTCACATTAGCGAAGATAACAGAAACAAGCTAAGTGCCCATGAACAGATGAGTAGATAAAGAACACGTTGTACACACATGCAGTGGAATATAATTCAGTCATAGAAAGAAGGCTATCCTGCCATTTGTGTCAACAGTGATGGACATTGTGCTAAGTAAGAGAAGTCAGACAGAGAAAGACAAATACTGTATGTTATCACTTATATGTGAAATCGAAAATAGCCAAACTCATCTAAACAGGGTACAGTGGTGGTTACCAGGATCTTGGGGGAGTAAGCAGTGCTGTTTAGGGGCACAAGCTTGCAACTAGTTGACAAATAAATCTCAGGTAGCTAATGCACAGTTTAGTGAACATACAACAATATTTTATTATAATCATTAAAATTTCTAAGTGACTAGATCTTAATTATTCCCACCACAAAAAAGAAGTAATAATCATGTGATGTGGTAAAGGTGTTATCTAAATATACTTGATATATGTCAACTATATTTGAAGGAAAATAAAGATTTTTAAAAAGGAAGAAATAAAGAAAATCAGAGAAGTTATATGTACATATGGTATATGAAAATATTGATTTGTAACCCAGGAAATATCTCTAATAGATACTGAACATATTTTCACACAAAGGAAGTAAAAAGGGAATCAAAATCTGTTACTTAAAAAAAAAAATCAACTAAACAAAAAAGAAGGCAGAAATGGAGAAAATTAGGGAGAAAATAAAGCTAAAAGACGTACAGAGAATGAATAGCAAAAGTCCTTCCCCTGTATGCAGGTCAGGAAGCAACAGTTAGAACTGGACATGGAACAACAGACTGGTTTCAAATAGGAAANAGGAGGAGAAGGGGACGACCGAGGATGAGATGGCTGGATGGCATCACCGACTCCATGGGCGTGAGTCTGAGTGAACTCCAGGAGTTGGTGATGGACAGGGAGGCCTGGCATGCTGCGATTCATGGGGTTGCAAAGAGTCGGATACGACTGAGCGACTGAACTGAACTGACTGATGCACTAAATATCAGAGATGCAAAATTTAAGAAGCAAACAGATGTAAGGGAGGTGCAAACAGGTCTACAATAATAGCCAGACACTTCAATACCTCACTTTCAGTAACAGAATGATCAAACAAACTATAACAAAATAGAGAAATAAGGGAATAAAGGATGTGACATCATCACAAGCCAATGGTATCTGACAGATATGTGTAGAACACTCTTCTCCTAAACAGCAGAATACACAGTTTTCTCCGGGATAGATTACAAGACATTTCTTTAAAATTCTTTTTAAAAATACTTATTTATTTATTTTATTTTTGGCTGTGCTGGGTCTTCGTTGCTGTGTGAGGGCTTTCTCTAGTGGCAGCAAGTTAAGTCAGTAGCATAAAATCATCTGGAAATTCACAAATATGTGGGAATTGTTTCAGCAATACCCTTTTAATCAGAGAATGGGTCACAAGAGAAATTATAAAACAGGAGACAAATGGAAAAGGAACCGTGGCATACCAAAACATACAGTGAAAGTAGAGAGGGAAATTTGTAGCTGTAAACAGGTTCATTAAAAAGGAAGAAAAATCTCAAATCTATAGACTAACTTTATAGCTTATGGAACGAGAAAAAGAAATGAAAATTAACCCATCTAGCTGAAGGGAGGAAATAAAAAAGATTATAACAGAGATAGACAAAACATAGGCTAGAAAAATAAGTACCAGCGAAATAAAAAAATTGGTACACTGAAAAGATCAGCAAAATCTACAAACCTTTATATCCACTGACTTAAATAAACGAGGAGTGACTCAAATTACTGAAATAAGAAAAGGAAGTGGGACACTACTACTGATTTTATACAAATAAAAAGAGATTATTAGAGAGCACTGAAATTTGCAAACCAACAAAACAGATAACCTAGATGAAATGAGTGAGTTCCAAGAAACACACCTAACTACCAAAACTGAATCGTGAATAAACAAAAGCTTGATTCAGTAATCAATAATCTCCCAACAGAGAAAGTCCAGGACCAGATGACATAACAGGTTAATTCCACTACTCATTTAAAGAAGAATTAACAGTAATCTTTCTCAAAAATCTGTGAAAAATTGAAGATTAAGGAACACTTTCAAACTTATTTTATGAGGCTTGCATTACCCTGATACCAAAGCTAGACACATATTACAAGAAAAATACAGACTAATATTTCATATGGATAAAAGTACAAATATCTTCAATTAAAAAATCTAGCAGCATCTGAAAAGGTGGAATTTATTTCTATAATATAAAGAAGGTTCAACATATGAATATTAAACAATGTAATTAATAAAATTAGTATATTGGAAAACTACATAATTGTTTCAACTGAGGTAGAAGAATCACTTGATAAAATCTAAAATCCCTTCATAAAAACACTAAAATTGGGAACAGAGAAAAATTCTCTGAAAAACATGATAAAGACAAATATATGAAAAACCTATGGCTAACATAACAATGGTGAAAGACCAAAAGCTTTTCCCCAAAGATCAAAAGCAGTACAAGGATGGCCACTTTCATCACTTCTGTTAACATAAAATTGGAAGTTATAGCCAGAGCAACTAGGCAAAAAAAGAAATAAAGGCATTCAAATTGGAAAAAAAAGATATAGCATCTCTGTACTTGGATAATATAATCTTATATGTTAAAAACCCCTGAAGATTTCACAAAAAAATTTGATTTAATAAAGCAATTCAGCAAAGTTATAGGATACAAAATTGACATATAAGAATCAGTTATACTTCTATATACTAATAATGTATATTGGAACTCTGCATTCAAATGGGTATATCTTTCCTTTTCTCCCTTGCCTTTTACTTCTCTTCTTTTCAAAGCTATTTGTAAGGCCTCCTCAGACAAGCATTTTGCCTTTTTGCATTTATTTGTCTTGGGGATGGTCTTGGTCCCTGCCTCCTGTACAATGCCATGAACCTCTGTCCATACTTCTTCAGGCACTCTGTCTGATCCAGTCCCTTGAATCTATTTCTCACTTCCACTGTACAAAGGTAAGGGATTTGATTTGGTTTAGGTCATATNCAGACAAGCATTTTGCCTTTTTGCATTTATTTGTCTTGGGGATGGTCTTGGTCCCTGCCTCCTGTACAATGCCATGAACCTCTGTCCATACTTCTTCAGGCACTCTGTCTGATCCAGTCCCTTGAATCTATTTCTCACTTCCACTGTACAAAGGTAAGGGATTTGATTTGGTTTAGGTCATATCTGAATGGTCTAGTGGTTTTCCCGACTTTCTTCAATTTAAGTCTGAATTTGGCAATAAGGAGTTCATGATCTGAGCTACAGTCAGCTCCTGGTTGTGTTTTTGCTGACTGTATAGAACTTCTCCATCTGTGGCTGCAAAGAATATAATCAATCTGATTTTGGTGTTGGCCATCTGGTGATGTCCATGTGTAGAGTATTTTCTTGTGTTGGTGGAAGAGGGTGTTTGCTATGACCAGTGCGTTCTTTTAGCAAAACCCTGTGAGCCTTTGCCCTACATCATTCTGTACTCCAAGGCCAAATTTGCCTGCTACTCCAGGTATTTCTTGATTTCCTAAGTTTGCATTCCAGTCCCCTATAATGAAAAGTATATCTTTTTTGGGTGTTAGTTCTAGAAGGTCTTCTAGGTCACCATAGAACCATTCAACTTCAGCTTCTTCAACATTACTGGTCAAGGCATAAACTTGGATTACTGTGATATAATTGTTTGCCTTGGAAATGAACAGAGATCATTCCGTGGTTTTTGAGATTGCATCCAAGTACTGCATTTCAGACTCTCTTGTTGACTATGATGACTACTCCATTTCTTTTAAGGGATTCTTGCCCACAGTAATAGATATAATGGTCATCTGAGTTAAATTCACCCATTCCAGCCCATTTTAGTTCACCGATTCCTAAAATGTCAATGTTCACTCTTGCCATCTCCTGCTTGACCACTTCCAATGTGCCTTGATTCATGGACCTAACATTCCAGGCTCCTATGCAATATTGCTCTTTATAGTATTGGACTTTACTTCTATCACGGTCACATCCACCACTGGGTGTTGTTTTGCTTTGGCATCGTCTCTTCATTCTTTCTGGAGTTGTTTCTTCAGATAGCTGTGAAAAGAGCTCCAAATAGGTGTGAAAAGAAGAGAAGTGAAAGGCAAAGGAGAAAAGGGAAGATATACCCATCTGAATGCAGAGTTCCAAAGAATGGCAAGGAGAGATAAGAAAGCCTTCCTCAGTGATCAGTGCAAAGAGACAGAGGAAAACAATAAAATGGGAAAGACTAGAGATGTCTTCTGGAGAAGGAAATGGCAACCCACTCCAGTACTCTTGCCTGGAGAATCCCAGGGACAAAGGAGCCCGCTGGGCTGCCATCTATGGAGTCACACAGAGTCTGACACAACTGAACCATCTCAGCAGCAGCAGCAGCAGCAGCAGCAGAGATCTCTTCAAGAAAATTAGAGATATCAAAGGAACATGTCATGCAAAGATGGGCACAATAAAGGACAGAAATGGTATGGACCTAACAGAAGCATAAGATATTAACAAGAGGTGGCAAGAATACACAGAACTATACAAAAAAGATCTTCATGACCCAGATAACCATGATGGTATGGTCACTCACCTAGAGCCAGACATCCTGGAGTGCAAAGGTGAGTGGGCCTTAGGAAGCATCAGAACTAACAAAGCCAGTGGAGGCGATGGAATTCCAGTTGAGCTATTTCAAATCCTAAAAATTGATGCTGTGAACATGCTGCACTCAATATGCAGCAAATTTGGAAAACTCAGCAGTGGCCACAGGATTGGAAAAAGGTCAGTTTTCATTCCAATTCCCCTAAAAGGCAATGCCAAAGAATGCTCAAACCACCACACAATTGCATTCATGTCACACGTTAGCAAAGCAATGCTTAAAATTCTCCAAGCCAGGCTTCAACAGTACATGAACTGTGAACTTTCAGATGTTCAAGCTGGTTTTAGAAAAGGCAGAAGAAGCAGAGATCAAATTGCCAACATTTGTTGAATCATTGAAAAAGCAAGAGGAAAATGCCTACTTCTGCTTTATTGACTATGCCAAAGTCTTTGACTGTGTGGATCACAACAAACTGTGGAAAATTCTGAAAGAGATGGGAATACCAGACCACCTGTTCTGCCTCCTGAGAAATCTGTATGTAGATCAGGAAGCAGCAGTTAGAACTGGACATGGAACAACAGATTGGTTCCAAATAGGAAAAGGAGTACGTCAAGGCTGTATACTGTCACTCTGCTTATTTAACTTATAGCAGAGTACATCATGAGAAATGCTGGGCTGGAAGAAGCACAAGCTGGAATCAAGATTGCTGGGAGAAATATCAATAACCTCAGATATGCAGATGACACCACCCTTATGGCAGAAAGTGAAGAGGACCTAGCGAGCCTCTTGATGAAAGTGAAAGAGGAGAGTGAAAAAGTGGGCTTCAAGCTCCACATTCAGAAAACTAAGATCATGGCATCTGGTCCCACACGTCATGGGAAATAGATGGGGAAACAGTGGAAACAGTGACAGACTTTACTGTTTTGGGGCTCTAAAATCACTACAGCTGGTGACTGCACCATAAAATTAAAAGACCCTTTCTCCTTGGAAGAAAAGTTATTACCAATCTAGACAGCATATTAAAAGGTAGAGACATTACTTGGCCAACAAAAGTTTAGGCTTCCCTGGTGGCTCTGAGGTTAAAGCATCTGCCTGCAACGCGGGAGACCTGAGTTCAGTCCCTGGGTCAGGAAGATCCCCTGGAGAAGAAAATGGCAACCCACTCCAGTATTCTTGCCTGGAGAATCCCATAGATGGAGGATCCTGGTGGGTTTGCAAAGAGTCAGACACGACTGAGCAACTTAACTTTCAACTTTTCATGGTTTTTCCAGTGGTCATGTATGGTTGTGAGAGTTGGACTATATAGAAAACTGAGCGCCAAAGAATTGATGCTTTTGAACTGTGTTGGAGAAGACTCTTGAGAATCCCTTGGACTTCAAGGAGATCCAACCAGTCCATCCTAAAGGAAATCAGTCCTGAATATTCAGTGGAAGTACTGATGCTGAATCTGAAACTCCAATACTTTGGCCAACTGATGCGAAGAACGGACTCATTGGAAAAGACCCTGTTGCTGGGAAAGACTGAGGGCAGGAGGAGAAGGGGAGGACAGAAGATGAGATGGTTGGATGGCATCACTGACTCAATGGACATGAGTTTGAGCAAGCTCCAAGAGTTGGAATGGACAGGGAAGCCTGGCGTGCTGCAGTCGATGTGGTTTCGAAGAGTTGGCCACTACTGAGTGACTGAATAGCAATACTGAGCATTCTAAGAAGGAAATTAAGAAAACAGCCCCATTTACATTATCAAACAGAATAAAATCCCTAAGAATTAATTTAATCAGTGAGACAAAGTGAAGTGAAGCGAGGGATTCCCTGGTGGCTCAGATGGTAAAGCGTCTGCCCACAGTGCGGGAGACCCGGGTTTGATCCCTGGCTTGGGAACATCCCCTGGAGAGAAGGAAATGGCAATCCACTCCAGTGAAATTCTGCAAATATGTAAATCATTGTAAAAACATGATAAGGAAAATCATAACTTTTTCTATGGTAAGACAATCAAGCTAAGTCAAAACTAAAACAGCAGTACATGCCCCCATTTGTGATGGACTGTTCCCAAACACTCATTGTGCACCAACCATATCCCCTCAAGATGGGAGGATATAATCAACCTTTGAGGATAATGGTCCCTTTCTTCTGATGCCAGTATTGTAAGTTTTAAGACCAGTTTTTTTTCTCATCCTGGCAGGGGATCATTGGCCTGAAAACTTATTCTTTATATGCACACCTGGCTAAAATCTCTGATGAACTTTACATATAATGTTAACCTGTCAGTGTGGCATATGATTCTTTGTCTCAAAAATATATAAAGCTGCGTCTATAGCTCCTGGTAAGTGGAGCAGTTCTCAGAGATTCTGAGGCTCTGTCTCTTAGATCATAACCCTCTGTTTGGCTTAAATGAAATTCTCTACTTTTTCTTCTTTGCCTAATTGTTAATTGACTTTTCATCCACAAATATTACGTATTTATGGATTAACAGCCTTAATGTTGTTAAATTGGCAATACTAGCTAAGGGTATCTACAAATTCAATGCAATATCTATCAAAATCTCAACAGCTTTTTTTTTTGTTTGTAGAAATTGAGCAATACACCCCAAAGTTCATATAGGATCTCAGGAAACTCAAATAGCTATAAGCAAAACCTTGAATAAGAACTAAGTTGGCAGATTCACAGTTGCTGGTTTCAAAATTTATTACAGAACTACAATAATCAGAACAGTGTGACTCTGGCATAAGGACAGACGTATAGAGAAACGGAATAAACTGGAGAGCCCAGAAATAAACCATCTTATATCTGTTTAATTGACTGTTTTACAAGGATGCCGAGACCATCCAAAGTGAGAAATGACAGTATTTTCAACAAATGATGCTAGGAAAACAGGATGTCTACATGCAAAAGAATGCAGTTAGATTCTTAACGTTACATCTACAGGGTATATACAGAAGTTAATTCAAAATGGATCAGAGACCTAAAAGTAAAGGTGAAAACTAATAAACTTACAAGAAGACATAGGGAAAAAGCTTCACGATATTGGATTTTGTAATGGTTTTTAGATATGACACCAAAAACACAGGCAACAAAAGAAAAAAGCAGATAAACTTCATCAAAAGTAAAAACTTCTGTGCAAAAGATACCATAAAAAATGAAAAGATAACCTACAGAATGAAAGAACAGTCGCAAATCATATATCTGATGAGAAACTGATATCCAGAATGCATAAGAACTCCTACAATTCCACAACCAAAACCAAACAACCCAATTAAAAAATGGGTAATGGACTTAAATGTACATTTCTACAAAGAAGGTATACAAACGGACATTAAGCTCATAAAAGGATGCTCAGTGTCACTAGACACTAAGGAAGTGTAATCCAAAATCACAGCAACGGCTGTTATCAAAACCAAAAGCAAATGAAACAAACAAAAAACTTGGAAAGTCATGTCTCAGAGAGAATGTAGAGAAACCGAAACTCTGTACACTGCTTGGGTGAATATAAAATAGTGCAGCCTCTGTGGGAAATTGTACAGCATAGTTAACATAGTTAAACACAGAATTAAAAGCATAGAATGATTCAGTAATCCCACTCCCAGTTATATGCCCCAAAGAAGTGAAAACAGGGACCCAAACAGATACATGTACCCGGATGTTGGCAGCACTGGCCACAATAGCTCCAGATGGAAACAACCCAAGTGCTTCAGCTCAGTTCAGCTCAGTCGCTCAGGCGTGTCCGACTCTTTGTGGCCCCATGAACCGAAGCACGCCAGGCCTCCTTGTCCATCATCAACTCCTGAAGTTCACCCAAACCCATGTCCATCGAGTCGATGATGCCATCCAACCATTTCATCCTCTGGCGTCCCCTTCTCCTGCCTTTGATCTTTCCCAGCATCAGAGTCTTTTCCAGTGAGTCAGCTCTTCGCAACAGGTGGCCAAAGTATTAGAGTTTCAGCCTCAGCATCAGTCCTTCTGATGAACATCCAGGACTGGTCTCCTTTAGGATGGACTGGTTGGATCTCCTTGCAGTCCAAGGGACTCTCCAGAGTCTTCTCCAGCACCATAGTTCAAAAGCATCAATTCTTCAGCGCTCAGCCTTCTTCACAGTCCAACTCTCACATCCATACATGACCACCGGAAAAACTATAGCCTTGACTAGATGGCCATTTACTGATACAGTAATGTCTCTGCTTTTCAATATGCTGTCTACAGTGCTTATCAACAGATAAAAAGATAAAGGAAATGTGGTATATACATTAAATGGAATATTATTCAGCCATAAAAGGAATGAGAATTTGATATATGCTGCAACATGGATGAACTTTGAAAAGCATTTTGCTAAGTGAAATAAGTCAGACACATAAGGCCAGCTAGTGTATGATTCCACTTGTATGAGACACCTAGATTAGGTAAATTCACAGATACAGACAATAGGATAGAGATTGCCACAGTTGGGAGAGATGAACGGGAGTTACTGTTTATTAGGTGCAGGTTTCAGCGTCCTCTGCTGACCAAAGCACATAAACCACATATAGCCTTTCCGGAGCACCCTTCTAGACCAGCCCTTCCCTCAGCACTTCTCATCCTCCTGTCCTAATTTTCCCTTTGGTGTTTATCCCCATCTAATACACTATTTCCTGTTTGATTTATTTCTTGCCTCCTAAAATGAAAGCTCTAAGAGGACAAGGACTTTTCAAGTTTTGTTTGCTGCCTTATCCCCACTGCCCGAAACAGGGACTGGGGTACTGAAGTTTTCCAGTAATCATTTCAGTGAGTGGATGAGCAAGGGAAAGAGGGAGTGAATGAGACTGCTCACCAAGGGATGAAAGATCCAGAGAACCTGGGAAATGTCTGAGGAGGTGTCTGAGCTGCACCCCACTTCCCTACAAAGGGCACATGGGAGAGAGTGAGCCAGGGAGTCGGGGCTGGATCAGGGGCCCCTGCAGTGCAGGAGAGTTCCCAGGGTGTGTGGCTCTGCCTTCCCTGGCAGTTTATTTTATGCTCATCCTCCCGGACTTCATCTGACTCATGCTAGGAAAACCATATAAACTCCCATTCAGCCTCATCACAACCGGTGAGGCAGGTATGAAGATCCCATTGTACAGATGGGGAAGCTGAGGCAGAAAGAGGAGGCGACTTGCCCAAGCTGCATGACCGACGAGTGGAATCTGCCAGACTGCAAAGCTGGGGCTGCCTCCTCAGTGGTCATTATTCCCCTCTCCTCAAGAGTATCAGGAAGCAGCCACAGGAGGAAGCCTATCCTCATACTCTGGGAAAATCTTGTCAAGCCTGTTTTCTGCAGCTAGAATGAATGAGCACAATTTCCAGGGAGTGATGTTTTTTCCTTGGGGCTGAAGGAGTATGCTGTGCTTTCAGAGAAGCCTAGCCAGGCCTTCATGGCCAAGCTGTAAGCCTACTCCTCCCTGATGGCCTAGCACTGAGAAGTGGGCACTAAGGGCCCTTTCTTGGACACTCTCACATCACCTTCCCATTGGCAAAATCCAGTAGGATTCAGTCCTGGCCAGCCTTAAAGGCAAGTGTCATGACTGACGGTAAAGGGGAGGGTCTGAGGAGCAGCTTCCATACTGGAGCCTGAGTGCGGGTAGAGGGGACTTAAGTGGCTCCCCTTTCCTTGCTGCCTTCCCAGCCTCTTGGGAAGGCCCGTACCCTTCACAGTGAATTACGTAGCTACACCGGCTATGCTCAGAGGGACCTGTGCTGCTTCCAGCATTTCAGAGGCTAAAGGAGGCAAAAGGTAGGGGAGGGGGCAGGTGAGAGGGGTGGAAAATGGGGACAACCTTGTTTAAGCAGCCATTTCTCTGGTGCTTTTTTTAGTCCCCCTACCTTACACCTTCCTTGGAAGAGAAGAAAGGGCAACATCTCCCCACTGCTTAATGCTTTGCAGCAAACTAACTTTGACTGACATTGAGTAAACCATTTAATACTCTCAACCTGTTTCATAACATTAAGACAGAAAAATGGAACATTGTCCCACAAGCTGTTGGGTGCTTTAGTGTTCAGCACATATTGGGACCTAATAAGTGCCCAATTATTTTTATTTCATGTGACCCCACATCCATCTTGGGGCTGTGATGTGCCCACACTGGGCTTGACTGCAGAGAGCAGGGGTGTGGTCAGGGGCACTGCAACAGAATTGTTGCTGAGAAGACCCTTTGGGCTGACTGCCACTCTCCAGAAAGACTGACCCAAAGAGGCTGTCTTCCCCCTACAATGTCCAATCATCTCCAACCCCAATGCCCAAAAGAGGAATTACCACCATACTTTGGGCAATCAGACAAGATGTGCCCCAGGGTGTCTTAGCAGTCCCTCCACTGGACTGTGAGGAGGAAACTTCTCTTCCCACCTCTGCTGCCATTGCGCAGAAGCTGGTGAGCTGGGGCACACATTCCCTCAATCGTCAGTCTCCATGGAGAGTAAGAAGAATCAGAGGAAGTGCAGTCTGGGATGCTGGAAGTAGGGCAACACAGGAAGTCTGAGTCCTGTCTTCACCCAACCTCGGGGGGCTTGCACCACTTTCCAGAAGACTGAATATGTAAATACTTTCCCTGCTTTATCTTCCAGGATTGTCTTGAGGATGGCAGATGGACAGTAAAAGATTTTAGGGACCACAAAGTGCTTTTCTTGGTACTGGGAGTCATACCATTGTTAATACTAAATAAATAAAATTTATCCTTAGCCTCACAGAGGAGCTGAAAATGGAACCAAGGCAGTCTCTCCAGTCTGAGGATCCACCCTTGGATTTCCTTCCTTGAGGGTCAGAAGGTACTTAATGAGAGGTCTGGGTTTCCCAAGGGCACATGCAGGCAGACCACACTGCTCAAAGAGTGCACACAAACTGTAATGTGGGTCTCTAAATTGCTCAAAGAAAGAAGTGAGACATTTAGGACCGGCAAAGCAAAGCACTTTCTAACCACTGGCACTACGAGGGTGCCTCACAGATGACACAGAAATCTCTCTGGGGCCCAGTAAAATAGAGGTCATCTGGTTACAAACAAAACAAAAACACAAACACAGCCCCAACCCTAAGTGATCTCCCACATGCCGAGAAGACAGCTCTTAGCAGTCACCTGTCCCTGCAGCTCTTTAAGGGGCGTGCAGGTCACAGATCCAGGCCAAGCTGACAGCCATCCAGAAACGCACAGTGGCCGTTTTAATTTCCCAAAGAAAAAGTCCCAGGAAACAAAGGCCTAGGGCCTTCCTTCTGATTCAGGACGTGGAGGCCACAGGGGTCTGTTACTTGGGTCTGATCAAGGCTACTCCGCCCTCTCCCCCCAGAGAAGCTGGTATCCATTTAAGCCAAGTTGTGCCCATACTGACATCAGAGACAGCACCACCCAATGGCCCTGGCAAGGGCGGGAGGGCCACTCACATGTCCAGGATGAAGTAGAGGTCAAAGGAGCTCTGGCAGGAATTCCTGTCTTCTCTTGCCCGGCTCTTCCGGTGCCCGGTGCTGGGGCCCTGGCGGTGCTGGAAGCTTTCTGAGTTCCGGATAAGGTGGCGATAGAGCTTCCCCCAGTCCGAGCGGAGGTGGTGGAGGTCTTTCCAGCCTGGGCCACTGTGCTGGGAGCTCCCCAAGCTCAGCAGCGGAGGTGGCAACACCAGTAGCAGGAAGAGCGTGGGCCCCCGCACGCCAGGCCCCCAGCTCTCCATTTATTTCCGCTGCCCCTGCGGCCTCACTGGATGCTGGCAACTCCAGGCCACCTCAGAGGGCAGCCTCCGCCGCCTCTGTGCGTTCCCAGGGCCTTTGGCCCCTCCAGCCCTTTCACAAAAGTGCCGTGTGAGCCTTGTCCGGTACCTGCCCTGAGGGCGAAGAGGTAAAGATGGCTGGCTTTGGGGGATGGCCCTTCCCCCACCCCAGGGGGCAGAATTCCCTGTGATGACCCTTATGAGGGACAGGAAGGTTGGCATGGTGACTTTGTGACCTGCAGCTCTGCTCAGCGTCCTGCCTGTGGACAATCCTGGGGGGGAGTCAGGGGATCTTTGGAGGGGCAGTAAGATGAGGCCTCCATTTGTCCCTTATCCCAAATCCTCACTTGGAGCCATTAAACTCCTGGAGCTATCCTGCCTTTTTTATCAACTGAAAGAGGGCAGAGCAGAGGTGGCTTAGATAAGGACATCACCATCGTAATGCCGTGTAGGAACTGGGAGTGTAGGGTGCTACGGGGGTCATTCACGTGACCCAGTAGATGGAATGATATAGAAGGGAAATAAAGTCCTGCAAGGATGTCAAAGTCCCTTGTAAACGAGGGACACGCCAGTTATCCATTTTGTATAAAAACCACCACCAGCTGAAAGAGAAAACAAAAGCTATTTTGTTATGCTCACAGTTCTGTGGACCAGAAATTTAGAAAGGGCTGAGACAGGATGGCTTGTCTCTGCTCCACGGAAAAACAGGCAAAAGCTCTAATGAGGTGGGCTTGGGCTCACAGCCGTTAGTGTGTGACCATTTGTATGAGATGGTTAGAATGAGACCCTTAGTCAGCTGTCCAGAGGCCTTTAAGACAGAGAGTTCAGTGAGAAGTGGATCGTGGCCCTCTCCTTGGGCCCTCCAGGCCCTCTGGTCTCAGGCCAGTGAGTGAGCTGGGGGCCTGGCAATAGGCTGAGAGTTGTGTGCTGCAGAGTTCCTGAGCCCTCACCACGGCCGCCCACTGACCAGCCCCGGGCTTTGAAGCAGCGGCTGCCCCTGCCCCATCCCACCTCCGCGGCCTAGTGGTGGCAGCAGCATCCGTGGGTCGCAGTCCCTGTTTGGGCGGCCTTGGGAGCCTCAGGGCCAGCAGGGCCCTGGGTTCCTGGCTCCCTCAGTGATGACAGCTGGTCAGGGAATGGAGACCTGGGTCTAGGGGCATCACTAGCTGAGGTCTGCTTCCTCAGCTAGACCTGGACACTGGTGGGAGGATCCAGACTGGGCGCTAGACGAATATCTCGGGCAGGGTAACTATCCCAGGCACAGACACCCTCCTCTTAGCCAGGGCTTGGACCTCAGAGGATGAAAATCGAGTCTTGAGACCTTTAGCAAGTAAAATGAGGGGTAATGATGTCGCTTTGCTTATGGGATTGGATAAGTATTAAAAGTTAAAAGGAGGCAGGATTATGTGCCTCCCCTTCCCTTTCTTGTCAGAATGGAGAATGACATTTATTTTGATGAGGTTTACAGTCACATAAGGTCCATCTAGTCAAGGCTATGGTTTTTCCTGTGGTCATGTATGGATGTGAGAATTGGACTGTGAAGAAAGCTGAGCACCGAAGAATTGATGCTTTTGAACTGTGGTGTTAGAGAAGACTCTTGAGAGTCCCTTGGACTGCAAGGAGATCCAACCAGTCCATTCTGAAGGAGATCAACCCTGGGATTTCTTTGGAAGGAATGATGCTAAAGCTGAAGCTCCAGTACTTTGGCCACCTCATGAGAAGTTGACTCATTGGAAAAGACTCTGATGCTGGGAGGGATTGGGGGCAGGAGGAGAAGGGGACGACCAAGGATGAGATGGCTGGATGGCATCACTGACTCGATGGGCGTGAGTCTGAGTGAACTCCAGGAGTTGGTGATGGACAAGGAGGCCTGGCGTGCTGCGATTCATGGGGTTGCAAAGAGTCGGACACGACTGAGCGACTGAACTGAACTGAAATGAACTGAACAGTCACATTGTGACCTGACTGTGACCTGACCTTAGGAACAAAAGATCAGACACCAAGAAGTTTGCAACAACTAACCACACTCCTGCCTCACCTTTTCTATCAAAGGGTTTTTGCTGAAAGCTTTCAAGGAGTTCAAGGTTTTTAAGGAATGAGTCATCTGTCTCCTTGCAATAAACATTTTGCTCTGAACTCTGGCATTTTGGTTTGGTTTCACTCTGTGTAAGGCGTGGAGACTTGCTGAGATAACAAAACCATTCACTCAAGTAAATTTTAGAAGTAGAACATGTCTTCCTTCTCCCCCAAACCCTCTAATTTTTTATTACAATGACTGCAAATACTCTGAGGGATTTGAATCTGTGGTCTGGACTCCTACCAGTGAAGAAGGTAATGTCCTCATTTATTTGGGCTGTTTTTAGTGCCTTCCCTATAAATTTCCCTGTGAATGTTTTGACCTTTTTTGTCAAGTGCCTTCCTGACATATACTATATTTTTGATGCTATTGGAATGGCATTTTTAATATAGAGTTTTTAAACTATCGCTATCCTGAAAAAATTTGCTTGTTTAATGCTCTACTCACCCACTTTTGTTTTTTTTTTTAGTTTGACCTTTTATTTCACCCCATTTATGTTAAAAAACAAGAGTCATTTTTGTACAATTTTTCCATATTTTAAATTTGGTTGTTTCATTATAGCCTCATAATAACGTTTTATTCTATCATAAATTTCCTATAAGTTAGTGGTTAGAGTATGAAGCTTGGTGAGATTCAGGTTAACTGCTGTTGTTGATTTTATTCCTTTTGCATCACACCAGGAGACATATGATACTTGATAGCTGTATTTTTACTGATACTGAGATTGGTCAATGGGATAAAGTTTTTCTGTCTGTTCCCACAATTAAATTTCTCTCACAATGCTTTAATTCATGGTTAAATCCCCCAATAACATTTCAGCTAATGGCTTAAGTGTCTCCTGATGACAAGTATTTATTTTATTTCATTAAGGGTTTCAAAATGGTGACTTCTTTAAAATATTTTATTTTATTTTATTATTTATTTATTTTTTACTTTACAACATTGTATTGGTTTTGCCATACATCAACATGAATCCACCACGGGTGTACACGTGTTCCCCATCCTGAACCCCTCTCCCACCTCACTCCCCATACCATCCCTCTGGGTCATCCCAGTGCACCAGCCCCAAGCATCCTGTATCCTGCATCGAATCTGGACTGGCAATTCGTTTCTTACATGATATTATACATGTTTCAATGCCACTCTCCCAAATCATCCCACCCTCTCCCTCTCCCACAGAGTCCAAAAGGCTGTTCTACACATCTGTGTCTCTTCTGCTGTCTCACATACAGGGTTATTGTTACCATCTTTCTAAATTCCATATATATGCATTAGTATATTGTATTGGTGTTTTTCTTTCTGGCTTACTTCACTCTGTATAATTGGCTCCAGTT
>SJYA01003086.1:9710-37216 GCA_006410615.1 Neotragus moschatus | reverse complement strand
TCCCTTTTCTCCACACCCTCTCCAGCATTTATTGCTTGCAGTCTTTTGGATCTCAGCCATTCTGACTGGTGTGAAATGGTACCTCACTGTGGTCTTGATGTGCATTTCTCTGATAATGAGTGATGCCGAGCATCTTTTCATGTGCTTGCTAGCCATCCGTATGTCTTCTTTGGAGAAATGTCTATTTAGTTCTTTGGCCCATTTTTTGACTGGGTCATTGTTTTTCCTGGAATTGAGCTGCAGGAGCTGCTTGTATATCTTTGAGATTGGTTGTTTGTCAGTTGCTTCATTTGCTATTATTTTCTTCCATTCCGAAGGCTGTCTTTTCACCTTGCTTAGAGTTTCCTTTGTTGTGCAGAAGCTTTTAATTAGAGTATAGTTGATTTAAAATGTTCTGTTAGTTTCAGCTGCACAACAAAGTGCAACAGCTATACGTGTATATATATATCCACTCATTCTTTTTAGATTCTTTTCCCGTATAGAGTATTATAGAGTATTGGGTAGAGTCCTTGTGCTATAGAAGCAGGTAAAATGGTGATTTCTAATTTTATTATTCATTTTGTATTTATTAGTTGAGATTCTTCCCCCTCCCCAGTTTTATTGAGCTATAAATAACATATACATTATAAGGAGAAGGCAATGGCACCCCAACTCCAGTACTCTTATCTGGAAAACCTCATGGACGGGACCCTGATGGGCTGCTGTCTATGGGGTCTCACAGAGTCAGACACGACTGAAGCGACTTAGCAGCAGCAGCAGCAGCAGCAGCAGACATTATAAATGTTTAAAATATGCAGCATTGTAGCTTAACTTACATATATTGTGAAATGCTTACTATAGTAAGGTGAGTTAACACACATCATCTCATCCAGACACAAAAAATAGAAAAAGAAAGAGTATTTTTTCCTATGAAAATAATTCTTAGGAGCTATTGTCTTAGCAAATTTCAAATACACCGTATAGTAGTGTTGACTGTGGTTATCATGGTATAAATTACATCCCAAGTACTATTTTATCTTGTAACTGAAAGTTTGCATCTTTTGAACAGCTTCTTTCAATTCCTCCCCTACCAACTCCTCACTTTCAGTAACCACAAATATAATCTTTTTTTAGGAGGTTTTATTTTTTTTAAGATTGCACACACAAGTGAGATCACACAATATTTATCTTTTTCTGTTTTTTTTTTTTAATGTCACTTAGCAAAATGCTATCAAGTTTTACTCTAGCCTTGTAGTATAGTCCGAAGTCAGAGAACATGACCCTTTCAACTTTATTCTTTCTCAAGGTTGCTTTGGCTAGTTGGGGTCTTTTATGTTTCCAAAAGTTTTAAAATTGCTTTTTCTCGTTCTTTGAAAAATGCTATTGGTATTTGATAACTATTGCACTGAGTCTGTAGATTTCCTTGGGCAGTATGGTATTTTTCACAGGATTAATTCCTCCTAGATGGCTTCCTAGATGGGCTTCCCAGATGGTGCTAGTATAAAGAACCTGCTTGACCATGCAAGAGATGTGAGAGATGCCAGTTCGATCCCTGGGTCTGGAAGGTTCTCTGGAGGAGGGCATGGCAACTCACTCCAGTATTCTTGCCTAGAGAACCCAGTGGACAGAGGGGCCTGCCAGGCTGTCTAGGGTCCATAGGGTTGCAAAGAGTTGGATTTGACTGAAGTGGCTTCGCACACACGCATGAGACTCCTCCAGTCCGTGAGCGCGATGCGTCTTTCTGTCTGTATTAGCTTCAGTTTCTTTCATCAGTGTCTTACACTTTTCTGAGTACAGGTCTTTCACCACCAGAAGCAGATGTACTTCTAGGTATTTTATTCTTTTTTATGCAATTATAATGGGATTGTTTCCTTAATTTCTCTTGCAGTTTCTTGTTAGTATGTAGAAAGGCAACGTTCTGTATTTTTATATCCTGCAGCTTTACTGACTCCACTGATGAGGCACTCTAGCAGTGTTCCGTGGCATCTTTAGGATCTCTGTGGACGGTATAGAATCCTCTGCCAACAGCGACAGTTTTTCCTCCTTTCCGACTTGAATTCCTTTCATTTCTTTGTATCTGACTGCTGTGGCTAGGATTTCTGACACTATGGTGAATAACAGTGGTTAGAATGGGTGTCTTTGTCTTGCTGCTGATCTTAGAGGAAGTGCTTTCAGCTTTTCACCATTGAGGATGATGTTAGCTGTGGGATTATTAGACAGTTCGTAGATCTCCATGTCTTTAGGGTCCGTTATCAGAGCTTTATTCATTTCCTTGTGTCATTCCATGTTTTCCTGGCCTCTGTGATCCCCGCCTGGCTCTACGGATAGGTGCACATTGGAGTAAGCTACCTCCTCTTTCCTGCTCAGATGCTGTGCTTTAGGCTGATGTTTTAGTCTCACCTTGTGTTCTGGGATTTTTGCAATAGACTCTTGCCTATGAATAGTCCTGAAGCACATTAATGTCAAAGGAAAACTTGGTTAGGTATTCAGAGTCCATAGGGAAATGAATCTGAAAGATTGTGAGGTCTGGCTTTACCAGCAGAGGAGTAGATTTGGAGAGACTGAGTGGGAACCAAAGGTTTCCTTTATGAGAAATATTAAGGGTGTAGGAAGGGAGCTAGCATTTCTGCAGGAGTTAGTAGGTGCCAAGACATTTTCGGACGGCACATTTGGGAGGCCATGTGGGCGATGGGCCTGGAATGTGAACCCCTGTATGGTCAGCAGCCCCCTTAGAGAATGACTGTGTGTGTCAATCCCATACCCTGTTGTCCAGAGCTAAAAAGACCAGTCAGGTAGCTACCTCCGACTCTTCTGACTTCACAAGACACTTCTTGCCTCTCTGAATTCATCATCCTCTTGTCTCGCAGGGCACAAAGGGATGACGTTAACTACTGAGCCCCTGAATCCTTACCAGGGACTTGGCCCTGTGCTGAATACATTGCAGCAGTTATTGTCAACCTCGTGGCATCCTGGAGAGAAGACGCCATTATCTCCATCTTTTCAATGAAGAATTAGAAGCACAGGGAGATTACGTAACTTGGCCAAAAGATTAAGTAGCAGCCAGAGAGTGGTGGAGGCAGGACTGTATTCATACTTCAAAGATACTTTGGGCTATTTTCAAAGAGCAGAATTTGACTAAAACTGCATACGTTCTAGCCCTTGGTAACAGATGAAGAACTGAGTGTGGGGAATTGGACTCGTCATGTCTACTTTCACAGGGCACCAGGGTGCTTTGTCCTGGCAGGACCAATATAGATAGATACTTTGCATACAGTGGAATAGTATGAGAAGTTGCTCACCAGATAAACTGTCTTGCTGATCACCAACAAATTCCAACTCCTTTTGACTGTAAACCAAAACACAATATATATGTCCACTAGAGTACACAAAGGGCTCTTAACAATGTTGGGTTTCGCTGCTTAGATGTTAGGTTATGGAGGTGGGAGTGACATACTACTTCTGCAAAGCTTCCGGGCAGTGGGAGGGATCAGTGGTGGCATCTTGGAGGGGGGCTGAGGGCGTATGGGTGGGGGATATTGAGGATCTGGGCAGCTGATATTGAGGGGGAAGCACTCCTGGCTGGGTTGAAGGCAGATGTTTGATCCGCAGAGCATTTGCGCACAATGGGGATTCACTAAGGTGAAGTTGATGCACCTTCCCTGTAGAGAAAAGAGGAGAGGAGAGGTGAGGTCACTAAGCCGCTTGAATCAGGTGCAGAAGGCTTGGTTTCCTTGGCTTAAGGGGAGCAGACTCAGGCCCCGCGGGATCTCTGGGTCAGACTTTCTTGATGCCCTTCCTCTCCCTAGCTGCTAGCCTCCAGTCTGCACTGCTGTTAGACTCTGTTCAGGCACTGTTGTTCTGAATCTCATCTCCCTTTGCTCTGTGTTGAACTTGTCTGCTTCCTTCTGGCCTGGGAGCCTGTTCAGTAAGGACAAGGGCTGATTGTCTCTGTAGCCCCAATAAGGTCCAAGTTCTCTTGGTGAGTGTATGCCAAAGGGATGAGTCCTCACCACAGCCCTCAGGTTGGGCTCTGGGCCCACAGAGCAAGGGCAGGTAGGGGCACCCTCAGAGGCTGATGGGCTGTGGAAACACACGGGCCCCCAGATTTGGGTAAACATCGATACAGATCTTTTGGGCCAGTGTGATCCGTCTGTAGCAAGCAACTGCCCCTGGCTTTCCTGTCATTTCCTCCTTGTCTCCAGCTCCTGCCCAGTGGAAGACCCCCAGCTGAAGAGCCCAGATTTCCAGACGGAGTGCCCTCAGCACTCTGGCAGCTGGCAACAGCTGGGCACTTAACACCAAGAGATGCAGACAGAGAAATGCCTCTACGTTCTGTGAGACAGCATAGTGGAGAGAAGGAAGGACACCTTGGTCTTTCCCAGACACCCAGGTCACTTCCAGGGGGAGGGTCCTCCAGGACCACAGGGTCCGCCCTTACCCTCAAAATCTCACTGGCAACCAAAGCAGCCAGAACTTGGGAGTACACTTTGAGCCACAACTCCTGAGTGTGGACCTGATCCGTGCTGTGTACACTCACACCTTCATGCCTTCATATCCCTCAGTTCATCATGTGCCGCAAAGGATGCAAAGTGCCCAAGAAAACAGTCCCTGCTCTCAAGTGAGCTTCTAGACCAGTGGTTTGCTATGGTTGCTTGAATAATGGTCCTGAATATATCCAGGTTTTCATCCTTTGCACCAATGGATGCTGTAGGTTATATTGCAAAAGGGCTTTTGCAGGTGTGGCTAAGATTCTTGAGATGGAGAAGCTATCCTAGGTTATCTGGCAGGGGGCCCTACATGTGATCAAAGGGTTCCATGACAGAGAAGCAGAGGGAGATGTGCCCTAGAAAACAAGGCAATGTGCCTATGGAAGCAGAGAGGGAATTATGTACGGCCTTGTAGAGGGAGGAGGGCCAGGAACCAAGGATCATAGCTCCAGAAGCTGAAGAGTCAGGAAAAGGATTCTCTACTGGAACCTCAGGAAACTGTGTACTGTGAGAGGGCTGACTATTAGAAAAATTCCTCTGGAGATTAGCAGGTGGTAGAGTAGAGACACTGTCATTTCACAGAAGGTGACAGTAAATGCCTGATGCCGTAGTGCATGGAAGGTCACGAAGATGCTCCTGGTACTGTGTCCACACGGCCTGGCTGTGTGTCTCTTGCTGTACATTCAGGGGTGAGACTGGGAGCTGATTCTGGCCTGCAGAGACTGTAGGTCCCAGCCGACACCCTGTCACTTAGACCATGATTTCCTTTAAGGCCTGGGACCAGAGCACCAAATGCTTCAAGGAAGAAATTAGGACTCCTATATCTGCTGGAATACTGGAGGTATCCGAATATATCCTATAACACTGGGAGCCCCAGGATTATGGTTGGGAGGGATAAGGTGAAAGGAACGGGAGGGGTCGCATCCACCAGGCACAGTCACCGGCTCCCAGCCCCTCTCAGGATGAGCAGGTGGTTTCAGCCAGCTCTGGCTGCTGCCGCTTACTCTCTGGCTGGNTTCCCCGTCTATTTCCCATGAAGTGATGGGACTGGATGCCATGATCTTCATTTTCTGAATGTTGAGCTTTAAGCCAACTTTTTCACTCTCCTCTTTCACTTTGTTTTCAATTTGTGGTTAACATGAAGTTGAACTATGTTGACCTATATCTATTTACTTTAAAATTATAGTCATTCAAGTTCAAACACATTTTAAAAGATGTACTTTTGGGACTTCCCTGGTTGTCCAGTGATTAAGATTTCTTGCTTTCACTGTAGAGAGGCTGGAGAGGCTGTATCCCTAATCATGGAAGTAGGATGTCCTCATGCCATGTGACATAGCCAAAAAATTAGTAAAAGACCTACTTTTAAAATATATCCATCTCTCACAGCTTATGATTTTGATCTTTTACTTTACTTCTTCATTCTTATCCCTTTACTGTTAATTATAGTTCTAATCACTCTTACAATTGTTTCTATTATTTTTAAATCTCCATGCTGGTTCACTGAAATGATATTCAGCCTTTTACATATGTCTTTCATATTGTGATTTTCCCTTCCTTTAGATTCTTGCTTCCTTTCTATGTACAGAAGTTTTCAGTATTTCTCTTTTTTTATAATTTAATNGCTTATGATTTTGATCTTTTACTTTACTTCTTCATTCTTATCCCTTTACTGTTAATTATAGTTCTAATCACTCTTACAATTGTTTCTATTATTTTTAAATCTCCATGCTGGTTCACTGAAATGATATTCAGCCTTTTACATATGTCTTTCATATTGTGATTTTCCCTTCCTTTAGATTCTTGCTTCCTTTCTATGTACAGAAGTTTTCAGTATTTCTCTTTTTTTATAATTTAATTTTATTGCATTTATTCCATTTTACATTATATTATTCACTCAATATTTTACTCACATGGATATATTTTAAAGTTTCTTTTTTTATTTTAACAATTTTTTTTCAGTTCTTATTTGATAATATACATATTTCAATGCCATTCTCCCAAACCATCCCACCCTCTCCCTCTCCCACAGAGTCCAAAAGACTGTTCCATACATCTGTGTCTCTTTTGTTGTCTCGCATACAAGGTTATCATTGCCATCTTTTTTCTCCATAGTGGCTGTACTAGTTTGCATTTCCACCAACAGTGTAAGAGGGTTCCCTTTTTTCCACACCCTCTCCAGCATTTATTGCTTGTAGACTTTTGGATCGCAGCCATTCTGACTGGTGTGAAATGATACCTCATTGTGGTTTTGATTTGCATTTCTCTGATAATGAGTGATGTTGAGCATCTTTTCATTTGTTTATTAGCCATCCCTATGTCTTTTAGAAATATCTATTTAGTTCTTTGGCCCATTTTTTTGATTGGGTCATTTATTTTTCTGGAATTGAACTGCAGGAATTGAGTTGCTTGTATATTTTTGAGATTAGTTATTTGTCAGTTGCTTCATTTGCTATTATTTTCTTCCTTCTGAAGGCTGTCTTTTCACCCTGCTTATAGTTTCCTTTATTGTGCAGAAGCTTTTAATTTTAATTAGATCCCATTTATTTATTTTTGCTTTTATTTCCAGTATTCTGTGAGATGGGTCATAGAGGATCCTGCTGTGATTTATGTTGGAGAGTGTTTTGCCTATGTTTCCTACTGACAAATTCTCTTAGATTTTGCTTGCCTGAGAAATTCTTTGTATATCCTATTCTAAATGTTAATATTGCTGAGTAGTGTATCCTAAGCTTCAGGTTTTATCTTTTCAGAACTTTCAATGCCATTCCCTTCTGGCCTGCACAGTTTCTGCAGACAAATCAACTGATAGAATTACAGGGGTTTCCTGATAAGAAACTCTTATTTTTTCTTGCTTAATTTAGAGTCCTCTCTTTATCTTTCACGTTTGTCACTTTAATTATGGAATATCTTGGTGTGAGTCTGGGTTTTCCTTGGTTTGGATCTTCTGGGCTTCTTGACTTGGGTATGGGAAGTGCTCAACCATAATTTCTTCAGATACATTTTTGATTCATTCTTTCTCTGCTTTCCTCCTGGAACCCATATTATGTGTAAGTTGGCACACTTTTTACTATCATGTAGATCTCATATGTTACTTTAATTTATTTCCTTTCATTTGTCTGTCTGCTCTGCTGATTATTTTCCATTATTCTATCTTCCAGATCATGTTTTTATTCTTTTGCCATTTAGTTTACTTTTCATTGGTTTTCTTACATTGGTTTTTAATCTTGTCAAATGAATTTTTTATTTTTGATTTGTTCATCTTTATAGTTTTTAGTTCCATCTTACAGTGATTTGCATTTCTATGAACAGTCTTTATTAATTCCTTTAGAAATTTATTATCTTCTTTTTGAACTGGGAGGTCTACTGTGCTGGTGAGATATTTTCTTGTTTGTTTATTTATGTTCTTTAATTGGGAGTAGTTTCTCTGATTTTTCATTGTACTTTATTCTGTCTCTGTGAATTTAGGGGAAATAATTATCTACTGTGGGTGAAGATATGTTTTTAGGTGGGAGCTTCCTTTTTTTTTTTTTTTTTTTTTTTTACTGTGTGAATGCTAACAAATATTGTAGTGCATTCATTTGTTTATTATAAAATATTAATAGAGCTTTGTTAGCCCACAAATAATGAATATTATAAAATTTTTCCAATTAGAAATCATAGCCCATGATCACCCAAATTACCCAAATGATATCTAACTCTATTTAATTTAAGAGGTGACTGTGGGGACTTNATCCATATCTTCCTTCAGAGTGTATTGGCTTTTGTCCCCTTGAGACAGAGTGTGATTGATGTTGTTGTGTCTAGAGTCTGTCCTATATGTGAGGTAGAGCTTCCTCTTTGCTCCACGGCTGTCACTGCTTGTCAGAGGTTGGGTCTGACTCCTGGTTGCTGAAGTAGAAGCCAGGAGGGTTAGGTCTGATCAAGTTCCATTGTTGTTGAGTATGTGCCTTGCCTACCTCAAGAGAGGTGATTACTGAAGCAAGTGAGACTCATGTTCAGTTCGGTCGCTCAGTCGTGCCCTACTCTTTGCGACCCCATGAATCGCAGCATGCCAGGCCTCCCTGTACATCAGCAACTCCTGGAGTTCACTCAGACTTGCATTCATCGAGTCAGTGATGCCATCCAGCCATCTCATCCTCGGTCGTCCCCTTCTCCTCCTGCCCCCAATCCCTCCCAGCATCAGAGTCTTTTCCAATGAGTCAACTCNGCCTCCCTGTCCATCAGCAACTCCTGGAGTTCACTCAGACTTGCATTCATCGAGTCAGTGATGCCATCCAGCCATCTCATCCTCGGTCGTCCCCTTCTCCTCCTGCCCCCAATCCCTCCCAGCATCAGAGTCTTTTCCAATGAGTCAACTCTTCACATGAGGTGGCCAAAGTACTGGAGTTTCAGCTTTAGCATCATTCCTTCCAAAGAAATCCCAGGGCTGATCTCCTTCAGAATGGAGGCTCGTGAGGTTACAGTAAACTTGGTGTCCCAAGTTCCATTCAGAAGCAGCTCATGGTAACATTCTTTTCTCTTTTGTGTTCATCCCAGATCTAGTACAGGGCAGTGATGTGGAGGTGGCTATAGGTAAAGACATTGTCAATACAGGAGTTTATGTGGGTGCACTGTTGCCTGAGATCTGTACTGTCTCTGTGGCAGACAACTCCCATAGATTTCTGCCCCTGATGTAGCACTAAGCTGTGGTGTGCAGCAGGCAGAGCCAGGATACTCTCCTTTGTGGAGTGAATCACTGAATATCCTCACCCAAGGTCTGTCTGCTGGAGATTCAGTACCTAGCCACTGCATCTTTAGTTTTGGCTTCACACANCAATAGTTCAAAAGCATCAATTCTTCGGTGCACAGCCTTCTTCACAGCCCAACTCTCGCATCCATACATGACTACAGGAAAAACCATAGCCTTGACTAGACGGACATTTGTTGGCAACGTAATGTCTCTGCTTTTCAATACGCTACCTAGGTAGTATCTACCTATATAGTTACTGGGAGGATTAAAGCAGTGAAAACACTCTTGGTTTAGCAACTGACCCACAGAAAAGATGCAACAAAATTATCCATCATTATTCTCCATTGTTTTGGAGAATAACAACGGGAATGATTTGGCTTCTCCCCAATGTCATAGACACTGACACAATGAGAGCATCTTTACTACCTGGTAAATGCAGTCAGTGTTGGCCAGAAAACATTGGGGAGGGGGTGTCACCATGTCCNTATCCATCATTATTCTCCATTGTTTTGGAGAATAACAACGGGAATGATTTGGCTTCTCCCCAATGTCATAGACACTGACACAATGAGAGCATCTTTACTACCTGGTAAATGCAGTCAGTGTTGGCCAGAAAACATTGGGGAGGGGGTGTCACCATGTCCTCCACCACTCCTGGTACCTGAGTGACCAGCCCAGGAGGGTCTCACGGGTGGGGTGCAGCCAGCAGTCCCACAGCAGCGGGTAGGTAGAGGGGAGGGACAATGGATGGAAGGCCAATAGGCCTCTCAGCCCTTTTTTACTGAGGCTTAGAAGTTCTGGGCATTGCTCTGGAGAACAACAGATCTAATATCCCTGGTGAAGATGCAGGGGAGATGCTTGGGTGCCATATGAAGAATCATCTGGAGGCTGATGACCTCCAGGTCTTTCTACATCTTGGGCGTTTCCCTCAGCAGATGCTGGGACAGGGTTCTCTGATTCACAGTCCCAGGGAGCAACCATCAAGGGAAAAACCAAGACCCCAGCCCACGGAGAGCACCCCGGTGTCCTGCTTACCATGGCCCTGCTTGGACACTGCNGAGAGCACAGTAGAATTGCCCAGCGTTATTGTTACATTCCGAGGATGACAGCTGGAGCGATCTGGCCTCTCCCCGTTGCCACAGGCAGTGGCACAGGAGGTCGTTGTGCTACCTGCAAATGCAGCCAGTGCTGGCCCGACACTGGGGAGGGGGTGTCACCATGTCCCACCACTGCTGGCACTTGAGTGAGCAGATCAGGAAGATCTCATGGGTGGGGTGCAGCTAACAGTCCCATAGGCGTGGGTGGGTAGTGGGGAGGGGGTGGATGCGAGGCAAATAGGCCTCTCCAGACCTTTTCACTCAGGATTGGGGATTCTGGGGGTTGCTCTGAGAAGAAAGGAGCTGACGTCCCTGATGAAGTTGACGGGGAAATGCCTGGGTGCTGTATGGAGGATTGTCTGGAGGCTGATGATCTCCAGGTCTCCACTTCTGGGGTGTTCGTTTTGGCAGATGCTGGGACAGGGTTCTCTGACTCACAGTCCCAGGGAACAATTTTCAAGAGCAAAACCAAGACCCCAGCCCACGGAGAGCACCCTGGTGTCCTGCTTACCACGGCCCTGCTTGGACACTGCATCAGCGGCAACAGGCTGCAGCGCTGAAGGAAGTTGTAGAACACATCCAGCTTTCCCTGCAAAGCAGATGTGGTTGTGAGGAAGCTACAGGCACAGACGCTGCCTCCGGAGGAGCGGCATCGCCTCCGTCTCCCACGAGTCCCCAGGGCTGTGTCCCCACACCCTGGCGGGGGCGGCGCTGCAGGCTTCACCTGGGGCAGGGGGCTGGGCAACCTTTTGTGCTCGCTGGGAGACAGACTGGGGGGCACAGAGTGAATTGGATTCTGGAACAAATCAGTGCTTTAGGTGTAGGAGGAGATGTTGGGGCTGCTTTTGGAAAAAAAAAAAAAAAGTCAAAGGTTGGAGGAGGTACACAGTCGCCAAGGCGAGGTCCTCAAGGAGAAACACGGTGGGCGTGGGGACCGGGCAGGAGGTGAAGGAGGGGGAAGAGGGCCTGCATGTGGGGCACAAAGGGAGAAGGCAGGGGAGAGACGCGCACCCTGCCCAGGCGGAAGGGTCCCGATACTGGGGAGAAAGAGAAAGGTGAGGAAAGCAAAGGACAGGCCAGAAAGTGGACCTGGTGGGGATAGGATGCGGGGCCGGGCCTCTGAGTGGGAACAAGTCCCTGGCAGGTGGTTTCCTCCCTCTTGGAAGGTGAGCTCTGGCTTTCCTGGGCCCTCACAGTGACTGTCGGGGGAGATGTGGGGCTGGCCTTTCAGCTGCCATTTGAAGCTCCCAGGAGGAAACAATGGACCCCACAGGAACAGAGGCAGGGCCAGGAGGAGGAAGGCAAAGCTGAACCCAGAGATGGTGGTTCTTTCTTCCTCACACCTGCCACCTGCGGCCCCCCCTGTCGTCTCTCAGCCTCCTGCCAGCAGGGATCTCAGTCACTGGGAAGAGGGAAGTGTCCTCAGCTTCCCTCCTTCATGTGGCCCTTGTCACCCCATCTCAGGTGCCCCAAGAACAATGCAGTGGGCTCTCCCTCACTTAGCAGACAGGAGCTGTGGGTACTTCTGGGCTGTTAATGGTGGTAAGATTTGGGCTCAAAAATATTTGTTACTGACCTATATGAGGTTCTTGTAATTTAGTTTATTTTCATTCATCCAATCACTGGTCAGCGAAACACAGGCAACTGCTAAAGTTGATGATAACCTTTGTGAGAACTACGGATTGTTTGCTTGTGAGCCAGTCATTAACACCCAGAATACTGAGCCCATTTCAGGGGGAGACCCCGGTCCAACATATGGTGCCATAAACTCATCTCCACCCATCCAGGATTTTGAAGTCCAGGCCTCTGCTGCAGGAACTGGCTGCCCCTTCCTCCCACTCCCGTTTGGAGGGCATTATCCTTCATTTCCTAAGGGTACTTCTCACCTCCATCTGTCTTATCCTGTCTTCTTGGCAGCATTCACAGCAAGGGATAATCACTGTGGTATATCCCTGCTCGGGGCATGGTTTCTAGAAAGAGAAAATAATCAAGTCCTTGTCTGGCAGCTCCTGTGCAGACACAGGTTTTCTGCTTCTCCAGGCACTGTCAAGTACCAGCCACTCAGCAAATGTTTGCTGGAGAATCAGGGGCCAATGAACAGTACCTGCACAGTAAGATAGTGGCCTCCATGTGAAAGCGCACCAACTCCTTTCGGTTTAAAGATAGCTCAAAATATCAGCAAACTCTACCCTGTCCCTTTGGTTCCTGGAGGCTTCCCCTGCAGGAGAGGCTGGATGCAAGGCTGCGCCATGTGACGGCGGCTGTCAGGGGTGCAGCAGCAGCAGGGGACAGGGCTGCACTCACCCACCTTGGGCAGATGCAGCCCCCAGGCCCCACTGCAGCCAGTGCTATGCCAGCCCTGCAGAGACCCTGTTTGCCACTAGACATCAGACCCAGGCCCCTCTATCTTGAGACATGAGTCTCTGCTGTAACTACGACTTATGGGGCCTGGTTTGGGTCCCCATCTGGTCTGCCACAGCCTCCTCTCCTGGCCCTTGGTCTGTGTGCTCACCCTGCCTGCCCTTCCCTCACAGCTTGATGCCAGGTAAGACTCCCTCCGCCCTCCTCAGCCCACTAGTCCCCATAAGCCAGCCCCACCAAGACCCTAACCCTGACATGAGCCAGGGATGAAGAGCAAGGAAATGGAGCCCAAAATATATCAGAGCTCAGGGAGGGGGTCCAGGTCTCTGAAACCTGAGGATCCTTTTTCAAAAGGTCACCTGAGTCTTGGGAAGGACCATCCTACAAACAGTCCTTCAGGAATGACAAAAGCCTATTGGTTCCAGGATGGATCATAGCTGTTCCTGAACTAGGCAACCCCACATGCTAATTCACCACTAAAGGCCCTGGATCAGGCCATGCTGGGTGTTGGGTAACGGCACTGTCTGGATGGCACTTTGTGAGGCTCACCTCCTCTCTGGGGTCCCTCCCTTCCCTCTGTCACCCTATTTTTCCTGCTTGGTCTCTCTGGCCAAGTAGGTAGGAGTTGGAAGTGGGGAGGAAATATCCCCATACACACCAGGGGGCCTCTCTGTGGAGAGCAGTGTGTGCACCAGGTGAGCTGACAATATTAGGACCAAACACACCGCTTACCTTTTCTGCTTTCTGGGCTGGTGATGGCTTCTTGACGACCTAGGATGTTAAAGACACAAACACAGCTGGAAGGGGCGTGGAGAGCTCTCGCTCAGCCTTTCAGACAGGAGGGAACCCTGGTCAGGAGCACTAGGGGGACAAACATCTGCACTGGGGGGCCAACCTAGATGCCCAAGGCCTGGGCATCTGTGGGTAACAGGTTCCACCTCCTTGAGCCTCAGCCTCCTTGGTTTTCAAAGGGTAATCAATAGCTTTGTGTAGGGTCAACAGGGAAAGAGACTAAGGCTCCTGTTCCCTGGGAGAGGCCCCACCTGGGAGCTTTCAACAGCAAACGACATCATGGGAAGACAAGAGAACGTTCCCCACGCTCCCACTTCCCTCCCCTTCTCTTCTGCCCCAGGCTCAGTCTTTATCCTTTATCATCATCAGGGTATCTGCCACATGCTCTTAAGGTGACCTCAGAGCCCTCCAGGTACCAACAGCAGGCGATACACCAGCCGGTGAGCTTCTCTGGGCAATGACAACAGCTGTTTCATTTCTGGGCCTCTGTGCCCAGCATGGGGTCCTGCACATCCTGGTAACTTAGTGATGACTGATGAAGGAGTGACTAAGGTACCAGAGATGGGTGGGGAGCCATGCTGTTTTCAAAGGCACAGCCGCCCCCAGGGTTAGCAACCTCCAGGTCAGCATCCTTCTCCCTTTGGGCCACAAGTGCCCCTGGAGAATCCTTTTCTTCTCCCAATAGCAGAGACGCCTTAGGCTTTTGTTCATTAAAGTTCTTCAGAATCCTGACCACTGTGGGGCAGCTGTGGTCTCAGGACATCTGGGATCCCTTTTCCCCTTCATGGACCACCTTCCTATGAAGGTAAAAGCATGGCACAGACTGTTTTTTGCTGGTGTGAGGGCTCCAGGGCTGATAGGAACCTGTCCACAGGATCAAGAGGCAGGCATCTGCCCAGGGGGGAGGTTGGTAAGGGCTGGGCACAGGCTGTTCAGGCCGGGATCACTCACCCACTTGTGGCAGCAGATGCAGACGAGCAGAGACAGGAACAGGGACAGGAGCAGGGCTGAGATGAGCACAGGGACCCAGAGAGGATTTCTGTAAAGCAGGTTATGGCTGACAACCTTGGGCATTAAGGAAATCTTCTTTGGGACTGTCCCACGTATTATTATCTCCCCTTCTGGGAAAAACTCGGGTATGGCGGTCTCCTCTTCTAGCACAACCGTGGGTGCTGTGGTCTTCTCTGTGACAGTCGTGGGCACTGTGGTCTCCTCTTCTGGGGAAATATTAGGCATGGTGGTCTCCTCCTCCGGCACAACCATGGGTTCTGTGGTTTCCTCTGTGAAAATGGTGGGCACTGTGGTCTCCTCTTCTGGGGAAATGTTAGGCATGGTGGTCTCCTCCTCCGGCACAACCATGGGTTCTGTGGTCTCCTCTGTGACAATGGTGGGCACTGTGGTCTCCTCTTCTGGGGAAATGTTAGGCATGGTGGTCTCCTCCTCTGGCACAACCGTGGGTGCTGTGGTCTCCTCTGCGACAGTGGTGGGCACTGTGGTCTCCTTCTTTGGGAATGCCTCGGTAAATATGATCTCCTCTTCTGGGAACACCTCAGGAAATGTGGCCTCCTCTTCTGGGATCACCTCAGGAAATGTGGGCTCCTCTTCTGGGATCACCTCAGGAAATGTGGTCTCATCTTCTGGGGACATCTCTGGAAATGTGGCCTCATTTTCTCGGAACACCTGAGGAAATGTGGTCTCATTTCCTGGGAACCTCCGAGGAGATGTGGTCTCATCTTCTGGGACCACCTCAGGAAATGTGGTCTCCTCCTCCGGGAACACCTCAGGAAATGTGGTCTCATCTTCTGGGACCACCTCAGGAAATATAGTCTCCTCTTCTGGGGACGCCTCAGGAAATGTGGTCTCCTCTTCTGGGACCACTTGAGGAAATGTCTCCTCTTCTGGGACGGCCTGAGGAAACGTGGTCTCCTCTTCTGGGACCACTTGAGGAAATGTCTCCTCTTCTGGGACTGCCTGAGGAAACGTGGTCTCCTCTTCTGGGAACACCTCAGGAAATGCACCCTCATCTTCTGGGACCACCTCAGGCACTGTCTTCTCCTCCTCTGGAACAAAAGTACTCTCTGTGGTCGTCCTTGTAGTAGTGCTAGGTACTGTGCTTGTTGTCGTGACAGTGGTAGGTACTCTGGTCGTTGCGACAGTGGTAGGTGGTGTGCTCGTCATCGTGGCAACAGTAGGTACTGTGGTTGTCAAGACAACAGCAGGCACCATGGTCCTTATCACGATAACTGTAGGCAGTGTGATCATTGTTGATACAACAGTGGGCTCTGAAGGCTTAACCTATGGAAGGCACACATACCGGGATTCTGAGGTTGGCCTGGGCGATCTCTTCCAGGGCACCCACCGACCATTTCCCACATGGGGTCTCCTGGTCTACCCAGGACCACCTGCTGCTTCATCTACAGGG
This sequence comes from Neotragus moschatus, assembly GCA_006410615.1. Lineage (NCBI taxonomy): Eukaryota > Metazoa > Chordata > Mammalia > Artiodactyla > Bovidae > Neotragus > Neotragus moschatus. The sequence goes on along the minus strand of SJYA01003086.1, from coordinate 21,352 downwards.
ACCACTAGCCTCTCTTCCCTACTTCCCAGCTCTGTGACCTTGGGCAAAGCTACTCTCTCCCTCTCTCTGAACCTCCATCTCCATGTCTGTGGTGAGGAAATTAGTGGTACTTGATGCATTAGAAAGAGGCTGCAGAAAGTTCCAGCACAGGCCAGGTCCACATGGGACCTTGAGGAATGGGCTCTGTGCTCTTGTTGTTCATAGCCAAGGGTGAGTGAGCTGCATCCATGGACCTGAACTGCCCAGCCCTTCTCTCCATCAGTGGCTTTGCTGGAGAGAAGCAGAAGGGAAGGGGAAAGAGTGAGCCTGGGCTCAGGAAATGGCAGTTTCTGGGTGACCCTGTGCTGGGCCCAGCGCCAGAGGTGGCTCCTGAGTTCTCTTCTCAATGTGCCTGTGGATGGGTGGTCCTCAGGTGGCAAGACTCCTGGTTGGGAAATGTGGGGGTTTGGTCTCAGGTCCCCAGGAAGATGGACAGGAAGCAGAGGGCACAGATGCACACGGGGACTGTCACACTACAAGAACCCTCGCCAGCTGGCACTAGACACAGGGGCAGTGGGATTAAGCACAGAATCCCTCTTCTCAAAGAAACCTCACTCCAAAGTGACAGGCTCTGTTGTTGCCCATACTGGGCTGCTCCAGGCTAAGCAGCCTGGATGCTGTAGACCTGGGAAAAGCAGCCCCTGGGAGCAGCACTTTGTTCCCAGTTTCCTCCTCCTGAGCTGAGCCCTGCCCTCCCCACAGCCCTGCCAGCTCCCCAGGAGGAGAAGGCAGAGCCCCCCTGCAGAGTCAGAGCCAGCTTGCAGGGAGGGGCAGTGGAGGAGCATGAGAAAGGAGGAGAGGCAGAAGGGAGGCTGACCTCTGCAAAGTGACCTCCTGTGCTCCCCAAACAGACTTGGGAGGCCGGGCTGTGATGGTCACGAGTGTTTTCAGGGCCCTCCTGCTGCTCCACGTAGTGAGGATACACGCTGACTGATCACGGCCACAGCTGCTCCCGCCCTCCAGACTCCTGGGTCTGGGACCCCGATTTGGAGGGCCTAAGGGTCTCAGAGGGCCTGGAATCTGTCTCCCAGTACAGTGTCCCAGCCTCTTACACTCAACCTGGATGGAATCCAGGCTGGAGCCTTGAGTTCCCCACCACAAGGCCTGGCCAGGGGCGGTGGCACAGTGGGTCCACGGTGGGCAGAATATCAACACTATTTCTAGAATTGCTTAGAGCTGGAATTGATATATTTCAAGTGCCTTCAATGACACTTAGTTCACAGAGAGGGTAGAGTTTCTGCAAGGCCTGGACAGATGCCTTCAACCTAGGTGTTCTTGTAGAAGGATTTGCTGGGATTTTTACAAAACTGATGAAAGGTTAAGGGCACCTATCTGGCAGTGGGATGCTGCCTGAGATGCCTGTCTCATAAACTACTTGCCTGGCCTTTCCCAAGAAATTTTGCTCCACTTACCTCTTCTTCCCAGGTTTTGTGTTCCTTCATTCTCCCCCCCATCCACTGAGGTTCTTGCAGCCCCACCCTGTCATTCCCACAATCCTTGCCAGCAATTTTCAAGTCTTCATCTACAAAGTTGATGCCATTGTTCAGGCTGTAATCAACGAAAACCTCCCTAAAGCACAGAAAGGCAGAGGGTAACCACCAGATCAAAGAGACACAGCCGTTGGCTCAGTCCATAGCTCTCTCACGGTAATGATTTTGACTATCAGCCATTTGGAGCTATCAGAGAGCAGTCAGCAGGGGTAAGGGGAGTTTATCCCCAAGCACCATGAGACTGACCTCTGCAGTGAAGGTTATCAGACAGTGAGGAGTCCTGAGTGGAGTCAGATGTCCTCCTGGCCATGAGTGAAGTGACCAGGAACAGCTGTATTGTGTCATCATCCTGACTCCTCTGTATGCACAGAATATGTTGGAGTCCCTTGGAAAAGCTGCCTGGAGCAAAGTTACCATCCCTGGTTGCACAACTTCTCCTGAATCCTTCCCTATGCAGAGCCTGGGCCACAGCGGGTCCCTGAGCTCCCTGAGGGACCACCCACCAGGCTAGGTGAGGATGATGCCCTGAGCTCTCCCGAGACAGATATGTGTTGCCCAGCAGAGGTGACTTTCTACATTCTTGGCCCAATCGCCCCCCCTCAACCTTAAATACTTACTGTCCAGCCTTGTCAAACATATGTCCTGGGCAAATTAATTTCTCGTTATTGATAGAGATGGGTCTTTTTCCTAAAAAAAAAAAAAGAAAGAAAAAAGAAAAAAACCCCCACAAAATTGCCACTGGACATGTCCATTCATTCGTCTTTCCCATTCTGTTTGCCCTTGGAAGCAGAGCTAAAACTTGGGCAGAAGCAACTTTTCTTCTGACATGTACCATGTACCAAGCACTGAGCTCTGATGTTTTGTTTTTTTAAACTTTATTTAAATACAGTTGATATATATTACCGAAGTTCCAAGTGTACAATATGGCGATTCACAAAATTTAAAGGTTGTACTCCGTTTATAGTTGTTGTATTAATAAAGGGCACTGATATTAAAAGGGAAGAAAGCAGACAGAGGCCCTGCTCTCCAAGGCTTGACATTTGTGGGACTAGAGAGGGAGACAGGCAATAAAGTCACAAACAATGAACAAAAAAGGTCAGAGTGAAAAGTGCTGTGATGTCAATAAACAAGGGAAGGACTAGGGAAGGAGAGGGAGGCACAGCTGCTTAGGAGTAGGTGACTGTCCTGTCTTTTAGAGACACAGTTTCTCTTTAAGAGAAAGTGAAATATTTACACAGGACGAGAAAGGGTGTCTGGGATTTGCTTCGCAATAATCAATTGTGAGAGTATCAGCAAAACCAGATTGGCCAGGGTTGATGATTACTGAAAGTAGGTAAGGCTGCGTCAGGGGTGCTATGCAACTTTTGCATGTTACTGAAGATTCTCATTAAAGATGAGGTGTATCTGAGGTGGGATTCCTGGAGTGGAACCAGGTGGGGGGAAAGCCAGGGAACAATCTGGGGAAGAGGGTCCAGGCTGTAGATGCCTGTGCTGAGGCCTGAGGTAACTAGCTTAGCTTGTTGATGGAAAGAGAATGGGGCCTCGTGGGCCCCGGGAAGGGCTGTGGGCTTCATCTTAAGTACAGTGAGTGTGTCAAGGGGCCGGCCAGGTCCAGGTGAGTTTGGACAGTGAAGAAGCAGGACCTGCAACTGGCCTGGATGTGGCATGAGAACCAAGAGGAGTCAAGGACGACGTGCAGGTTAGTGAGCGGAGCACCTGGGTGGGCGGCGGTGCCCTCTGTGGGCACAGGGAAGCCTCTGTGCCTGTGCATGTCCTATAATTCTGAGGGAGCTGGGCGCTGGCCCTCGGGAGCCTCCGGCGTGTGTCATGCATAGCCATGGAGCCTTCTCCCCTGAGCCACGTGAGGCGTTACTGACAAACCCTTTCTTTCCACTTTAGATGCCACGTACAAGTGATGATGCACAGTATTTACCTTTCTCTGACTGACTTCAGTTATCACAATATCCTCTAGATCCAGCCATGTTATTTCAAATTGTACAGTTTCGTTATTTTTCATGGCTGAGTAATATTTCCTTGTGTATGTGGATACGTAGCACCCCTGCTTTATCTATTCAGCTGTTGAGGGACACTTAGGTTGCCTCCATATCTTGTCTATTATAAATAATGCTGCTGGGAACATTAGGGCATATGTATCTTTTCAAATTGCTGTTTTTGTTTTTTTCAGATAATATATCCAATAGAGGAATTGCTGGGTCATATGGTAATTCTGTTTTTACTTTAATGAGGAATCTCTACACTGCTTTCCCTAGTGACTGCACCAGTTCACAATTCCATCAACAGTGCACTAGGCTTCACTTTTCTCCACATCCTGGCCAACATGTGCTAATAGCTTTTGACATGTGTGAGGTGACATCTCATGGTGGTTTTGACTTACATAATTAGTGATATTGGTAATCTGTTTACGTGTCTATTGGCTATCTGTATATCTTACATGAAAAAATGTTTAGGTTTTCTGGCCATTTTTAACTTTTTTTTTATATTGAAGTGTATGAGTTATTTATATATTCTGGATATTGACTCATGAGTCACACCATTTGCAAATATTTTCTCTTTCAGTAGGTTGTCTTTTCATTTTGTCTATAGTTTATTTTGCTGTGAAAAGGATTTTAAGTTTAATTTGGTCCCGTTTGTATATTTTTGATTTCTTTTTCATTGCCTTAGGAGACAGGTCCAAAAATATATCGCTACAATTTGTGTCAAAGAATATTTTGCATTTTCTTCTAGGAGTTGTATGATTTCAGGTATTAAACTTACATCTTTAATGCATTTTTATTTCTTATATTTTTGGTATATGATGTGAGGAAATGTTCTAATGTCATTCTTTTTTTGTGCAGCTGTCCAATTTTTCCAGCACCACATACTGAAGAGCTTGACTTTTCTCCATCATATAGTCTTCTCTCCTTTGTCATAGATTAAGCAGTGGCCACAGGACTGGAAGAGGTCAGTTTTCACTCCAAAGAAAGGCAATGCCAAAGAATGTTCAAACTACCACACAAATGCACTCATCTCACACATTAGCAAAGTAATGCTCAAAATTCTCCAAGCTAGGGTTCAACAGTATGTGAATTGAGAACTTCCAGATGTTCAAGCTGGATTTAGAAAAGGTAGAGGAACCAGAGAGCAAATTGCCAACACCCATAGGATCATAGAAAAAGCAAGAGAGTTCCAGATAAACATCTACTTCTGCTTTATTGATTACACTAAAGCCTTTGACTGTGTGGATCATAACAAACTGTGGAAAATCCTTAAAGAGATGGGAATACCAGACCACCTGACCTGCCTCCTGAGAAATCTGTAGGCAAGTCAAGAAGCAACAGTTAGAGCCAGACATGGAACAACAGACTGGTTCCAAGTTGGGAAAGGAGTATATCAAGGCTATATATTGTCACCTTGCTTATTTAACTTATATGCAGAGTACATTATGCAAAATGCCAGACTGGATGAAGCACAAACTGGAATTAAAATTGCAGAGAGAAATATCAATAACCTCAGATATGCAGATAACATCACCATTACACAGAAAACAAAGAGGAACTAAAGAGCCTCTTGATGAAAGTGAAAGAGGAGAGTGAAAACCTGGCTTAAAACTTAACATTCAGAAAACTAAGAGCATGGCATCCCGGTCCCATCAGTTCATGGCAAATAGATAGGGAAACAATGGAAATGGTGAGAGGCTTTGTTTCCTTGGGCTCCAAAATCACTGCAGATGGTGACTGCAGCCATGAAATTAAAAGACGCTTGCTCCTTGGAAGAAAAACTATGACAAACCTAGACAGCATATTAAAAAGCAGAGACATTACTTTACCAACAAAGGTCTGTCTACTCAAAGCTATGGTTTTTCCAGTAGTCATGTATGGATTTGAGAATTGGACCATAAAGAAAGCTGAGAGCCAAAGAATTGACGCTTTTGAACTATGGTGTTGGAGAAGACTCTTGAGAGTCCCTTGGACAAGGAGATCATCAGTCCATCCTAAAGGAAGTCAATCCTGAATATTCATTAGAAGGACTGATGCTGAAGCTGAAACTCCAATACTTTGACCACCTGATGCGAAGAGCTGACTCATTGGAAAAGACCTTGATGCTGGGAAAGATTGAGGGCAGGAGGAGAAGGGGACAACAGAGAATGAGATGGTTGGATGGCATCACTGACTTAATGGATGTGAGTTTGAGCAAACTCTGAGAGTTGGTGATGGACAGGGTAGCCTGGCATGCTACAGTCCATGGAGTTGCAAAGATTGGGACACAACTGAGCAGCTGAACTGACCGTATGTGCATGCATTTATTTCTGGGATCTCTATACTGTTCCATGGATCTTTGTGCCAATGTTTGTGTCATTATCCTGCTGTCTTGATTGCTGCAGCTTGTGGTATTGCCTGAACACAGGAAGCATGATGTTTCTAGCTTTGTTCTTTCCCGTCAAGTTTACATTGGCTATTTTTTAAATTTTATTTTGTTGTGGTTCCATAGAAATTTTAGGATTACTTATTTCCTTTCTGTGAAAAATGTCAGAGATTTTTTCCCTAGGAATTACATTAAATTTGTAGATTGCCTTGTGTAGCATGGACATTCTAACAATATTAATTCTTCCTTTTCAAGAGCGTGGCTTTTCTTTCCACTTGTTTGTGCCTTCGCTTTCATCAGTGTCAGACAGTTTCAAGTATGGGCCTTTGACCTCCGTGGTAAGTTTATACCTAGGCATTTTATTCTTTTCGATGCAGCTGTAAATAGGATTGTTTTCTTTAATTCTTTCTGCTAGTTTATTATCGGGCTTCTCTGATAACTCAGTTGACAAAGAATCTGCCTGGAATGCAGGAGACCTCTGTTTGATTCCTCGATCGGGAAGATCCTCTGGAGAAGGGATAGGCCACCCACTCCACTATTCTTGGGCTTCCTTTGTGGCTCAGCTGCTAAAAGATCCACCTGCAATGCAGGAGACCTGGGTTCAATCCCTGGGTTGGGACGATTCCCTGGAGAAGGCAGTCCAAGGGGTTCCAAAGAGTTGGATACGACTGAGTGACTTTCCTTTCACTTTCTGATAGTTTATTATTAGTGTATAGAAATGCAACAGATTTATGCATATTAATCCTGCATCATGCAACTTATTGACTTCATTTATTAGTTTTAGCAGTTCTTTTGGTGGAGTTTCTTTTTTTTAAAATCATTATCTGTATATAGTGTCATGTCCTCTGCAGATAGTGATGGATTTATTTGTTATTCCAATTTGGATGTCGTTTACTTCACTTTTTGTCTGTTCTCTGTGCCTAGGCCTTCCCATATATGTAAAATAAAGTGATAAGAGTGGGTAGCCTTGTCTTGTTCCTGATTTTAAAAGAAAAGCTTTCACATTTTCACTAATCTGTATTATGTCAGTTGTGGGATTGTCATAAATAGCTTTTATTAAATTGAGATACACTGTCTCTATACCACCTTTGATGAGAGTTTTTTTTTTTAATCATGAAATGGGTATTGAATTTCATCAAATGCTTTTTCTGTGTCTATTGAGATCACCATGTGATTTTTATCCTTATTTTTTTTCATTGTCAATGTGGTGAATTATATTCATTGATTTATGGATATTGAATCGCTCTTACATCCCTGAAATAAATCTCAGTGGATGATGATGTTTAATCCTTTTTTATATATTGTTGAATTCAGTTGGCTAATATTTTGTTGAGCTTTTTCATCTGTATTCATCAGAGATGTTGGCCCATAATTTTCTTTTTCTGTAGTGACCACATCTACTTTTGGTATCTGGGTGATGGTGATCTTGTAGAATGATTTTGGGAGTGTTGCCTTCCCTTCAGTGTTTTGAAATAGTTTCAGAAGGATAGGTATTAGCTCTTCTGTGTAAGTTTGGTAGAATTCCCCTGTAAAGCCATGTCATCTTGGACTTTTGCTTGCTGGGAGTGTTTTGATCACATATTCAATTTCAATACTAGAGGTCAGTCTGTGCAGATCTTATTTCTTCCCAATTCAATCTTGGAAGACTATATGTTTCTAGAAATTTATCACTTTCTTCTTGATTGTCCAATTTGTTGACATACAACTGGTTGTAATATTCCTTTATGACTTTTTGTATCACTGTGATATCAGTTGTGAGTTCTTCTCTCACTTCTTGTTTCAGTCCTTTCTATTTTATTTTTATTTTGTTGCCACTTTTATTTTTTAATTGAAGGAAGATTGCTTTACAGAATTTTGTTGTTTTGTCAAACATCAACAAGAATCAGCCATAGGCACACCCATGTCCCCTCCCTCCTGAGCGCCCCTCGCATCTCCCTCCCCATCCCATCCTTCTAGACTGTTACGGGACTCCTGTTTGAATTCTCCGAGTTGTACAGCAAATGCTCACTGGCTCTCTATTTTATATACGGTATTGTAAGGCCCCACATTACACTCTCCATACATCTCACCCTCTCCCTCCTCCCCTCCTGCCGTGTCCATAAGTCTGTTCTCTATGTCTGTTTCTCCACTGCTCCCTGCAAATAAATTCATCAGTACCATCTTTTTAGATTCCATATATATGCATCAGTATACAATATGTATATTTCTCTTTTAACTTACTCCTCTCTGTATAATAGGCTCTTGGCTCGTCCGCCTCATTAGAACTGACTCAGATGCGTTCCTTTTCAATGGCTGTGTAGTATTCCATTGTATACATGTACCACAGCTTCTTTATCCATTCATCTGTTGACAGCCATCTAGGTTGCTTCCATATTCTAGCTATTGTAAATAGTACTGCAATGAACATTGGGGTACATGTGTCTTTTTCAATTTTGGTTTCCTCAGGGTATATGCCTAGTAGTAGGATTGCTGACTCATATGGTGATTTTATTCCTTGTTTTTACAGGAATCCCCATATGGTCTTCCATAGTGGCTGTATCAGTTTATATTCCCACCATCAATGCAAGAGGGTTCCCTTTTCCCATCACTCTCTGCAGCATTTATTGTTTCCAGGCTTTTTGATGATGGCCATTCTGTGTTTCTCTTTTTTCTTGATGAGCCTGGATAAAGGTTTATCCATCAACTTTATTTTTTCAAAAAAGATCTTGATGTTAGGACACTGATTAGTTACTAGCTTTGCATACGAAGGGCGAAGCTTCCAGCCAAGTCTCTTCCCCCACTTGTTCATTCTGCCTTTATTCTTACACTATCTACAGTGAGTGGGCAGCAAGGACTTTGAAAGCTTGGTTGGATGAGAGGAATGCAGTGTGTTGTGTGATATTTTTAACTTAGCGTACCAAGGGGGTTACTTACCATAGACTTTTCTGGGGCCCAAATGATATCTGCAAACAATTTCATCCTTCCTTTTTTGATGTAGGCCAGGTGCAGAAAATGTTACTTTATAGGCTTCTGCAAGAGTAACATCCAAAGGTCTATGTTAGGAGGGGCTCACTGCTGTCTTCCCTCTGATCTCACAGTTACAGAATTTGACCCAAAGCTGAACTCCCAAGTGGTTTCTATGAGGACGTAGCTCTGTTTGAACCAAACTCTGGTTACCTTCTGTGTAAGATCCTCAACTGGTATCACTGAGGGTCCATTCTGAGGATACTGGGCTGGGTTTTGAGCAACTGGGGTGCTGCTATAGCCCCCTCTGAACAGTTGAGCTAAGAGACACCCGGTCTCATACCCTCCACAGGGACAAATCTGGACCCTGAAAAGCCATGCTCTTCCCTAAGAGGTATAGACAGTGCTTGCCATTGAAAATCACAGAGGAACCAATACAACACAGGCTGCAACAGTCCTGACCTTCGAGTTGAGCACACAAGCCTGATGCCTGAGGGACTTTCTGACACTTGGGAATCTGTTCCCCCTCCCTGTATTTCTCTGTGTCTATGGCAGGGTGGTGACTACAGGAGCAAAATCAGGACCTGGGTGAAGCATGCAATGAGGCAAGCACCCTGCACAGGAGAATCCCCCATGGAGGGTGAAATCCTGTCTTAGCTGCGGGTCTGAAGTCTGCAGTGACTATTCTTCCCCTCCTTCTTCCTGCCCCTTCATGCGCCTCACACAACGCCCTACCCCCACCACAGAGATTCACCAAGCACTTCCTTTGGCCAGGGTGGTAGACACTGATATGCAATCTGGGCCATAGCTCCTCGCCAGACTACTGGGTCCCCAGTGGTGCTTTCTGGCAACTGAAACAAATACCCGGGGATCCAGAGAGGGCAAGTCATAGGCCTGCCCCTGGGGAGCTGGCCAGGATAAACGCAGGTCATCCTACTGCAAGTCCATGGTCTTTAGCCTCCGCCCCTGCATCCTGGCAAAGGTTGGCTAGTTCCAACTGCATATCCTTGATTTGCCCAAGACCGATTAACGTGGGAAGCATTCCTCAGAAATGCCAGCACAGCCTTGGACCTGGCAGTCCTGATTCCTCCTGCTTCAGATGTTCCTGTAGTTTCCATCCGATTAAGGTGGGGTTTGCAAATTCTCTTTTGAAGTAAATAGATTCTTGGTCTGCTAACATGTTTTGGGACATGTTTTCCAACATGTTTATGCTGGAAACATAAACCCCCATAAGGGACCTAGCGGTTCCAGCCTCGTGGTGAAGGTTGAGCCCAGCCTCTTCTTCCATGAGGGTGACTGGAGGGAGGGCAGCAGCAGGGGTCAGGGCTGGCTGATAATCCAGCACACAGACCACACTGGCTTCCTCAGGAGCAGCGCACGCTGCCCGCCACCTGGGCGCCTTCCTTCCTCCTTGGATCTCCTGCTGCCTCCAGCCCTGCTCAGGCACTGCATCAGCTTTGTAACAGAGCCCCTCTGCCCCAGACAGTGCTGCTCTCAGAGGATGACAGGTCTCCAAACTGGAAGGCAGGGTGATGGTTTCAATATTTCAGCAAAAGAAACTTTCAGATAAAGGATGTTGTTTTGTCCAGAAAGCTGTCCCTTTTTCTTCCCAAATTTCTACCCATCGTACCTTAATTCTTCCAATGGTATCAACCATGGGAAGAAAATGAAGTGACAGCAAGGTCTAAAATCTGCTTCCAGGGCCGTATTTGCTGCATTTCCACATGCAGTTCACTGCCCAGCAGCTCTCACACGGCAGGAGCACTGACAGTCCCTGGAAGGGAGACCAAGCCTTTCTGGAATGGAGAGCTTTCTCTCTGAAAGCAAATGATACACCAGGCCACCCGGGGGTTCCAAAGAACTGGGAAGGCTGGCCTCTCCCTGAGAAGGCTGATGGAGCAAGCATCTAACTTGCTTGAGACTGACTAGGGTACACAGATGAATATGACCTGCCCTGGGGAGGGCAGGTCTGGAGCACCACACGCTGAGCGGCATATCCATTTTGAAAGAAACAGGACTTTGACCGATTGTTACCTGGCTCTCCACTTAAGGCAGAAATTCTACCTTGGTCTTGATTGAGGGGATTCCTTTCCCGAGTTCACAGGGTGACAAATGTCAGGATGGGCCTACAGTATGACTTCTAATATCAACCTATTAGGAATAATCTGAATATTGACCACGGGAGACTAATGGAAGAAACCAGCCCATCCATGCGATAGAATAAAGTTGGAAAATTCTATGTACTACAAGATCCTATTAATTTAAAAATATCCTTGTAAAGTATACTTAGGCAGGAGCCCCACGTGAAAGAGGAACTCTTTGTGGTTGCTATCTCTGGACACATTAGGTTGGGACAAGGGGGGACCTTATCATGGTGGAAGGGCAGCCTCTGCCCAGGCTGGCTGCTGGCGTGCCCCGCGCTGTGTGTGCAGAGTTCTGCCTTCACCCCTCGCGTTCTCCTGCCCCACACAGGCCCCACAGAGGGGCTCTGGCAGACTCGAGTAGGGCACCAGACCTCGGGGGAGGCCTTGCTCTGCGCTGCTTCCTACTACGGCCCCCAATGCTGGGCCTCACCTGCCGGGCTGGTCACAGACAGGAAAAAGCGTGACCAGGTGGTGCCTCCAGCCTGCCTTCCAGAGTCAAATCCCAAGCAACACACAGCAGCGGTGGACCCCAAACCACAGTGGCAAGTGCCCCAGGCCAGACCCTGGGCTCGTTCTGTGTGAGTCACTGAAAAGAAGCCCCAAAGCAGCAAACTGGCATTTGGAGGGAGCAATCAGGGAGTAGCTGCCTCTGAGGGGGGGGGGA
>SJYA01003085.1:135795-165006 GCA_006410615.1 Neotragus moschatus | reverse complement strand
ATACTTCCAAACAACTCAACCTTAGGGACTCTTTTAGGCTTTTACCAAGTTATTTAATACTTCACTTTTGATGAAGAAATCGATTCTAAAAAATGCTGTGTATACGAAAGCTCACATTTACTCTTTGATCTGTTCTCGTCTGTGACTCTCATGTATGAATCTGAGAACTGTTCTAAACATTTACTAATAAAACTGGAAGCTAAAGTGATTCTTCATCATTTATGGTGGTTTGATGTAATGCATTACTTTTGATGCTGTTGTGTCTGAATCTTATGACCCTATGGACTGTAGCCCGCCAGGGTCCCCTGTCCGTGGGATTTTCCAGGCAAGAATATTGGAGTGGATTGCCATTTCCTTCTCCAGGGCAGCTTCCTGACCCAGGGATTGAACCCAGGTCTCCTGAACTACAGGCAGATTCTTTACCAACTTAGCCAAGCATTACTTTTGAGGGTCTATTAATTAAATTCAATATTTGATACAGTTCCAGCTTCACAGCAGCAATAAGAAATAGCAGCAATCACTATATTCATTGTTTTACAGTTTCTGTCTGGTCTACACTGGGCCTCTGAGCACACCCCACAGTAAGAAAGCGGGAAAGATTACTCAGATCTGTTTTGGGAACATGTCTACAGCTATTACATGTCTCACTCACTACCTTGGTTACTGAAAAACTCTTCTGAGGCAAAGCACATCATCTCCAGAAAGGCCTTTCTGAAATTCAAAGTCAGAATCTGCAAAGAGTCATCCCCTGAGCTCATGAAATGAAAATGAAAGTCCCTCAGTCCTGTCTGACTCTGTGATCCCATGGGACTCTCCAGGCCAGAATACTGGAGTAGGTAGGGCTTTCCCTTCTCCAGGGGATCTTCCCAACCCAGGGATCAAACCCAGGTCACACGCATAAGAGGTGGATTCTTTACCAGCTGAGCCGCAAGGGAAGCCCAAGAATGCTGGAGTGGGTAGTCTATCCCTTCTCCATTGGATCTTCCAGACCCAGGAATCCAACTGGGGTCTCCTGCATTGCAGGTGGATTCCTTACCAACTGAACTCTCAGGAAAGCCAATTGTCAGTAGATTCTATATATTTGTTTTAATACTGAGCATTTTCTATGATTCCACTTTCTCTTCTTTCCTAGCATATTTATTTATTTTTATACTTATTTATTTTAAACTTTTGTTAGTGGTTGCCCTAGACTCTGTAACATACACTTACAACTAACCCAACCACTTTTAGATAACACTGTACCATGTCACATGTAGTGTGAGTACGTTATAATAAGATAACCCTAATTTTATTTATATATAATCATGCATAAACATGGGCTTCCCAGGTGGTGCAGTGGTAAAGAATCCACCTGCCAATGCAAGAGATGCAAGAGATGTGGGTTCTATCATTGGGTCAGGAAGATCCCCTGGAGTAGGAAATGGCAACCCACTCCAGTATTCTTGCCTGGAAAATTCCAGAGGAGCCTGGAGGGCTACAGCGCATGGGGTTGCAAAGAGTCGGACACAACTGAGCATCTGAGCACACACACACATACATAAACATATATAGATACATACACATAAAAAGATACGTAAGCACACATAATCACATGCCTTGTTACTATTTTAATAAATGTATCCATTAGATCAATTAGAAATAAGAAAAATAAAAGTTTTCTTTTGCTTTCACTAATTCCTTTTCCAAAGCTCTTCCTTTCTTTATGTAGATCTAAGTCTCTGACCTATTTTCTTTTCCTTCTCTCTAAAAAATTTCTTTACTTATTGCTTGCAAGTCAGATTCAACTGGCAACAAATTCCCTTCATTTTTGTCTCTTTATATCTCCATTTTTGAAGGATAATTTTGTGGGATACAAAATTCTAGATTGGTGGAGGTTTTCTCTCAACACTTTAAATATTTCAGTCCTTCTATTGCCCTCATGGTTTCTGAGCAAAACAGAAATGATTACAGAAACACAAACTGCCCAGACATAGACGCCTTTCCTTAGGGACCCATAGACTCTCTGAACCTTCTGGACTGCGGCACTCTGCAGGCTTCTGGCTCCCTCTCCCCTCCCTCCAGCAGTCACTTTGTGCGTGGCTCTTGACTTGACCCACACATTTTCAGCTTAACATGTAGTGGTCATCCTTATGCCCCCATCCTGATTCATGGTTCTCAGACTGTTCCTGAGAGCTGCCAACATTTTCATTTCCCACCATAAAATGAATCTATTCCTTTTTGGCCAGTGTGTTTCCCTTTGAATCATGGCCAGAGACACAGGATTCAAGCTTAATCGTCTCTGTAGATCTGAGGATGTGGAGAGATCTAATCAGGCCCCAGACTGAGGGATATGCTGTTATTGGCAAGGTAAATGATAATTTACACCCTGCAGGTGAAGCCTTTCCCACTATAGTCACACTTTGCAGCAATTCTTTAAGTATTCAACAGTCAGAGCTCATACAGAATGATCATTGTTTCACATCTGGTAACACAAAAATTGTTCTCTCATCTGAATAGTGTAACCTATTTTACATTAGCTTTTAGTACTCACAGTATTTATTTTACTTATGGTCAAGTAGGTCCCTAAGATTTAGTTAGACGTTCATTCCATCCTATTCTCCTGAAATCATTTTGTTTTGAACACAAATAGGATTTTCACCTTTATCATTTATTTGTTCTACAAATACTTTTAAAATGTGATCTGCATAATTGAACCAGCTCTTATCTTTAATTTTTTTTTTAATTATTGTTTAGGCTGTGCCATGCAGCATGCAGGATCATAGTTCCCCCGCCATGGGTCAAACCAGTGTCCCCTGCATTGGGAGCACAAAATCTTAACCACTGGATGTCCAGGGAAGTCCCTGAACCAGCTCCTATCTTTAAGAAACTTAGAAGTTAAAAAGAGGACTGATCAAGGTGATCAAGACCCTTAATATAAGGCAGTGTGAGACAGTTGACTCTCAGGTTGACTTCTTGCTGTTTAGATCTGGAGGGATTGGGAACTATTTCAATAAAGAAATAGCTTTTTGAGTTGGGTCTAACAGAATGAATAGGATTTTCAGGAAGAAGTGGATGACAAGGCACTTTGGATGAATGAGAAAGCAAGAAGAAAGGTAGAATGTTAAGGGCAAGATCTGGGGAAAGCAAATAGCTCAGATAAAGAGAGGTAGGGGAGTGGTAGAAGATAAAGTCAGAAAACAAGCTGTCCTAATGTGAGGGTCTTCAGCACCATTTTGGGGTATTGGGGGATTTTTTGGTCAGCAATAGGAAACCACTAGAGATCCCAGGGACGGGAGAGCCTGGTGGGCGGCCGTCTATGGGGTTGCACAGAGTCGGACACGACTGAAGCGACTTAGCAGTAGCAGCAGAACTGATTAAGCAGGGGAATAGCGTGATTCTGTCTTGTTTATTGCAGCCCATCATCCTAGCCTATTAGTATCCTCGAGTCTTTCATTAAAACTATGAGCTACTCCTCCATCCCCAGACCCCACATAGGTTTGACAAGCATCCTTGATTATGCTTCTCTAAATCAACTACAAAATACATAAAAGTCATAACCATAGTCATAACTCTAAAAGTAACCTCCCATTAGGTTGAGTACTCAGATTCTTTGGGCTAGGCTTATCCAACCATGTTAATACGCATGTGTAATGGCATCTAATTCACAGTTCTTGATAGTAATAGCAGATATTATTGATTGCTTATTTCAATACACATGATTTACTGTTCACGGAGAAGGCAATGGCACCCCACTCCAGGACTCTTGCCTGGAAAATCCCATGGACGGAGGAGCCTGGTGGGCTGCAGTCCATGGGGTCACTAGAGTCGCACATGACTGAACGACTTCACTTTCACTTTTGACTTTCATGCATTGGGGAAGGAAATGGCAACCGACTCCAGTGTTCTTGCCTGGAGAATCCCAGGGATGGGGAAGCCTGGTGGGCTGCCATCTATGGGGTCGCACAGAGTCGGACACTTAGCAGCAGGAGCAGCCCTCTAACATTAAGCTATTGAAACTTACTGTGCATTCTTTTAAACTGCAAAATCTTTCTTCCCCAGACACTTGAATCTCAACCTTGAACTGACTGTTCTTCAATCTCGAAAGAAAATATGGCTTTTGTCAAACAGATCCTTCATAAAACCTTTGGTCCACTGTACTCCTTTAATATCTGTCTAATATAAAGAGTTGTAGAATTCAAAGGACCAATTAGAAACTTCATTATTGTTTGTGTTTACTGAGGTTAACTGGAAAGTTTCAAGGCACAAAGGAATAATGAAATAGTTTTGACTTAGCCAAGAAGCATAATTTTTATCTAAGTAGGCCTGAAATTCCTGAAAAATTTAAAATAATCTAACAGTGCCAGTATGAACCCTTAGTTGCCTAGGTAATAAAGCAAGTTTCCATGGAAACCCATTGGTCTGTATCAAAGAAACACTTTGAATAAGATGAAAGAGCATCATCTAAAAAAGCCTAAATAGTTATTCCTACCTGAACTGTTCTTAGTGGTGATGGCCTTTTATGTCCATGTTTGTTAATAGCAGTGGTTGTTTTTTCAGAAAAACAAGCTTTAGATATGCAAATTATTGCAGTAGCTAATGCTGTTTCCTTTCCTCTATACACTACAAGGGAGCTCTAATCCCTACATGTGTTTTGTCATTTATTGTAGAAAGAAAAGATTTATTTCCTAATTTTGTTATATGTTTGCATCAGATGCTATGAGTGATGGTACAAAACTTTTCTTCCCAGTGTCTTACCAATGAGGTTAGCAACTGGGCCATAGCCAGGCTGTCATCCTATGATCTTCCTTTTAAGTGCACGAGACTACGGGTGTAATGAAGGACTGGGGTCAGGTTCAGAATATGCTTTCTGTCCACAGAAAAGTCCTCAGAGTGCTCTGCTCCCTGTTCAGGGGGTGTTAACTGAAAGCTTGTCTAACATGGTATTGATGACTGTTCCCTAAAAGCTAGCTGACAAGGGCATAGAGCATCAACTGAAGATGTCCTTGCTCCAATTCCCAGCAAACAGGCACAGAGAGGTGAGTGAATTGCCAAAAATTATGAAGCTAGTAAATGACAGATTCGGAGTTTGAACCTCTAAGCTCTATTACAAAAAATGGGGTAGGGCTTGTTTTGATACTCTGGAGTAGGGCCATTTGACTTGGTAGGAGTATCAAGGAGTAACTGAAGTAAGTGGTATTATTTCCTTATTTTACAGAGGAGGAAACTCAGAGACAAGAAATAGAATAATTTATCTAACATCACACAACCAGTAAGAAGTAAGCTGTGATTTGAAGTGAGGCCACTTGGCTACTTCACATTAAGCCTTTATTCTATTAGTTCTATTTCCTCACCCCACTCCAGCTTGTATTCCCTTCATCCCCCTAACTTAATTTTATTTGGATTGTTGGTTAAATGAATAGTTGGTATGTACATTACTGTGGTTATACTAACCTTGTTCATTTGGCCTTCAGTTTGCTATCTAAACTCACTGGGCTTTAAGTGACAGGCTTTATAGTGAGCAAAGATGACTTGGCTTAGGGGGAAAGAAGTGAGCTGGAAAGTAGATTGAACATCATTACCCAAGGATAGCAGGAATTGCTTATTAAAGGCTCACTCAGCGACCTTCCAATAGGCAGAGTGCTTTGAGGACTAAGGGCACCTTGTTTGGAAATAAGTTTTACTTTGATTGTATTAGCCTGGGCATGAAGCTTCTTGTTAAATCAGCAAGATCTAAGAGTCTCCCTTCTTTTGCTGCCCTGCCCCTGCCCCCGTGTCTCTTCTATTTTTATCTTCATAATTTAAGTAGCGTGCATATACTGGCATATTGGAGAAGGAAATGACAACCCACTCCAGGATTCCTGCCTGGGAAATCCCATGGACAGAGGAGGCTGGCGGGCTAGTCTATAGGGTCGCAAGAGTTGGACATGACTTAGTGACTAAACCATCACCACACCTACTGGCATTTTAAACTCTAAGTCAAGTTTAGAGAATATAGATTAGAGAGAGAGTATAGACTTAAGTTGGACACGACGGAAGTGACTTAGCACTTAGCATTTCCCACCACATTGGTGTTACTACAATAACATAATAAACCCTCACTGAGTATTTACTTTGTGTAGAATATTTTTACCAGTACATTTTATATGCTTAGACTGTATATGGACACACAAACACACACTCACTTTATCCTTACAATAACTGCGGTTGAAGTGCCTGGCAGTCCAGTGGTTGGGACTTTGTGCTTTCATAGCTGAGGGCCTGAGTTCAGTCTTTGGTTGGGGAACTAAGATCCTGCAAGTCAAGAAGCCTCGCCAGAAAACAAAGCAGAAACCAGTAACTGAGGTAAGGGGCATTATTTCCTTATTCTTCAGATGAGGAAGCCCAGAGATAAAAAATAGAATAATTTACCTAACATCAAACAACCAGTAAGAAGTAAGCTGTGGCCATAAAAAGGAACACATCTGAGCTAGTTCTGATGAGGTGGATGAAAACCTAGAATCTATTATACAGAGTGAAGTGAGTCAGAAAGAGAAAGATAAATATTATATTCTAATTCACATATACAGAACCTAGAAAAATGGTTCTGAAGAATTTATTTACAGGGCAGCAATGGAGAAACAGAGATAGAGAATAGACTTATAGACATGGGGAGAGGGGAGGAGAGGGTAAGATGTATGGAGAGAGTAACATGGAAACTTACATTATCATATGTTAAATAGAGAGCCAAGTGGAATTTGCTGTGTGACTCAGGAAACTCAAACAGGGGCTCTGTACCAAACTAGAGGAGTGGGATGGGGAGGGAGACGGGAGGGAGGTTCAAAAGAGAGGGGATATATGTATTCCTATGGCTGATTCATGTTGAGGTTTGACAGAAAACAAGAAAATTCTGTAAAGGAATTATCCTTCAATAAAAAAAATTAAAAAAAAAAAAAGCAGCTGTGATTTGAAGTGAAGCCACTTGGCTACTTCACACTACGTCTTTATTCTATTAGCTCTCTATTTCCTCTCCCCACTTTGCTTGTATTCCCCTCATCCCCCTGACTTTATTTTGATTGTTTGTTAAATGAATAGTTGATATTTACATTTTTGTTGTTATACCAACTTTGTTCATTGCTACTACTTACATATTTCTTTACTATTTTCTCCTCTACTGAGGCTTACTACTAGCCCTTTTGGGGAGTCTGAATTTCAAACTATCTTTTTTTCTCAAATGTACTGATGTTTCTGCCATATGCATATTAACAGTTGTATTTATTTCCTGAAAATACCTGCCTTCCTTTTGGTATGAACCCATTGGTTGCTCTGCCTCTTGAGAAACCTATATGCAGGTCAGGAAGCAACAGTTACAACTGGACATGGAACAACAGACTNTGTCGCCTGGTCACGGAGCCTGCAGCCAACCGAGCAGTGGTTCAAACCCAAACGCGCCAGGCGCCAGGGCTCACATTCCCTCTCTTGGACCGCGTTGTCGCCATGCAAAACACTCACGTTGCCCTTCTGTTCAGCTCAGCCCTACAGACCCTGCCAAGGGCAACGGAAATCCTTCTTCCTCTACCAAATCGCGTTTGATTAAGCCACGGACTCTCCATACCACACAAACTAGCACCAGACTCTACGCTGCCTTCCTGAAAGGTAAGTCTGGGGCAGGCATGAGGTCTTAAATTTTTCTGGTTACCTTGGTACCTGGCCAGTGCTGAGAATTATGGTATATTTGCAGCTTAATTGGACTCCAAACTTCATCCATTTATTCAAACTTCTGGATTAAGAGTGAGCCAAAAGAAGAGGGGAAATATTTTGATGACAAGGGTCTTTTTCACCCTATGAGGCCCACAATTCCCTTGTACATTTTATATGCCTCTGTTTATATACGTTATTGCCTCGTGGTCTCAAAGGCGCGTGAGAGCCACAAAAGGTCAAGAACCATTCAAAACAGTCCTAGCGATCCACACCTGAATGCCCCATCTCAAGTTGCTCTCCGTCTTCCTTTTCATCTAGAAAATCAGAATTCACATTTGATAAAGCACCACAGGTCGTTTCCCCCTTGACACCCATCCTCGAGGCCTGGCAGAGAAAAAGTGCCTGTGTTCACTTTGGAACAGCAACAAAGTTCAGTCCTAATCATTCCAAGGCAATTATGAGAAGTCAGACACGCACCACGACATTTCTGACAGGCTTTTACAATCCACTTTTATTATTCAGCTCTTACTAAAATGCTAATCCCCTGGGAGGAAAAAAAAAAAAAAAAAACAACTCTCTGTATGAGTGCTTTAGCACAAATAAACATCTCAGAGGAAATGTGAAATAAAACCACGCTGACATCGTTTCAGAGATAACAGGAGAAGGGATGACCAGAGCCTCTGTCCTGCCTCTGAGAAGAGGAGGAGGGAGAACAGGAGCCTGTGTAAAGCAGACGGAGCTGAGCTGGGAAGGGGCACGGCAAGGGGGCGCGGCTTCCTAAATCCACCAGCCCTGTGACAGGAGCCAGGGTGAGCCCCGGGAGAGGCAAGACCCAGATTTCCTGATGACGTGCCTCTTGGTCTGATCCCCCGGCAAGGATTTTTAGAGCAATATTAGAGCTGCTGCAGCAGCTAAGTCGCTTCAGTCTTGTCCGACTCTATGCGACCCCATAGACGGCGGCCCACCAGGCTCCCGTCCCTGGGACTCTCCAGGCAAGAACACTGGAGTGGGCTGCCATTTCCTTCTCCAATGTATGAAAGCGAAAAGTGAAGGCGCTCAGTCGTGTCCGACTCTTCGCGACCCCATGGACTGCAGCCCACCAGGCTCCTCATCCATGGGATTTTCCAGGCAAGAGTACTGGAGGGGGCTGCCATTGCCTTCTCCTGCATTTCCGCCCAAATAAATGAATGGCCCCTTTTTTGACATCAGCAGAAGCAAATCCATACGATCTAGCCTATATAACCATCAGCCAGTGAAGAAATAGAAAGCACATCATGAGGGATTCTCTGGTGGCCCAGTGGCTAAGGCTCCACGCTCCCAATACAGGGGCCTGGGTTTGCTTCCTGGTCAGGGAGCTGGATCCCACATGCTGCACCCAAGGGGCCTGCACCCTGTGCGTGTGTATATTACATATCTCTAGAGCATATGTAATCGCACACATCATGGAATCACACGCTTATAACTGCCAAGAAGCGATCGACTTTCTTCTTCTTCATCTTCTGGGGCAACACCAGTCGAACTGCGCTTGGAGTTTTGCTCTAGAAATTGAAATTATAGACTATATAGCACCCTAGATTATGTCAGTGGGCTGGACTAAATCGATGCTTCGGTTCTGACTTCCACTAAGTTCTTTTGAAAATGGAACACTGCCCAAGGGAATAAACTTGGGGCTGTTTGGATTGCTAACTTTGTTTGTAATCCCACCTCCCCATTTTGTTCAGCAGCTATTCTGAAGAAGCATGCTAACTCACTACAGTCATGTCCAACTCTTTTCGACCCTATGGACTGTAGCCCACCAGGCTCCTCTCTCCATAGGATTCTCCAGTCAAGAGTACTAGAGTGGGATGCTGTTTCTTCCTCCAGGGGATCTTCCTGACCCAGGGATCGAACCCGTATCTCTTACATCTCCTGCATTGGCAGGCAGGTTCTTGACCACTAGCGCCACCTGGGAAGGCCCAAATAATTCTGGTTAATATGGGGCTGCTAAGAGGTGGACATGACTGAGCAACTTCAGTTTCACTTTTCACTTTCATGCATTGGAGAAGGAAATGGCAACCCACTCCAGTGTTCTTGCCTGGAGAGTCCCAGGGACAGAGGAGCCGGGTGGGCTTCCGTCTATGGGGTCACACAGAGCTGGACATGACTGAAGCGACTTAGCAGCAGCAGCAGTTGAGTGCCTATGTGCTGGGCACAGAGGTAAGTTGCTGGGTCGCCCAGTCGTGTCCGACCCTGTGCGACCCCATGGACGGTAGCCCACCAGGCTCCTCTGTTCATGGAATTCTCCAGGCAAGAATACTGGAGTGGGTTATATTCCTTTCTCCAGGGATCTTCCTGACCCAAGGGACGAGCCTGGGTCCCCTGCCTTGCACACAGATTCATTACCGTCTGAGCCACCAGGGCAGCCCCTGAAGGGACACACATGGTGGACAATTTCAGCTTTCAGCGGGCATGAAGCAGGGCACATGACGACAAGGGAGGGTGCTGGGGCCACAGTAAAGAAGTGTTAGGAATCTGAAGCAGTGGTTGGCTCTTGGACCCAGGAGCATGTCCAGGGCTGCCTGGCCCACTCTCTCTGCCTTCTACTGTGGCCCTGTGATGGCGGATCGCACGCCCCTCTGAATCCTACAAAGGGAGATGGGGGGGTGATTGCCACAGCCCATCTCTAGACNTGTTAGGAATCTGAAGCAGTGGTTGGCTCTTGGACCCAGGAGCATGTCCAGGGCTGCCTGGCCCACTCTCTCTGCCTTCTACTGTGGCCCTGTGATGGCGGATCGCACGCCCCTCTGAATCCTACAAAGGGAGATGGGGGGGTGATTGCCACAGCCCATCTCTAGACCTCAGCCCTAGGCACATGTCCCTCTTCCCTCTAGATTTGTTCAAAGCTAGCTTTTCTCCAAAGCTGTGGTACAGTCCTTGCCCTCTCCACACCCAAGAATTGATGATTCGATTCTTGAGCTGTCTCTCTGTCCCGCTAAATTTCCTAGTAGCACGAGTCCTCTAAGAGAAGCTGCTGGAACTCCCCCTAAGAGCTAGGGACCCCCCGTTTATCAATGTGCTCTCTTAACTCTGACCGTTGACCACACCTCTGGGCCCCTGTTGCTTCGCTGAGTCATGCCAGAGTGTGCCCTGCGATGGTGCCCACTGCGGAGCAGGGCTTCTGCGGCAGTGGGAGCCCTGCCAGCACCCGGGATGGGGCGGCTTGTTGGCCCAGTTCTGGGTCTGGTGTTAAGGTTTTTCTGGGTCCTGATGCCTCCCCGCCTTCCCTGTTGGAGCCCAAGACGCATCTCAGTGGGTCCTGAGGTCGAAAGCCTCAGTCGCTCAGCCCTGTGGGACTCTCTGTGACCCCAGGGACTGCAGCCCGCCAGGCGCCTCTGTCCCTGGGCTTTTCCAGATAAGAATGCTGGAGCAGGCTGCCATTGCCTCCTCCAGCCGTGTTAAAGAGAAGATTCTTAAAACGCCCTGCCCAAGATCTGGACTTTTCTAGACTCTTGAACCTTCTAGAATCTGAAGATAGGCGTGGGGCTCACATCACACAGGTGGGTCAGTGGTTTCAGCCGTGGGGAGAGCTGGGGAAGGAAGGGTGCTCAGGGAAGAGTAACCTGTCTCTCCTGAGAACAGGAAGAGAACAGAAAAAAGCAACGGAGCCCACGTTAATCCCAGCGTCAGCCTCCTCTTGTATGTCCCTTCAGGAGATTCCTAGCTCGGACTCGGGTTACCGCCTAGCGATGTGGGAGGTGCAGGGCCGGCTCCCCGAAGATGTGACGGGGAGGTCGCCGCGTTAGGATCACAGGCAGCCACACTCTCGTCCAGAAAGGGGTCCAGGGGGAGCCGCAGAGGGCGGAGTCCAAGCCGCGGGGCAGGACCAGGATCGCAGTGCGCCCCCCACCCACCCCTCCTCCGCCAGCAGTCTCCTCAAGGGTGGCGAGCCGCTGGGCCCCGGGGCTGCAAGCACATGAAGGCCTGCTGCCCCCACAGGGCCCAGGGATCCTGGGCCTCTTGGGCCTCCATCGACACTCTCACGACAGGCCACTGGGAAGCCCGTTTGAAAGAATGGCTGGTCACAGCTGTGTTGCAGGAGAGCGGATTCAGCTTTGAAGGCCACCCTCCTCCAGGGCCCAGTGGCATCTTTCTGAAACGTGCCCAGAGCCTTGTGTGAGGGCAGCGCTAGCTGCCCTGAGTGACGTGGGCAGCAGTGCCCGGTCTTTTTGGCTCCCGTGGGAGGGGCTTGGGCCTTGGGATTGGCAGCAACCCCTTGCCCACCCTGCCTGGTTCACTAATAACTCAGCCTTAGCACTGCAATTTGTTTTCAGAGCAATCTTTCTCTTTTTTAATTTTAACTTCTAAAATTAGCTATTTATTTCTTTGGCCGGGCCAGGGCTTAGCTGCAGCACGGGGCAACCTTCCCTGTGGTACGTGGGCTCTGCCTGGCAACTCAGGACCTTCTCTCTCGCGGTGGCTGCAGCCTCAGGACTTGCTGCCCTCAGATCCGTTGCTCCATGGCAAGACCCCAGCCAGGGATCAAATCCGTGTCCCCTCTACCGGACGGTGGATTCTTAGCCACTGGACCACCCGGGAAGTCCCTAATTCTAATTTTTTAAAACAATATGCTGTTATTATTAAAAATTCAGACACAAAAAGAAACTTCACTGAAATTATTAAGGACTTTTGCAATTTCTTATGCCCTTTTCTCGTGCTACGGAGGAATATAAAGAAGTAAACAAAGAACTCTTAAAGAGCAATTATTCAGCAAACTCTATAAGCCATACATGTAAGCATGGAGATTACAAGGCTGTCTCTGGCATGTTTTTTGAGCTGCAAAAACAATAAAAACTCCTTAGGAATGTTTTTCCAAGTGTGGCCTGTGGCCTCATCTATATTAGATTCACTGAGGGGTTTATTTAAAAATGCTTATTTCTAGTCCCAATCCCAGACCTCCTGAAACAGAACCTCTGGAAATGGGACCCTGGAAATTGCATGATTAGAAAGCACTCCAGATGAATCTTTGTGCCACAGAGTTGAGAATCAACACCCTTGGAGTTTAAAAGAGAGAGAACACTTTCCTCCACAAGGTGACGGGACCATCTCTGTGATGGTGAGATCTGGGAGGTTCCCAGAAGGATGCCCCCAGGTCATCGTATAGCAGCACCATTGCAGAACTGATCACATTGGGAACTAACTTCCTGTTTCTTGCTTGTCTTTCTGGTGGATAAAGAACTCTTCAAGGAGAGACGTTTGTCTTCCTCGTGGGGATCCAGTTAGCCCACTGTTGGCTCTTAATAAATATTGGTTGAGCAAATGAACAATCGTGTGTGGTCTAAACAAACAAGTTTGAAGAGTTAAAGGATGGGGTTCTAGGAGGAGTAGGGCATGGGCCAGATTTCAGTGACTGGAAGATCAAGGTCAGTACTTCCGCGTGGCAGAGAAAAAGGGTTAATCTCAGGGACCACAACTTGGCAATACAGAGGCATGAGAGTGATCACTGGGGTCCTGGAGCATTCACAGGGGATGTAAACTCTACGTTGTATATTCTGTGAATGATGGGGGGTTGCCAAAGATCAGGGGCCAGAAGGTGATGGAACCAAAGTGGTATTTCAGGGTAAGTAATTATAGGGCTCTAGGGACTGTCCCATCACTCCATGGGAAATAGATGGGGAAACAGTGGAAATAGTGTCAGACTTCATTTTTTTGGCCTCCAAAATCACTGCAGATGCTGACTGCAGCCATGAAATCAAAAGACACTTACTCCTTGGAAGAAAAGTNGCAGAAAGTGAAGAGGAACTAAAGAGCCTCTTGATGAAAGTGAAAGAGGAGAGTGAAAAAGTTGACTGAAGGCTCAACATTCGGAAAACGAAGATCATGGCATCCAGTCCCATGACTTCATGGGAAATAGATGGGGAAACAGTATCAGACTTTATTTTTCTGGGCTGGTGACTGCAGCCATGAAATCAAAAGATGCTTACTCCTTAGAAGAAAAGTTATGACCAATTTAGATAGCATATTCAAAAGCAGAGACATTTGTCGAAGGCTATGGTTTTTCCAGTGGTCATTTATGGATGTGAGAGTTGGACTGTGAAGAAAGCTGAGCGCCGAAGAATCGATGCTTTTGAACTGTGGTGTTGGAGAAGACTCTTGAGAGTCCCTCGGACTGCAAGGAGATCCAACCAGTCCATTCTGAAGGAGATTGGCCCTGGGATTTCTTTGGAAGGAATGATGCTAAAGCTGAAGCTCCAGTACTCTGGCCACCTCATGCGAAGAGTTGACTCATTGGAAAAGACTCTGATGCTGGGAGGGATTGGGGGCAGGAGGAGAAGGGGACAACAGAAGATGAGATGGCTGGATGGCATCACTGACTCGATGGGCGTGAGTCTGAGTGAACTCCGGGAGTTGGTGATGGACAGGGAGGCCTGGTGTGCTGCGATTCATGGGGTCGCGGCGCAAAGAGTCGGACACGACTGAGCGACTGAATTGAACTGAACACTAACTCAAGAAGAGAGGAAGTATATATAGGCATGTATGTGGAAATCTGCAATGTGGGAGACCTGGGTTCCATCCCTGGGTCGGGAAGATCCCCTGGAGAAGGAAATGACAACCCACTCCAGTATTCTTGCCTGGAGAATCCCATGGATGGAGGAGCTTGGTGGGCTATAGTCCACGTGTCGCAAAGAGTCAGACACGACTGAGCGACTTCACTTTCACTTTCACTATGTGGAAATCTACTGTCTTAAGGGGGCCTGTTCTTCAAGATTGGAGTAGTTACCTCTTAATCGGCTGGGGCAAGGAATTCTGGAGACCAGCCAGAGGCTGGACCAGCTGGGAGCTGGATGTAATCAACCTTCCTGTCCTTTTTTTTTTTTTTCTCCAGGTGAGTGAGTTATTTGTTTTGCATAGAATGGTGGGGAGGAGGACCTGGAGGGGAGTTTTAACTCCAGGCTATTTTGAGCCCTGTAACTTTCCTTCCATGCTGGCTGTCAAGTTTTCAGGCAAGGGCTGTCTTAAGCCCTTTGTAATGTTTTCTCATTTATAATCACAATTGCCCCCTCTGTGTCCACTGAACAGGTAAGAAAACTGAGGCTCCATAATTGGACCTCCTCTATTTGCCTGAGGTCCCACAGCCAGAGGGACAGAGCTGGGTCCAAGTGTGTCCTTTCCGCCACACTTGGAAGTGAGCTCTGCGTCTGGTGGAGGGCCCAGCCAGCCTCTCAAGGCCCCCTGACAAGAAGGAAGGAGAGCTTTCAGCTTGGAGCATTTTGCTTCAAAAATGTTCAAGCTTGTGCACTTTGCGGGAGGGATTTCCCTGGCTGATGTATTACCTTTTCAATTCAATGCCCTAGAAGATCCTGCAGAGACAGGACGAAATCCATTCGGCTTGTTGATTTATAGCTTTTCAGCATTTAGAAGGAGCGGCTTTCGATGTGAAATTGGTTGTGTGCTGCCACCCATTTTAGAAATTTGTCTCGTTTTGCCCGTAAGTGATTTATGCCATGCTTCCATTATTGCCTCTTTTTGGAAGAAGAGGAAAAAAGAACATCGACACAAAGCTCTTTCAGTGTCCAACATCTCCGTGATTTTGCTCCGCACTCCCGTGGGCCATCTGTGCGTTTTTATTGACTGATCA
The DNA here is from genome assembly GCA_006410615.1 of Neotragus moschatus. Lineage (NCBI taxonomy): Eukaryota > Metazoa > Chordata > Mammalia > Artiodactyla > Bovidae > Neotragus > Neotragus moschatus. Next base: position 149,735 of record SJYA01003085.1, on the reverse strand, counting down.
GTAATAGCCGTGGCATCGGGTACACGGTCAACCACCTGCTTTTTCGCCAGCAATGACAAGGCCCTCGCTTCAGAGATCTGAGGTGAGGACGGACAGGGCTGATTCTCTCCTCATCCTGCCTGCCTTGCCCATCTTCTTCCAACGTGCTGTGAAGGGAAGGAAGCAGAGGTGCCATCATGCCCCCCCCCCAACCTGCCTTGACTGTTGGTCCCACTGGGTGACGGTGCTCCCTCTGTCCTCAGGACCTCCTCACCCACGGCCCCGCGGCGGGGCCCACTCAGACCCCACCCCCAGGGCACATCCTGCAGCCTCCAGCTTTGGGGGGGCAACAGCCAAAGGGCTCACGTCTGGCTGCCTCTCCCCTGGTATCCCTTGACCCAACAAAAATGCTCACCTACTGGCTAGAGAGCAGTGACCCCATTGCTGACCTCTCCTCCATGGTTGATGTCAGGTGGGCATGGCTGGAAGGATAAGACCTGACTTTCCAGAAGTGGCTCCAGGATCAAGAAAAAAAGATCAGTTTCACTCTTCTCCAAGCTCAGGGTAAAATCATCTAATTCTTCCCCCAGATTATGAGGTTAGCTACTGTATTAACGCACAAGAGCCCAAAGTCAGAAAACACAAAATAATGGTCAGTTTTAAAGTGCTTACATTTTAATTCAAAGATTTGAATTAAGGATTCCAAGTCAGAGGTAAACACATTCAGATGCTGATTCCGGTTTCTCTTTTCCTGACCCAGTCTCAGTGACTCCTGGGACTGAGAGAAAGTAATCTGTGGAAGATAAAGTTGTGAAGGCTGAGTCAGTACCAGGGATAATGTATATAATATACCGTATCAGGAGCTCAGTGACACCAAAACAAATAGAAAGGAAAACACAGAAGTGAATTTCAGCTTCCAGATGAATCTGAAAGAGTCAGTCCTTAAGTCTTCTGGTTTCTTGGATGTTCTTGAATTCCCTTGAGTGCGTCTGGTCGCAGATTTGCTAATGAGGTATGTCGTGAGGAATTTTGTTGTCCCTTAAAGGCAAAGGGCTCTCCCCTTCTAAAAGGTTCCGTGGTTGGAGGGTGATCTGAGCACATCTGTCAGCCTGGTGGTCGCCAGGCTTGGGTCCCCTGGACTGGCTGGTTAGCAGATCCCCTCCCTCCCCCACTGCTCCAGGTGCTTCCTCCTGAGGCTGAGCGCTCTGTCGAAGAAGACAATCTTCCCCCAAAGAGGGGGAAGGGTATATGCCAGAACCGCCAAACAGCTCCCCCACACCCCTCAACAACAGAAGAATCCTCCTGTCCTCACGTCCTGTGTTGTCCACCTTCATTGACCGCATCTGGAATCCATCCTCCCTTGTTGCTTTCCCAAAGGAATACAGATTTTCACCTAAGTCCCCTCCCCTACCTCATGCAGCCCATGGACTTTGGGGGGAGGTGGACCCCCAAATCAGGAGGGCCTGGATCAGTCTAAGACAGAAAAGGGGCTAATTCTATCTCGTGGCCTGCAGTTGTGGGTTCAGGCGCAGAGTGGCATTCAGTCAGCCATGGCATCAGGTTGCTGGTGGACGGTGACCCAGTCTGGGTGAACGAGACACGAGCAGAGACTTGCTGGAAGAGAACGTCTCTCTGGTGTGAAACTAGGCTGTGGACGGGGCTGACACCCTGGGAGGCCGAGTAGAGAACAAGGCTGGTGAAGACACCACGGACCAGATAAGCAGGCAACCCTGAGGCTGCCCTCACTCTGGCCTCCCTCAGAAGGACAGTCAGGAGTCACCCTTGCCTGCAAGCCAGTCTGTTGGGTGTTTTGTAACAGTGAGTAAAGATATTCTAGCAAGAGCAAGCGTATAATTCGTTGTCCAAACTCAGCCACTTTTGAGAGTGGATGGGCACTATTAATAATCATATCAGGACCATAGATCTAAATGAGGGCTGCTCCAGGCAAACTGGGATGCAGGGTCACTGTAACCTTAACTAATACAAGCTGTAGCATTATCCAAATAAATCACCTAAGCTCGAAGAAGTAAAATAAGAGTTATTCAAAGGAATAAAGCAACTTTACTCAGGCTCGTCTCTAATTCATCCTCCAAGTTAGTCACTCAGTCGTGTCGACTGTGACCCCATGAACTGTAGCCGGCCAGACTCCTCTGTCCATGGGATTCTCCAGGCAAGAATACTGGAGTGGGTTGCCATTGACTCCTCCAGGGGATCTTCCCAACCCAGGGATCGAACCCGGGTCTCCTGCACTGCAGGCAGATTCTTCACCATCTGAGCCACCAGACCTTAGCCAAAGTGATCGTTTCAATGCCCTTCCCGACTTACAGCACTATTACAGTGTTCCACTCCTCTTGGGATGAAGCCTTAGAGCCTTGTGGGGCCTCTTTCAGCTCCATCCTCTGCTCTTCAGGAAGTGCCATCCCTCCCTCCCTCACCTGCCCTTGACTTACCAGCCACCCTCCTGCTCCAGGGCCTCATCCCTGGGGCAGTCCACCCATCACCCTCCAGCCTCCGCCCCAGCCCAGCCAGTTCAAGTTCCTCTGTTGTAGACCCTGGCAGACACCGTTCTTGCCCTTTCTAGTGCCTCTCTTGTCTCTTCGCTTCGTTACAGAGAGCAGGGATGTGTCTGTTCTTGTTCTTGGTGTGATGCGAGCCCCTTGAGCGATGGCTGGCCTCAGAGAGCTACTCAAAACACACATGTTGATTGAATTAAGGAGTCCTAGGAATGCAAAGTGGAGAAGGCAATGGCACCCCACTCCAGTACTCTTGCCTGGAAAATCCCATGGATGGAGGAGCCTGGTAAGCTGCAGTCCATAGGGTCGCTAAGAGTCGGACACGACTGAGCGACTTCACTTTCACTTTCCACTATCATGCATTGGAGAAGGAAATGGCAACCTACTGCAGTGTTCTTGCCTGGAGAATCCCAGGGACAGGGGAGCCTGGTGGGCTGCTATCTATGGGGTCGCACAGAGTTGGACACGACTGAAGCGACTTAGCAGCAGCAGGAATGCAAAGACTGAGGCAGTGGGGGAAATCCTGAAAGACTCACCTTCAGAGTTCACAGTGGTCCCTGCCTTGGTCAGCAGAGCCTTTCCGAGTCCTCCAGGAGGACAGACCAGCTCTCTCCAATCACAGCTGTGACTCGGTGCTGAGATTTGCAGGCTCACTCCCAGGAAGAAGTGCCCACAAGCGCACACTTTCAAAGCCTCACCTGCAGCGAACAGGGTGCTGGTGGAAATCCTTTACGACCATCCAAACTGACGCGATGCTTGAGGCTCAAGAGTCGAAGTATCGTGATGTTTTCTTCTTATAACCTAAGCTGCAAAGAGGCAATTTTTTCTTCTACTTTTCGTTGTCCAAAGGTCAAATCTCTTTCTCTAATAATTACCTTCTATTTTGGCTGGTGTAACTGAAGGTAAAATCATTTCTTTTGTTACCTCTGTTGGCTAATGAGCTCCCTAACCAGGATTCCTTTAGAGAAATCAGTGTTGGTGCTCTAGACAAAAGACTTTGAAGTCTTGCCTGAGTCTGAGGTCGCCATCTTAAATCTGTATTCTGTGAGTAACGGGGTTTCACATCCTTTATAATTATTTTTGTTGCTAATTCACTTTTCTCTTCTTGTTCTCTTAACTCCAGCGGTTACCGGCAGCTCCTCTTACGGCCCCCTTTTTTTGTCTTTTTGCTCTCATCCAGCAATTTTAGCAAAGGCTTTCTCTTTGCCTTTAGTTACCTAGTGAGATTGGGAGGCGGGGGGAGAGAAGACAAGAATCTGGTCATCCTGCAAATGAACACCAAGGCTTACTCAAGTTTTCTTAGTCTTTTCTTTTTATTGTTGCTTTTATGCTGCTGCTGCTGCTGCTTCTTAGTCGCTCAGTCGTGTCCAACTCTGTGCAACCCCATGGACTGCAGCCCGCCAGGCTCCTCTGTCCACAGGATTCTCTAGGCAAGATTACTGGAGTGGGTTGCCATGCCCTCCTCCAAGGGATCTTCCCGACCTAGGGACCAAACCCAGATCTCCTGCATTGCAGGTGCAGGCAGATTCTTTACTGCTGAGCCACCAGGGAAGCCCTGTTGGTTTTATACCTTTTACCAAATCACTGCAAAGGCATTATTCAAGTTACTCTCCAATGCCCCTCCTATAAGGAATAACGGGGTTCCCAGGTGGTGCTAGTGGTAAAGAACCCGCCTTCCAATGCAGGAGATGTAAGAGATGCCAGTTTGATCTCTGGTTCTGGAAGATCCCCTGGAGAAGGAAATGGCACCCTACTCCCCTGTTCTTGCCTGGGAAACCCCATGGACAGAGGAGCTGGTGGGCTACAGTCTATGAGGGTCACAAAGACTCAGACACGACCAAAGTGACTTAGCACACACACACACATATGTGAAGAATGACTTCAGAAAAATTCAGTACCTGGGAAAATATCCATCTCTCTAGAAGGTTTTCTCTAACCAGGCTACATAAACTGCACAACCTGTATGACTACCTTTATGTCCTGAATTAGAAGCTTCTAGAACAAGCACTAAATTTATCCACGTCGCCCTTAGCCCCTGGTTTCTGAGCTGCTTCTTATCTCTACTTCCACTGCCCTACTTTACACTCTCTTTAATATTTTAAGCCACCTCAAAAAGCCCTTTTTAAAGTCGACAGGGCATAAATGATAAAAATTCTTTTTTCCCTTAATATTAAAAGTTTTCTTAATCTTACAAAACCACATTCTCTTAAAAGAGTGGTTCAGAATCACATTTTCACAAAATCCCCAGGAGAGTGAAACTCTCCCTGTGAGCTCCTAACTTCAGGTCCGCTGTGCAGCAAACCTGGTTTCTTGTCATTTCATTTCCTCACACTCTGGATTCCCACCCCCTGAGCCTCATCTTTCATTCAGTTCAGCCTGGGAGGTGTCCTCCAGGAACGGAGAAAACTAGCCTCCCAGAGGCTGCCGGGAGCCAGGCAGGCTTTTCCTGTTTGGGTTTGAATGAATATTTCATACAAAACCTCTGAGCATCTTATATACGCTGAGCCCAAGGACTCAAAGTCGACAGAGAAAGGAGATTTAACTCCCAATACAACCCAATAGCAAGGACTTCTGTGGCCTTCAGGAGACTCAGACCTCATCAGGGACAAGTGCCCGTTGGACATCGCCCTTGGGGACAGGGTCTAGGTCCCTGCCTGGCTGATCAGAGCCCNGAGAGTCGGACACGACTCAGCGAGTGAACTGAACTGAACTGATTGGTTGCTCTCAGCAAAGATATCATTGTGAGGTTTTTCTTTCTGCCAGAGATTCTCCTTCCTGGATGCTATGTCATGTCTTCCATTTAATTTCTTGTTCTGGAGAAAGGTGTTCTCCATAGTTTCTTTACAGAATATATGAGAGGTTTTTAAAAATCTGAAAATGTCTCTATCCTGCCTTCAATTTGATTGAAAGTTTTTTTAAACTTGCTCTCAAATTCTAAGGTGCAAATAATTTTCCCTCAGAACTGTGAGGACATTGGATTTGTTGACATCTGGCTTCTGATGCCACTCTTGAGAAATATAAAGCCATTCTGATTGCCAGTAATTTGTAAATTGTCATTATTTTTCTAGAAGTTCCAGGGGCTTCTCTGGTGTTCTGAACTTTCCCAATAACATCCCTCAATTTGAGTCTCTTCCACAACCTCTGCTGGGCACACGGTGAGCCATTTTAAGCTGGTTTTGTGTCCTTTGGTTCTGGGAAATTTTCTCCCCTCTCTTTCTTAAACTTTTAGTAGGATACTGGATTTAGTGGACTGATCTACTAATTTTCTTCCTCTTATATTCCGTCTTATTCTTGTTTGTCTTTCAGGAGGAGTCTGTGAAATCCTTTTTATTTCTTCAGCTGCATGTAACAAAGACCTGAAGTCATACCTTCAACAAGACAAGAGTTGAAATATCTCTCTTATGCAAAAGTCCAGAGGGAGGCTGCCCAGCGTTGGCAGGAAACCTCTGCTCTATGAAGGGGTCCTGTCAGGCTCCTTTAGGCCCAAATTTGCATTATGGATCACACCAGTTATTTTTTTAGGAAAGTTTCCATAGTTGCAAAAACATACTTTTACTAACATGTCAAGAGATATTCTCATAGCTATTTCTATATCTGAGTTGGAGTATCCACTCCGCTGCATATTTAATGGGTTTCCCTGTNATACCTTCAACAAGACAAGAGTTGAAATATCTCTCTTATGCAAAAGTCCAGAGGGAGGCTGCCCAGCGTTGGCAGGAAACCTCTGCTCTATGAAGGGGTCCTGTCAGGCTCCTTTAGGCCCAAATTTGCATTATGGATCACACCAGTTATTTTTTTAGGAAAGTTTCCATAGTTGCAAAAACATACTTTTACTAACATGTCAAGAGATATTCTCATAGCTATTTCTATATCTGAGTTGGAGTATCCACTCCGCTGCATATTTAATGGGTTTCCCTGTTGGCTCAGATGGTAAAGAATCTGCCTAGGTTGCAGGGGACTTGGGTCCAGAAGACTCCCTGGAGAAGGGAATGGCTACCCACTCCAGAATTCTTGCCTGGAGAATTCTATAGACAGAGGAGCCTGCAGGATATAGTCCATGGAATGCAAAGAGTTTGACATGACTAAACGACTAACATTTAATGTATGTCTTAAACAATTCGAACCGTCTATCATCCATAGCTGTATTGTCTAATATGGCAGCTGCTATCTACACGTGCCCACTGTGTAGACAGTGATCATTTGAAATGTGATTACTCCAGATTAAGATGTGTTTTAAGTTAAAATATACACTGGGGACTTTCCTGGTGGTCCGGTGATGAGGATTCCAAGCTTCCATTGCAGGGGGCAAGTTCAATCCTTGGTTGGGGAACTAAGATCACGTATGCTGCATGGTGAGACCAAAAAATAAAAAAATAATTTTTTAAATCTCCCCCCAAAATACACACTGGATTTAGAAGACTTAGTATGAAAAAGGGAAAGCAGACTATCTTATTCATATTTTAGGTTGATTACAGGATGAAGTGACAATATTTTAAATATACTAAGTTAAAGGAACTGTATTATTATAATTAATTTCACCTGTTTCAAATGTACTTTTTTCTTATTGCTACTAAAAAGTTTTAAATTATATATGTGGCTTGCCTTACATTTCCATGGGATAATTTAGTTCTATAAAATGGGGGTAACAGATGGCTTACTTCAATGGATAAAAGGATTGAGATCATAAGTGTCAACTGTTTAGGCCAGTACCTAAGAGTAGCTAGTAATGTAGTATTTCACTGACTCCATATGTTGCTGCATTTCCACACCTTGGACAATCACCTGCATCCTTCAGATGCCAGACCCCAGTCATAACAGTTGTCACCACCTGTGTGTGCATATACAGAAAAAACATTAGCATCCAAATTTGCAGAGTTGCGGGTCCGGGGCCTAGAAAACCTAGGAGGTCAGAAGGGGGCACTCTTGACCTCTAAGAATCAAAATGTTAAAGGGAGCCAGGTAGTGGAAGGTCACTGATGTATTTAAGCAACATCCCTAAAATAGGAGTGAAGAACAAGCTCCTTGTACCTAATTACAAAGTTGGCTGGATTGTTTTCAGCTCTTCAGTGGATCTGGAAAGACAGGAGGAGGGAAGGGGAGAAGATAAGGTAAGAGGATTTGCTTAAAGTGCCCAAAGTGACTGAATCAGAAAGAGATTCTGAGGACTGGAAGTTAAAATGTAAAGAACTTTCAGGAATACCTGCTTTTCCTTCTGTATTGCTGTGATATGATTTTTTTTTAATTCATCCTTTTATGTTTAAATAGGTTTCAGTAAGTTTAAGATGAGAATCTTAAGTAATGAAAAAGCATTGTGCTATAGTTTAATTGACGGTGCTTTTTCCTTTCTTAAGTGGGCTCCCCTAATTGATGGACTTTGCTGGTAGCTTAGCTGGTAAGGTTTGATTCCTGAGTCAGCAAGATACCCTAGAGAAGGGATAGGCTACCCACTCCAGTATTCTTGCCTGGAAAATTCCATGGACAGAGAGGAGCCTGGCAGACTACAGTCCATGGGGTTGCAAAGAGTCAGACACTGAGCAACTTTCATTTTCTTTTCTTAGGGGTACATAAAATAATGGGGCAAATTATAACTAACGCATCTTAGATTTAATGGAACATAAGGTTTCTAAGTTCAAGATCAAGTGACCTCTAAAATACAGTAATACTAATAACTAATATTTATCTTCACTTTTTCCTATATTCAGATTTTTTTTTTTATGTTTACTGCTTATTGTCTCTCTGCTAGATTTCACATTCCACAGAACAGGAATTTTCATCTATATGGTTCTCTGATGTCTCCCAAGCCCCTAAAACCGTGCTCAGCACACAGTAAGTCCTCAATCAACATTTATTGAGTGAGTGAATGAATGAATGAAATCTTCGCATGTGCTATTCTAAGTGCTTTGCTTAGAATATTCCATTTAACTTTCACAAGAAACCTAAGTAGATATTCTAATCATCCACATGTCCAGTTGAGGAAACCCATGTGTATATAAGTTCAGTAACCTGTCCAAGGTCCATAGCTTGACATCACTGGCAGGGGGAGGGAGTAGGACTCAAGCCTAGTCACACTCTTATCCACTGACCTTCTGACACTGCCTGTGTTTCCTTTCTTGATTTAATTCCTATTCCAGGCTCCACTGTAGTTGGTGCATGCCTTTACTATAGCTCTTAATACTCTATTAGAGGGCAGTATGCAAAGATCATGGCATCTGGTCCCATCACTTCATGGGAAATAGATGGGGGAACAGTGGAAACAGTGTCAGACTTTATTTTGGGGGGCTCCAAAATCACTGCAGATGGTGACTGCAGCCATGAAATTAAAAGATGCTTACTCCTTGGAAGGAAAATTATGACCAACCTAGATAGCATATTCAAAAGCAGAAACATTACTTTGCCAACTAAGGTCCATCTAGTCAAGGCCATGGTTTTTCCAATGGTCATGTAAGGATGTGAGAGTTGGACTGTGAAGAAGGCTGAGTGCCGAAGAATTGATCTTTTTGAACTGTGGTGTTGGAGAAGACTCTTGAGAGTCCCTTGGACTGCAAGGAGATCCAACCAGTCCATTTTGAAGATCGGCCCTGGGATTTCTTTGGAAGGAATGATGCTAAAGCTGAAACTCCAGTACTTTGGCCACCTCATGCGAAGAGCTGACTCATTGGAAAAGACTCTGATGCTGGGAGGGATTGGGGGCAGGAGGAGAAGGGGACAACAGAAGATGAGATGGCTGGATGGCATCACTGACTCAATGGGCGTGAGTCTGAGTGAACTCCGGGAGTTGGTGATGGACAGGGAGGCCTGGCATGCTGCGATTCATGGGGTTGCAAAGAGTCGGACATGACTGAGCAACTGAACTGAATTGGACTGATGGCTTATGTCCTCCACAAGACTGAGCTTCCCAAGATCTATCCTTATTTATCTTTGTATACCCAAGGCCAACCACGGTGCCTGGCACTGTGCACGTGCTTAATACCTGCGAAGTAATCTGGCTTTGTAAGTACAGGGCAAGGAGAGTGAAAGAAGAGACAACAGTTTCCAACTAGAGGCCAAAGGACTTACAGAACTGATGAAAAGAACAGCTTATAAGCAGAAGCTGTTCTGGATAAAGAAGACTGTGTGTTCCAATTTTAACCTTATTGGAGTGATGGAAGAACAAACAGATGGAGATAAACCTTAGAGACTTGGAAAGAGAACTGGCACAAAGGTTCTTTTAGGACTAAAACACAGACTTGCAAGTCTTTCTGAAAAAAAAAAAATCAAACTAGAGCTATGATCAGCTCACCATGGAAAACAGAATGCAAAGAAAAGAAAGGCAACATCTTGGAGCATCATCATGTCGTGAAGTTGCTCAGTCATGTCCGACTCTTTGTGACCCCATGGACTGTAGCCTACCAGCCTACCAATCCTCCATGGGATTCTCCAGGCAAGAGTACTGGAGTGGGTTGCCATTTCCTTCTCCAGGAAATCTTCTCAACCCAGGGATTGAACCTGGGTCTCTTGTATTCCAGGCAGGTGCTTTAACATCTGAGCCACCAGGGAAGCCCCTACCTACGGTTAAGCATACCTATAGTTAATAGGAGGAAGAAGACAAGGATTCAGCACAGAGATACAAAAGAATTCCAAAGGAGCTCTGCAACAACACTGAAGTCAAAGGAATCCTTCATGTTTGTGTCCCTGAGTAGGTGTCTGTGATGACTGCTTTGTAAAACAGTACAGATTATAAATAAAAGTCTGTGGGCAGCAACAGAAAAACAACACATACGTTTTCAGTGCTACTGGATCTGTCTGGCCCTGCCCACCACTGGTTTGGGAAGCTACTTAGTTCAGACTGGAGAACACCCACACGAAGCTTCTCTCGATGACAATACAGCATGCCTTCTACCTCTTCACCCTGACTTCTCTTCACCTCCTCTCTTCTCCAAACATAGGTTGGAGATTACACTCCCTTTGGGTCAAAACAGCATATCTGAAATCATTTCATGGCACCCATATTCTTTTACTTGCCCACAGTCTTCAAAATTTCTGTAAGTGAATCTGGCCTCTGCAATTCTTAGCCTGTATTATTGTTTTTATTATTTACCATATCAACACCTCAAAATTTCTCTCTTCTAGTTGTTTTTGCTCTTGGCTAGGCCACAGAGCTTCTTGAGAATAAGCAGGGTTAGGGGAAAGGGCGTTATTGCAATTCACTGAATCTCTTTGGCAATATTCTCCTTGTCTGTGCACCAGGCATGGACTTCCCAATGTGTTGCAACTGGTGAAGAATCTGCCTGCCCATGCAGGAGACACAGGAGACCCAGGTTCAATCCCCGGGTTAGGAAGACCTGGAGGAGGAAATGGCAGTCTACTCCAGTATTCTTGCATGGAAGAGTCCATGGACAGAGGAGCCTGGTGGGCTTCAGTCTATGGGGTTGCAAAGGGTCAGACACGACTGAGCACATGCACGTGCACTGTGCCCCAGGCATACCAGCAGGAATTGCTTAGCTGCCCAAGCGGCAGTTAGCACTAGAGACTATTGACTTTTGACCTGGAAGAGCACATAAGATGGTAAATTCATTAAAAACTTAGTAATCACACTATAAATTTTCTGAATTACCATTAGTTTTACCTTTCTGTGACTCAAATGTACTAAAGATGACCTTTATCTGGCCAAATAACTACTCTATTTAAAAATTATATATGATGTATATTCATTCTTACAGAAGAGTGTATATTTTGTACAGTTCAAAGAGTAAGTATAAAACAACATCCAGTTTTAGAAACAGAACATTGTCAGTGCCTCAGAAGCCCTCCCTGGTCACATCCTGTATCTATTAACAGTTTTACTATTTAATGTGTGTATCCTCAACAGTAGAGTTGAGTTTTGCATTTTTGAACTTGATGTAAGTGGAAACATATTTAGTTTTTTGTTGATTTGCCTCCTTCACTCAGCACTGAGATTCATCATGTTATTATAGATGACTATAACGGTTGTCAATTTTCACTGGTGTATTATATTTCACTGTATGACCACATCACAATTTACCCATCCTATTGTTGACATGTTTGGATCATTTGTTGTTTTTAGCTATTACAAAGATGTACATATGTAAGAGATTCTGAATAGAATTGCTGTCATAGTGAATGTGTATCTTCAACTTTACTAGATAAAGTCACAGTTTTCCAAAGTGATTGTATCAATTTACACTACCATTAATTAGTGTTTGAGGATTCTCTTTGCTTCATCCTGCTTGAAAATTTATTACTGTCGGACTTAATTATTCTTTGGTCTGGTGGGTGCCTACTAGTACAGCATTGTGATTTTCATGTTCATTCCTGTGGCTACTAATATGGATGTGCATATTTTCTATCGTCATTTATATTTTCTCATAGGTGCTGTGCCTACTGAAGCCGTTTGCCTATTTTTAGTATTAGGTCATCTGTTTCTTGCTGATTTGCACGTATCTATATATTTTGGCTACTAATTCCCCATTATATGCTTTGCAAAATTCTCCCATATTGTGACTTTTCCACTCACTTTATTGTGGTATTTAGTAAACAAATGTCCTTATAATTATAATGTAGTTGAATTTATCGATCTTTTCCTTTATGGCTAAAAAAAAAGTTATTCTCAAACCTAAAGTCTTAAAATCATTCTTCCATATAGGTCCTAATTTACCTGAAATACTTGGAGTCAGATGTGTTCCGGAATACAAACTTTTTTGGATGTTGGAAAAGTACCACAGAACATGCAATGTACACTATATGAGAAGAAATGGGCCAGTACATATGATCAAAAATACCAGTATTTCCACAGCAAAACATATCATCAGCTAAGTGATATATAAGTGATTATCATATCACTAAGTCACATTTTTTTTCACCAAATGAGTTCCAAAGAGTTGGGTTTTCAAAGTTTGGAGCTTCTGTAATTAGTACAAAAGTTATGGTAGCCTTAGATAATAAAAAATGGAATTTTTCAAAGTTTGGAGAAATTAACTGGTGGATACATGGACCTGGAATTTGTGTGTGAGTTCTTCAATACTGATTCAAACTATATAGTGGTTTGGGACTACTCATATTTTCTTTTCTTGAGTGAGCTAGTTGCTTTTCTTGAGATTTGCACAATCATCTAAATTATATTTGCATTAAGTTGTTTATAAGATGTTCTCTTTTGATTTCTAAAATACAGTCTCATTACTGGTATAAGTTGTTAGTATCTCTCCTTTTATTGCCCAATCCCATTAAATTTTTGTCAATGTTATTAGTCTTTTCCCCCAAAAAAATCAACTTTGGATTTTAAAAATCTACTGTATGAAGTGTTGTGCTAGTGCACTGGCTCTGAACAAAACACAACACTATCTTGTGTGACTTCCACAGTGTGAAGATTCCCATCAGAGGTAATTTAAAGCTAGCAGTATGATTCTATTGATCATGGAATTGGGAAGAGGTGTGCACAGCTGGCTCTCAGTACAGGCTGTGTCTGAGATACCACTATTTTATTTCTCATTTCATTTCTGCTTTTAGCATTATTTCCCTCCTACTTTTCTTAATTTTGCTCTCCTTTTTTTAATTTCTGGAAAGGGGATGTTTAGCTAAAGATCTTTCAGCCTCTTTTCTAGTATACTTAAGATTGTAAATTTTCAAAAAAAAAAAAAAGATTGTAAATTTTCCTTTAAGTACTTCATTAGCTTTATTCTACAGGTGTTCCTATTGTATTTTATTGTTTGGCTCAAAGTATTTTCTCATTATTACCATTATGATTGGCTATGGGTTATATGGGCTTATTTTTATAATTCTTTCTTGATTTCTAGCTTAACATGTGCTTAAAAAAAACACATGCCGAATGACCTTTAAAATTTGTTGAGAGTCACTTTACAACTGAGTATGTGGTTGATGTTGGTAGTATGTTCGCTTTCCAAAAAACCTATGCTTTGACTTCGGTTTTTTCTGAGAGTATTCACTAGGTCAAATCATTTTATTCAGATTTTCTTTATCGTTTCTGATTTTCTTTTGCTTAACAGTCACTGGGGAAGGCTTGTTAAAAATCATCTACAGAAGAAAGCAGCAAGAGTTCAACCAAGGAAAAGGTAACAGATGATGTTAAGAGATGTAACCGGATCAAACCTGAATCAGGAAACTGCGAGTTTAGTACCCTGGATTCTCAGCTTACTTATTTGCCATGTGTCCTGAGGCGTCACCGCCTCTTTCTGGGGGCCATTCCTTTTTTTCTTTTAATCTAAGAGGAGTTAAGCCCTCACAGCTCTTTGAGGTTTCTCCCTCTCTCGCCTCAGGCGCTAACTTCCACATAAAGTCGCCGTTTCCGGCAGGGCTCGCACATGAAATCTTCCGGCCGGCGCTTGGCGCAATGTGTATAAAAACTTAAGATTCACGAAAGGAGCACAGTTCGTTAAAATTACGAAAAACTGTAAGGCGGCAGACACTGAGATATTAATAAAACCAAGGCCACTC
>SJYA01003085.1:0-133958 GCA_006410615.1 Neotragus moschatus | reverse complement strand
TTGCCCAAGCGGGCGAGGCGACAGTGCAGCGCCAGCTCGGTCCCACGCCCTTCTTCCCGGGTTGTTGGACCGCGTGATTCTTTCTTCCCGTCGGCGCCGAAGGGAACCTGGTTCTGGGCGGGCGGAGAGGTGGGCTTGCTGGCGGGGCCGAGTGGGGCGCCCCCGAGAGGCTATGGAGCCGGGAGGTAGCCGACTCTCCACGAGCCTCCTTATCCTGCGTGGTGATTTTGCCCTCCTGCATTTATTTGTACAGAACTTTGGTTCGAACAGCAACCCTATGAAATGGGCAGTGCTACCCTCGTTTTACCGATGGGGAAATAGTCTCGAGACACGCGCTGGCTTAAGTGACAGACAGACCATGTGGGAGCCAGGAATCTAACAGCGGCTTTCTGAGACCAAGCTGCTACCTCAGCAGCGGAGCAATTACATGGAGTAAGGGACAAGCTTCCCCTGCATGCATTGGAGAAGGAAATGACAACCCACTCCAGTGTTCTTGCCTGGAGAATCCCAGGGACGGGGGAGCCTGGTGGGCCGCCGTCTATGGGGTCGTACAGAGTCGGACACGACTAAAGTGACTTAGCAGCAGCAGCAGCGAGTGCTCTTGTGATAACGTTCCTGTAGAACTGATTAGTTGTGGTCGCATCATTAAAATCCAGAGGCAAAGCTTTAAAAAGAGGGGGTCGGAGGGGACGACAGTATCTTTTTCTTTGGCTTGCCTTCTCTGGTATTATAAGCCCTTTTTTAATATCACATATTTTGGTTGACAGCTTGAGCCCGCTACGAATGGCAGCCCCATCTATGAAAGAAAGGCAGGCTTGCTGGGGAGCCCGCGATGAGTACTGGAAGTGTTTAGATGAGAACACAGAGGACGCTTCTAAGTGCAAGAAGTTAAGAAGCTTATTTGAGTCAAGCTGTCCCCAACAGTGGGTAAGTTACATTTGCTCATGTTGCTGTTCACTGTCAAAAGACATAGAGCTTATAGTGAGTGGTGAACTATGAAACGAAGCACCCTCTGAGGTGTATCAAGTCAACAGTTTCTCTGAGCATTAGAGCAAACCTTGTCCGGTAATCCAGGCTTGTTTTATGTACAAATCGCGCAGACCTTTGGAAAATGTTACCTGACTCTTTAAAGTTCCTTCGAAAACAAACTGGGGTCTGGACTCAAGACTACTGTGAAAAATAACCCAGAAATTCCAACCCCCTAAATTGGTAGATTTTGCAGCATCTTTTTTTAAAAAAAGATTTGTTTGGCTGTCCTAGGTCTTAGTTGCGGCATGTGGGATCTAGTTCCATGCTGTTGTCTAGTTGTTCAGTTGTTTCCAACTCTTAGAAGGAAATGGCAGCCCACTCCAGTATTCTTGCCTGGAGAATCCCATGGACAGAGGAGCCTGGCAGACTACAGTCCATGGGGTTGCAAAAAGTCCAACACGACCTCACTTTCACTTTCTTCTGTACAAGCCCATGGACTGTAGCCCTCCATGCTCTTCTATCCATGGAATTTTCCTCCTCCAGGAGATCTTCCCCACT
This sequence comes from Neotragus moschatus, assembly GCA_006410615.1. Classification (NCBI taxonomy): domain Eukaryota; kingdom Metazoa; phylum Chordata; class Mammalia; order Artiodactyla; family Bovidae; genus Neotragus; species Neotragus moschatus. Next base: position 132,431 of record SJYA01003085.1, on the reverse strand, counting down.
CAGGGATCAAACCTACATCTCTGCATCTCCTGCACAGGAAGATTCTGTACCTCTGAGTCACAGGGAAGCCCTCTAGTTCCCTGACCAGGGATCAAACCCAGGTCCCCTGTGTTGGGAGCACAGAGTCTTAGCCACTGGATCACCAGGGAAATCCCTTTCCAGGATCTTCTGAAGGGATCGTATTTAATCTTGGGCAAGAGTTGGCAGATTCATTGTCCTAGAGCTGCCGTCAGACATAAAGCTTTCGCTGTTGGCTGCTCAAAATCATGTGGTCATATACCTGAAACACAAAGGAGCTTAGGGAGTAGAAGAAACAAAATGATCGCATGGTGGATTCTGCCACCAGCCACTCTAGACGTCTCGCTGACACATGCTCAAGTTCTGTAGGGCCTGTCCTTCAAATGCAAAGGGGTGGAAGAGGCACCTACCATCACCAGGCTCAGTAAGTGCTTGATGCTCTTCACTAACACCCTTTAGAGTTGGGTGTTGTTGCTGTCAGTTTCTGGAGCAGACAGCAGAAGCCCNCATGCTCACGTTCTGTAGGGCCTGTCCTTCAAATGCGAAGGGGTGGAAGAGGCACCTACCATCACCAGGCTCAGTAAGTGCTTGATGCTCTTCACTAACACCCTTTAGAGTTGGGTGTTGTTGCTGTCAGTTTCTGGAGCAGACAGCAGAAGCCCAGAGCATTGCAATAACTTGCTTGCTCTATATTGGTCAGTAAGTGGCAGAACCATAGTTCTAAGTCAGGTCCAGCAGGCTGCTGTGAGGTTTGAACTTTGATTTCTCACCATCATGCTCCTCCAAACTTTACCAAGCAGTTTGAGAACAGATCATTTTAGAGAGGAAGTGGATTTACGACCTTCACCTTTTCACACCTCAAATTTTTAGATGAAGAGTCTGAGGCTTGAAGACCACAAGAAGGCTGTGATGGAGGGTGGGGATGAAAGCACTGGAGAGANTCTGCTGGACCAGGCACCCCCGACACCTCTCCACATGCTCTGCTGGACCAGGGACCCCCGACTCCTTGGCTGGGCACCTCCAACGCCTCTCCCCATGCTCTGCTGGACCAGGCACCCCCGACACCTCTCCACATGCTCTGCTGGACCAGGGACCCCCGACTCCTTGGCTAGGCACCCCCGACACCTCTCCACACGCTCTGCTGGACCAGGCACCCCCGACTCCTTGGCTGGGCACCCCTGACGCCTCTCCACACGCTCTGCTGGACCAGGGGAAAGGACAAGGCCTGCTTACCCTGCTCCGTGCATGTTTTCCACTTGACTCAGACTGGATTCAATAACGGAAGTTAAAGCCTCAAGTTCTTCGATGCGTGACCCCTTACACATGCTCCAGATTTTCTTAAGAGCAACTAACGCATACAGCCGAATGCTAAAATTGTGGTTGAAGCACCACTGCAGCACGACAATAAGGGCTTGCTTCAGAATTAGTTTCTGAAAAGAAAGAATCATTCCTCATGTGTAAACCAGGACCATCTGACCCTCTACTGTAGGACCAAAAACAAGGTTACAGAGGATGAAAATGCTACCAAGCAATTCTCTTTCACCGGTTTTGCATCATCATTCTCAAACAGGTTAGAGATGCACTGGCATGGCCCTTCCCTCAAGAAGCAAAGTATCCCAGCTCCTCGGCTCTCATTTATGCTGCTGCCACACATTTCTCCCATACTCCAGTACCGAGGTCAAGCTGAACAAAGCACTTTCAGGCTAACTATAATATAACCTGTATTTAAACAGTCTCCATCACTTATTACCTTACCATGGGCTGAAAAAGTTAGAAATATTCTTCAAGAGCTCTACTTCCAGTGAACTTGAAACTACTTCTAAGGCAAGCTATCCCATCAAAGTGCTGGTTTTTTTGGTCTTTGGTCTGAACCACTCTGTTTTCCCTAATGGTGACTTTGGACCCACATAACATTGACTGGTGGCAGGAAAATTAAGAAGTGGGGGGAAGAATAGTAAGATAACTTAAACTTCACTATAGTCATTTTTAGTGAATTCACACATTTTTTCCATCTTCACAGACTAGAGATTTTACACAATAATAGTCCCTAATCTGTAAAACCACACAGTTCAACAGATACTGAATGGCAAAGGAAGTGATGTGAAATAATGTGGAAGCCAGACAGAGTCAAACATTTGAAAAAATATCAGGAGCTACCTTAATGTTCCTATTAAATGGCTCACCGGAAAATGCTCCTGGCTGCACCAGGCTAACAGCCTGGCAACAGTGCAGTTTTTTGTCTATCATTTCCTTCAACAGACTGTAAGCAAATCTCTCCTCTGCACATATTTAAAGCAGAAAGATAACATGATAGTATCTGATGCTAGAGGTTCTTACTCTTACCAGAAGGTGTTAGCACAAATTTTCACATGAATGCCATCTGGCTGCCAGACACTGTTAACACACCATCGATTTTAAGATATGATGGTTTTTCAGGTTAAAATGTGTTGGGGAGACAGGTCTGGCTTAGGATTGATGAAAAAAGGTTAACCGCAAATTTGACTGTTACTATGTTTAAAGACAACACTTTGAAAAAGTCTAGGAAACCTACTCCCAGAATATTTTTATTTCAGACAGTTGACTGTTGAACAACAGGGGTCTGAACTGAGCAGGTCCACTTACACGTGGATTTTTTTCACTAAATGCTTCCGACAGCGTCACCTGATCAGCAGTTGGTTGAATCTGCAGATACAGGTGAGTAACCTTGTATTATAGTGACTGTAAAGCTCTATGTTGATTTGCCACTCGGCAGAGGGTCAGTGCCCCTAATTCCTGTGTAGACTGAGGGTCAACTGTATTTTCTCCCAGAGTTTACAACACTGCAGTGTATTCTCTGCAGATTCAATAATACAGAATCTTGCTCTAAATCTCAGTTAGTTAGTTCAGTTGCTCAGTTACGTCCAACTTTTCCGGACCCCAAAGACTGCACAGCACGCCAGGCTTCGCTGCTCATCACCAACTCCTGGAGCTTACTTAAACTCACGTCCATCGAGTCAGTGATACCATTCAACCATCTCATCCTCTGTCGTCCCCTTCTCCTCCCACCTTCAATCTTTCAAGCATCAGGGTCTTTTCCAATGAGTCAGTTCTTCACATCAGGTGGCCAAAGTATTGGAGTTTCAGCTTTAGCATCAGTCGTTCAAGGAGTATTCAGGACTGATTTTCTTTAGGATGGACTGGTTGGATCTCCTTGTAGTCCAAGGGACTCTCAAGAGTCTTCTCCAACACCACAGTTCAAAAGCATCAATTCTTTGGCGCTCAGCTTTCTTTATAGTCCAGCTCTTACATCCATACATGACTACTGGAAAAACCATAGCTTTGACTAAGACAGACCTTTGTTGGCAAAGTAATGTGTGTTTTTTTAATGTGCAGTCTAGGTTGGTCATAGCTTTGCTTCCAAGGAGCAAATCTTTTAATTTCATGGCAGCAGTCACCATCTGCAGTGATTTTGGTGCCCAAAAAATAAAGTCTCTCACTGTTTGCATTGTTTCCTCATCTATTTGCCAGGAAGTAACGGGACCAGACGCCATGATCTTAGTTTTCTCAACGTTGAGTTGTAAGCCAACTTTAAATCTTACTGGCAGGCTTCCCTGAATTCTTCACAGTTGCCACAGTGATGAATCAGAATTAGTTAGGATCTCTAGTTATCTAGGGAAGATGCTCTAAACCTGAGAAAGACCGAAGAGCTGGCCTTCACACTGAATAATGACAGCATTTCATATAAACCTTCAAGAACACAATGGCTTGTAAATACTCTGACCATAAGTTTCTTTGTACAAGCATGTGTTAAGTAACTCCACTGGCTAAATAACAGTTACATATGATGAGGGAAGTCTTACTTAAATAATTTTACACAAATGCTTCTATGAAATTAGGAATCCTATCATTACAAGTTGCCCATTAATATGTGCTGAGGTAGACCTCAGTGTGGGCGGGCATGTGGGCCACACCTTAGTACGCCTCTGTGTCAAAGTGCATCTGTCATTAGTGAGAGGGTGGAAGCAGAGAAGCTGCACAACACACAAGGAATACCCCACATGAAAAAAGTTCACACAGATATATAAATTCTGTTTTGATGGTCAAGCCTGAGCTCTTCTTGTAAACAATTTATACCCACCTTTTCCAGGATATTTTCAGTAATGACGTCCAAATGTGACAAAACTGATAAAAACGTACAAATGCTTGTTTTAAGGTTTTCTTCACCCTGAAAACAGATACACCAAACCGTCATTCACAGCTGCAGTGAACCCATGTCCCTCAAGGCACCAGGCTGGATGTCATGGGGTTGGTGATGAGAGGCCAGCCTCTCTGATGCAGCCACAGCTTAGAGGGGGAACAGATGAGCACAAACAAATAAAGGACAGGAATGACCCAGAGCCAAAGGCCCACAGTGCAACCCTCAGCAGACACAAGGGCACTAGACACTCAGCCAAGGGGTGAGCAAGGGTGGAGGTGAGGGTGAGCTCACTGCAGAGTCGGAAGGGCGGGGTGTGGCACGGGAAGCAGGAAGGAAAGGGAACAAGTGCAAATGAAGAAGACAGACAAAGACACAGGCAAACAGGAGGCAAAGGTCCCCAAGTGGAGGGGGAGCAGCAAAGGTTAAACAGGGGACTGTGTAGGCGCTTTAAAAAGTCACGAGGAAAAACTACTTGNCTCCTTGTAGTCCAAGGGACTCTCAAGAGTCTTCTCCAACACCACAGTTCAAAAGCATCAATTCTTTGGCGCTCAGCTTTCTTTATAGTCCAGCTCTTACATCCATACATGACTACTGGAAAAACCATAGCTTTGACTAAGACAGACCTTTGTTGGCAAAGTAATGTGTGTTTTTTTAATGTGCAGTCTAGGTTGGTCATAGCTTTGCTTCCAAGGAGCAAATCTTTTAATTTCATGGCAGCAGTCACCATCTGCAGTGATTTTGGTGCCCAAAAAATAAAGTCTCTCACTGTTTGCATTGTTTCCCCATCTATTTGCCAGGAAGTAACGGGACCGGACGCCATGATCTTAGTTTTCTCAACGTTGAGTTGTAAGCCAACTTTAAATCTTACTGGCAGGCTTCCCTGAATTCTTCACAGTTGCCACAGTGATGAACCAGAATTAGTTAGGATCTCTAGTTATCTAGGGAAGATGCTCTAAACCTGAGAAAGACCGAAGAGCTGGCCTTCACACTGAATAATGACAGCATTTCATATAAACCTTCAAGAACACAATGGCTTGTAAATACTCTGACCATAAGTTTCTTTGTACAAGCATGTGTTAAGTAACTCCACTGGCTAAATAACAGTTACATATGATGAGGGAAGTCTTACTTAAATAATTTTACACAAATGCTTCTATGAAATTAGGAATTCTATCATTACAAGTTGCCCCTTAATATGTGCTGAGGTAGACCTCAGTGTGTGTGGGCATGTGGGCCACACCTTAGTACGCCTCTGTGTCAAAGTGCATCTGTCATTAGTGAGAGGGTGGAAGCAGAGAAGCTGCACAACACACAAGGAATACCCCACATGAAAAAAGTTCACACAGATATATAAATTCTGTTTTGATGGTCAAGCCTGAGCTCTTCTTGTAAACAATTTATACCCACCTTTTCCAGGATATTTTCAGTAATGACGTCCAAATGTGACAAAACTGATAAAAACGTACAAATGCTTGTTTTAAGGTTTTCTTCACCCTGAAAACAGATACACCAAACCGTCATTCACAGCTGCAGTGAACCCATGTCCCTCAAGGCACCAGGCTGGATGCCATGGGGTTGGTGATGAGAGGCCAGCCTCTCTGATGCAGCCACAGCTTAGAGGGGGAACAGATGAGCACAAACAAATAAAGGACAGGAATGACCCAGAGCCAAAGGCCCACAGTGCAACCCTCAGCAGACACAAGGGCACTAGACACTCAGCCAAGGGGTGAGCAAGGGTGGAGGTGAGGGTGAGCTCACTGCAGAGTCGGAAGGGCGGGGTGTGGCACGGGAAGCAGGAAGGAAAGGGAACAAGTGCAAATGAAGAAGACAGACAAAGACACAGGCAAACAGGAGGCAAAGGTCCCCAAGTGGAGGGGGAGCAGCAAAGGTTAAACAGGGGACTGTGTAGGCGCTTTAAAAAGTCACGAGGAAAAACTGCTTGTAAAAGTGTGAAACCACAATTTGGAAACCTTCTAGGTAAGTGATTTGGAATTACACATTAATTTAGTAATAAAAAACTGACGAACGCCAGGTAGACTGGAGACTATAGACACTATAGTTCAGAAACTGCTCCCAGAGGAACAGTTGATGATTAATCCCTTTATGTAATGAGTAGCTACTGCATGTCTTCCATAGACCAGTAACTGATGCAGAAAGGGGAAAACAAAAATAGGTAAGATTCTTGCCTTCAGGGAGATTAGAGTTTTATGGGGAAAAAAGGTAAAATCCAATCAAACAATAAATGAAAATTCCCATTATAAGAAGAACTATTTTTCTGCTACAAAAACCCACACTAAGGAGATCCAAAGTACTCAGGGAGATAGGTTCCTTTAAGAAAAGACACAAAGCACATGTGAACTTCAATCTGGAAAACTTCGCTATGCAGGCAAAGATGATAAAGACCATTTCAGGCTGGAGCACGGTACAAACAGCCCGGTGATGAGGAGGAAAGGTACTCAGGTGATGAGAGGGGTACTCAGTCACCTAGGGGTGCCCAGTGAAACAAGCTTCCCCACGCTCTTGCCCTAACCCAGACCCTCCCCAGGCTGGGGGCTTGGTCACGCATCTGCTCTGAGCTGATGAGCCATCAGAAAGCAGGATGTGATCAGAGGCCAGGGGAGCGTGAGAACATGGTGACGCATCCTCCTGAAACGCTCATTCTTGGAACCTTGTGCACCAGAGAGAGGTCTGGCCTCCCAGCTGGAGACACGTTGAGACAGCGGTGCCTGGCACCTCGGCTGGCCCCACGACTTCCACTGAAGTGAAAACACATGGGGGAAGAAGCCACTTGTAGTCCCCAGCCCACAGACACCACATGCAGAGTCACCCAGCCTGGCATAACCAGGAAAAGCAGTAGATAGGTGGTTACAGGAGAGGAACAAGCAGCTTAGCATCATGACCAACAAGGGATGAGAAATCAACTGGTTAAGGAGAGACTGTGTATAGAAGGGAGACTCACTGTTCTTATCTCGAAGATCAAACAAAGACACTGCTCAGTAAATAAAAACATAGAAGGCACCTATTTCCCACATTTTTAAATAACAGAAGCCTTTTCCATCTTTGTTTTGTTGGAATAAGAAAAGCTCTCAAGTAAAAACTATGCTCTACTCAAGATAAATGCCAAACCTTTCTGTCTCCTAAATTAATTCAAATCCTGCACACNACACTGCTCAGTAAATAAAAACATAGAAGGCACCTATTTCCCACATTTTTAAATAACAGAAGCCTTTTCCATCTTTGTTTTGTTGGAATAAGAAAAGCTCTCAAGTAAAAACTATGCTCTACTCAAGATAAATGCCAAACCTTTCTGTCTCCTAAATTAATTCAAATCCTGCACACACAATTTAGGATGTCAGTATATTAGGGGCAGGGCAACAGAAAAAAATCTATAAAGTGAAACCATGTCCCAACATAGCCCAAATCTTTTCATTAAAAAAACATGAAAACAATTCCTCTACTTACATAAGAAAAGCAGTTCCAGAACTGTGGAAGAAATTGAGGGAATTTATGAAGAATCAGTATAATAATCCATTCTATAAAATATTTTATGGATGCCTGATTATTGATGAAGCCAGCCTGGAAAATCTTGTCAATAATTTTATTCAAGAAACTCTGAGAAAAATAAAGTCGACAATTTAGACTGTTACCATTATTAATTTTAGAATCTGAGCTATAATTAACATACAAAAAGGTGAAGGTTTACAGAATGTTGATGCAATGCATTTATTTACCACAATATCCTCTGCAGCATTAGATAATGCCTCTATCGTGTCACATAATAATTTCTTTTTTTGTGATGGGAACAATTCAAATCTAGTGTCTTATCAACTTGGAAATGGCTATTAATATTTTTTTTTGGCCATGCTGCATGGGTTGCGGGATCTCAGTTCCTTGAACTAGGGATTAAATCCAGGCCACAGCAGTGAAAATCTGAAGTCCTAACCACTGTGAATGGCTATTAATTTTAATTAAGAAACAGTNTTCCGAATAATTTTAAGAACTGAAATACATATTTTAAGCAGCTTACTTTCTCAATTTTAAAGAAGCATGTAACAGCTTCCGTATGAAAACATTATGCTTAAAGGTACAAATATAATTAACATTATACCTGATCAAATTTGGGGAAAAGTACAAGCAGAATCTGCCATATTCGGTTTTTCACCCTGTGTTGTTGGGAGTTCACATAGTATCGAGTTCTCGATTTGGACACCAACTCATCCTGGGAGGAAGGGAGGGAAGGAGGGAAGGGTCATTGTTAAANAACATTATACCTGATCAAATTTGGGGAAAAGTACAAGCAGAATCTGCCATATTCGGTTTTTCACCCTGTGTTGTTGGGAGTTCACATAGTATCGAGTTCTCGATTTGGACACCAACTCATCCTGGGAGGAAGGGAGGGAAGGAGGGAAGGGTCATTGTTAAACTTATCTACTGAATTTGTGGATAATGAAAACAAAATCAAAGACAACTTCAAGTTTAAAAAGTATAAACTGGGCATAGGAGCCTATTATTTGAAAGGTAGAGGATAAAAAAGACACTTTCTTATGACACTGTTTATTTTTTCTTACAACACTGTTTAAAGTTTCCTTTCAAAACAATGCATTTATCTGCTTTTGTTTTTTTAAACTTATCTTCTTTTAAAATTAGGAAAAGAACCATACGCCTGTGCTTAATATGAAAAGTACTTGTAAATGTCCTTCTCTCTCCTCTGCCCAGCTGGGGGAGGTGTGGGGTCACGTGGGCGAGAGGAGACTGAGGTGTTAGCCATACACTGAGAGTGAAAAGTGTTAGTTGCTTAGTCGAGCAGGACTCTTTGCGACTCCAAGGACTGCAGCCCGCCAGGCTCTTCTGTCCATGGGATTCTCCAGCTCCTTGACTACGTAAGTCTGGAAAAATGGGACCTGCACTGTGACATAGACGGCACTAAGACAGGAGCCAGTGAACAGGGCAAGGACGCCGCCGGACACAGGAGAGCTGCAGCGCCAAGCCTGTCTGCCTTATCAGAGCTCTCTCCTGCCTTAATGATCCGTTTCGTCTAAACTCAGTCAAATGCTCCGTTTACTTTTGTTATGTCACTGCCAGTGCTTTAAGTAAGTTACAATACTTTAAGGTAAAATAAAGCATNACTTTCTTATGACACTGTTTATTTTTTCTTACAACACTGTTTAAAGTTTCCTTTCAAAACAATGCATTTACCTGCTTTTGTTTTTTTAAACTTATCCTCTTTTAAAATTAGGAAAAGAACCATACACCTGTGCTTAATATGAAAAGTACTTGGAAATGTCCTTCTCTCTCCTCGTGCCCAGTTGGGGGAGGTGTGGGGTCACGTGGGCGAGAGGAGACTGAGCTGTTAGCCATACACTGAGAGTGAAAAGTGTTAGTTGCTTAGTCGAGCCCGACTCTTTGCGACTCCAAGGACTGCAGCCCANTGCATTTACCTGCTTTTGTTTTTTTAAACTTATCCTCTTTTAAAATTAGGAAAAGAACCATACACCTGTGCTTAATATGAAAAGTACTTGGAAATGTCCTTCTCTCTCCTCGTGCCCAGTTGGGGGAGGTGTGGGGTCACGTGGGCGAGAGGAGACTGAGCTGTTAGCCATACACTGAGAGTGAAAAGTGTTAGTTGCTTAGTCGAGCCCGACTCTTTGCGACTCCAAGGACTGCAGCCCACCAGGCTCTTCTGTCCATGGGATTCTCCAGCTCCTTGACTACGTAAGTCTGGAAAAATGGGACCTGCACTGTGACATAGATGGCACTAAGACAGGAACCAGTGAACAGGGCAAGGACGCCACCGGACACAGGAGAGCTGCAGCGCCAAGCCCGTCTGCCTTATCAGAGCTCTCTCCTGCCTTAATGATCCGTTTCGTCTAAACTCAGTCAAATGCTACGTTTACTTTTGTTATGTCACTGCCAGTGCTTTAAGTAAGTTACGATACTTTAAGGTAAAATAAAGCATATTTACTTTATCCAATAGCTTGATTGCAAGATCTTCCATAAACAACTTATGAGACATATTTGAGCCATCTAATAAACACAGGAATTTGACAGCACAAATTCTCACATAATGGTCTTCTCTTTTGGTACTAAAATATATAAAATGATAGATGATGTTAATATATCTTCAAAATTAAAAAAAAAACGTAAGATGTTAGTTTTGAAATATCAAAACCTTAAGTAGCTTCATATTTAATGACAATTTAGGATGAATTTAGGATAGACAGTGGAAGATAAACAAAATACATCAACAGGGGCACCTGTACAAAAAGTCTGAAAGAACCCAAATTTACCCAGACTTCTGGTAAAACAATGCACACAGTGATACTGAGTCAATAATATCTTATCTGTGGACAAAAGAGATCACAGCTCATGACGCGGCTCCTGGAGGACCACAGACACCTCCTGCCCAGAGGCCAGAATACACATCAGCATCCTGCTGTTCTTACTGCGCACTGTGGATGCATGTCTCTAAGTGAATGGCAAACTCAGGAAGCACTGTGTGTGCTGAGCAGCCCAGCATTTTCAGTATCCAATGTGGAAAGATAAATTCACTGAAATTGTTAGTAAGCATTTCCAAGTCCATTAAAACTGTTAAAATGTGAACAAGTGTTATTTTAAATTAACTATGTCTGTCTAGTAGAAATCAAAATATTTTGGAACCATCAACTGAAAACTTTTACTTACTGTTACAGTAAAGCAGCCAAGAAAACAAAAAATTAATTAAGACAATGAGCAATGACAAATGTATATATTTGATGAAGAGTGGCAGATGGTTTAAAACACAAGTATGACTCTCAGAAAAATTAACACTTTTGGTAACTAGACACAATTATCATTTATTGTCCTAAACTCTAAACTCATGACAATACTATTTATAAACACCTACACACACAAAGTTTTGAAAACTATGTGAGAAAATAAAAACTTTTAAAAACCTCAATGATTTCAGCAGTTAGATCAATCATAGGTTTATCCTAGACATCAAAACTTTATTCAATTAATTTTGTTTTTGCGTGAGCATAGGGATTGTTGAATAGTGATTTTTAACCAAAAAAGAATAAACTTGTGCTCTGATGATCAGGCCTCCACCCAGAAAAGAGGAATAGGGATTGTATGCTTCCCATAGTTATTTCCTTATTTATGCTGGACTTCTGCACTAATTTTTAAGTTTATCAAATTTCAATAATCAGTGACAGATCTGAAGAAAATATATTAGCAAGGGAATATAATTTCTAACAATTGTGAAGGCTCATGCAATATCTTACACAGAATATCTCTCATGTGTTATATTTTGAATATTCCATTTGTATCAAGATGTGGAAGACCCACCACACTTACTTTTCAATAACAACATTTGCTGCGCACTCATGTCCAAGATTTTCTATGAACGTCTGTACATCCTGAATAAGTCTTTCCATAAAAAACATGCAACAAAGAACAAGTTTTAGAGGAAAAAAATTAAAGTCCCAAATAAAAAGTTAAGTAATATTTTTCTAATTGAAAGTCATAATATAAAGGCACTGCTGCTGCCGCCAAGTCGCTTCAGTTGTGTCTGACTCTGTGCGACCCCATAGACGGGCAGCCCACCAGGCTCCCTGTCCCTGGGATTCTCCAGGCAAGAACACTGGAGTGGGTTGCCATTTCCTTCTCCAAGGCATGAAAGTGAAACATGAAAGTGAAGTCGCTCAGTCGTGTCCGACTCTTAGCGACCCCATGGACTGCAGCCCTACCAGGCTCCTCCGTCCATGGGATTTTCCAGGCAAGAGTACTGGAGTGGGGTGCCATTGCCTTCTCCGCTAATATAAAGGCACAATTCTATCCAAATAGATAATTAATATAAAAAATTATGAAAGGCTGCAATAATGGCATCTTTTACCTTTGATCACGCCGAAACACAGTTCCAAATATACATGCCTCAAGGACAAGTTCACTGTAACTTTTAGCAATTGATAAAGACACATTTGAAGCAGAAACTACCCAAGATCTGCAGCAATAACTTATCAGGATATTGAAGACTCCAGTTTTTATAGCAGACATTTCAATTATCCTGTACATAATCTGGAATGAAATACAATAGTTACTTTATCATTTGATCAATCAAGTTTTTTCTTTTTAATCTGTGTTGCCAAAACTTGTTACTTGAATGGCTTCAAATGATAGTTCCAACATAACCATAAATAGTCTAAAAAAGTTAGAAACTCTTTTATTGTTTGAAAGATGAAAACCAATCACAAAATGCTAATTTTTCATTTCTTAATACTAAAAATAAATAAAATGTTATTAATACTGATTTCACCCAGAACTTTCCCAGAGGAACAACCGTCCAAAGTGAATAGAATGAAAGGCAGAAAAAACACCTCACCCTTGACATGTTCAGTTTTCTTTACGCTTGTCAGAGGCTTCCCTTTCCCCAAAGCAAAAGAAGCCACCGTCTCTAAGTGTGTACTGTGTGGCAGGAAAGGACAGAGGCAGCGCAGTGACGGCAGGGCAACACTCAGGCTTGTTTTCCATCGCCCCCTTCGAATCGAGAGTGCATGCGCATCCCAGGCGTGATGCAGCCCCACTGCCTTATGTCCCCTCCTGTGCACCAGTGACTGTAAACACAAATGGCTCCAGAAACCAGAAAGACCTTTCAGTTAAGGTTATATTCAAAGAAATATTTCTCTGTACGAGAAAAGCAATGGCACAGATGCACTGACAAATGGCTCCTGAATTTGCCCTTGGGGTCCAGAAGAAATCAAGCCATGGTTGGGGTGAAGCAGCAGAAAGGGTGTGCCCACCTGGATGAGTCAAGTACTAGGTAACACCCAGCCGCTGCTCTTATGTAGAAATGACCAGAGCTGGCCAATCACGCAATTTTCCAAGAGAAGAAGAAATAGAGATTTTTGTGCAAATTTCCCAATTCTTAAAAGTTGGCAACTATTTAAAAATTTTTAATTTGATTAGATGAACCAAATTTGGAAGGCAGATATGGTCCATGGGCTACCATTTTGCACCTACTCCTTTATATCTAACAGATTTTCTTGTTCTTACTTATGACACTAAAAGAGGTTCAAAATATTTACGGACTGAATGAAAAAATAACAGCAAACTAATATGGAGTTACAAATATACCTCTCTTCTTCCTCATGTGCTACAAGCTACACAAACTAAAATGAAAATAAAAAGTTCCCTCTTTTCTCTAAAGTAATTACATTCATAGAAACCGAAAGTAGAATGGTGGCTTGCTAGGGGCGTTGGGGGAGGAATGGAAGGGGGGATGTTTAACAGGGACAGAGATTCAGTCCCACAAGATGAGAAAGTTCTCGGGATCTGTCATAGCTATGTAAATAAAATTAACACAACTGAAAAACAGTACACCTAAAAATGGTTAAGATGCTAAATCTTATGGGCGTTTTCATCTCAAATTTTAAAAAGTTACCTCTTTTATTTTGAAATATGCCTGGCCCTTGATTTTCGCAGCGATGGTAAGAACTTTGGGATCAAAAACAAACTGAACAAAAGCTTTAAAATTAGACCAGAATATCAGCTGAGTGTTGCTTAAAGAGGCTATGATTTTCCACGCCATGTCAAAAGATTCTATGCAGAGTGATTCAGAGGTGGTCAGAAGCTGGTAGGGGAAAATAAAAAGAAAGAAACACATGACTACCACAATTTCAGAAACTGATGTCTGTTCCTATGGTTATTCTTCAATTCATGTCTCACGATACCTTACCTTGGGAACCAAAATTTTCATACAATGGAACACAGGTAAGACTTGCTCAGAAGGAAGAACTGTGAGGGCTTCTAGTGCAGACTGCAAAGTCCTTGCTGCCACTGGAACAGCAGGTAGTGTGGGTCCCAGAATTTCACCCTCTGAGGCTGGTATAAGGGTGTGACATTTTCTCAACAAGAAAGAGAGGCAGACCCACTGATCATGAATATACTGTGCAACTATTTTCCCCCATCCTTGGGAAGATGATGACTCTTCAAAAAAACTGAGACAAAAAAGTTAAGTCACAAACCCCATCCTTCCTTAGGTCTGTCTCAATTTCTTTTGCATGTAGTAGTACACTGTCCTTACAAGGGGAAAAATTAAACAGCCATTATTAAATTATTCTGTCTACCAAAAAACAAGGAAACTGCAGAAAACTCAATTTCCTAACTACTCTGAAAGCAGGTNCTGCCCCTGCCACCCCCCAACTAAACTGAGTATCTCTACAGATCAATTTTACTCAGCAACTCCGCCAACACAGGAAATAAAATTCAGGGTTACTTTTGAGTTGCATAATATGGTCCCTATTAACCTTCATGTAATTCAGTGAATCACTAAAGAAAGCAACCCAATCTTTAAAAAAATCATTGAGGTCTGGTTCATGGTTCTGGTCCACATTCAGAACTCACAATGTCCCTTCATTACACTAATATGCAGTGGATAGGATACTGAAGGATTCATCAGTCCTCCTTATAATTTTCTTCTAGGACACTTCTTGAAAACTACTTCAAAAATTAGATTATTAAAGGAATTAAGGAGCTATTTTAATTAGCAGCCCAGACTGGATTATGATTCAGCTCAACTGTAAAAAACCCTTACCATGTGTTAATTGCAAAGAGCTAACATTTACTGACGACTTTCCATGTGCCAGGTACTGTTCTAAGGGTTTACCATTAATGAGCTAGCTTTAATTTTCACATCAACCCTATAACCCTCATTTTGCAGATGCAGTAAACGAAGCACAGAGAGGTGGAGTAAGTTCCCCAAGGTCACACAGCTAGTAAGGATAAAGCTGGATTCTTAACCAGGAAGTCTACTTCTAAAGCCTGTGCTCATAACCACTACATCTTATTATATCATGTTAAGAAATGCCTCTAAGCCACTAAGATCCAATGGAGAAGACATATACACATAAATCATTCCAAAAACAAGTAAAATGGAAATAAGTACAAAAATGAAGGCATAAAAAGCAATAGGTAAATGAAGGAAAGACTGAGACACCGATCCAAGGCCTTTAAGAGAAAATGCAATTTGAGCTGGGACATTAAGGATGGACCAGCTACTGGCAAGTGTATGTTGAAGGGACGGCATTCTCAGCGCAAGGACCAAACACAGGGGAGGCCTAGATGAGGCAGGATGCGGCGTGCGCTTGTGCTTTGGGAAGNCCTTTAAGAGAAAATGCAATTTGAGCTGGGACATTAAGGATGGACCAGCTACTGGCAAGTGTATGTTGAAGGGACGGCATTCTCAGCGCAAGGACCAAACACAGGGGAGGCCTAGATGAGGCAGGATGCGGCGTGCGCTTGTGCTTTGGGAAGCCCCGTGTGGTGGCCTCGCAGGAGTGCAGCACAGGTGTCCTGTGGGAAGGAAAGGGAGAGGCTAGGCACGACGAGGCTGGAAAATGAGGTAGAAGGCTGGGTATGGAGGCTCCGACACCACCCTGCTGAATCTGGAGACCTTAAGTGTCCCTGACGCGTCCCTGGGTAAAAGACCTAGTGAAAATCCACTCTCTATATCTAAATGACTTTAAGATTGACTAAAGTCACTTCATGGCAAAGAGATGGGGAAACAATGGAAACAGTGAGAGGCTATTTTTCTGGGCTCCAAAATCACTGATCAGATGGTGATTGCCGCCATGAAATTAAAAGACACTTACTCCTTGGAAGGAAAGTTATGACCAACCTAGACAGCATATTAAAAAGCAGAGACATTACTTTGCCAACAAAGGTCCATCTAGTCAAGACTATGGTTTTTCCAGTAGTCATGTATGGATGTGAGAGTTGGACTGTGAAGAAGGCTGAAAGCCGAACTGATGCTTTTGAACTGTGGTGTTGGAGAAGACTCTTGAGAGTCCCTGGACTGCAAGGAGCCAACGAGTCCATCCCAAAGGAGATCAGTCCTGGGTGTTCACTGGAAGGACTGATGTTGAAGCTGAAACTCCAATACTCTGGCCACCTGATGCAAAGAGCTAACTCATTGGAAAAGACCCTGAGCTGGCAAAGACTGAGGGCAGGAGAAGAAGGGAACGACAGAGGATGAGATGGTTGGATGGCATCACCGACTCATGGACATGGGTTTGGGTAGACTCTGGGAGTTGGTGATGGACAGGGAGGCCTGGCGTGCTGCGGTTCACGGGGTTGCAGAGTCGGACACAGCTAAGCGACTGAACTGAATACTATATCTTTGCTATATACTTATTATGACAGGAGTTGTTCTATTATTATAATATTATATATTCTGACAGAAGTCTCAATCGTCATCAAATATTATGAACAAAGGGTATTATTTTCAAAATTAAATTTTGGCAGATGCTTTTTGTATATCAAGATATTGTCTAATAGTCAAGTATGTATTCCATGCATGCCTTATTCAACATAACTGTAAGCCTTGAAGCAAAGAGGATTACCTGTCCATGGTCCATCTCCTGAAGATGCCGAATGGATGCATTTTTCAAAGGAGAAATAACTCTCCAAATAGGGTTGCCTCTTTTCCACCCAACATTCAAGTGGAGATTTATAAGCTCAGTTAACACCATCAGGTACAAATGGCAACGATCCAGATCTGAAACCTAAGACACACAATAAAACACTTAACAAGCAGGGTCCACGATTTTCACAAAACCAGAAGAGTTCAATTTATCTAAAAGCTTATCAGTTTATTAAGTTTATCTAAAAGGACTGAAAGATGACACTGAAGAGGGGAGAAATCACCTCCTCCAAGAAGCCTTCCATCAACTCCCCAAGCAGAGCTGAGCACATCCTCCCTGTGCTTAAGACAGTGACTCTGCGTTCAGCACAGTTACAGCACACATCACGACTCACTCAGCACGCAGCTGGCTCCCACCGTGATTATGAGCATCGTGGAAGGCACACTGGCCACCCACTCCAGTACTCTTGTCTGGAAAATCCCATGGACAGAGGAGTCTGGCGGGCTACAGTCCATACAGTCGCAGAGCTGGGCATGACTGAAGAGACTTAACTAAGCCTCCCAGGCTGTGTGTGTGCTAAGTTGCTCAGTCGTGTTTGACTTTTTTGTGATCCCATGGACTGTAGCCCACCAGGATCCTCGGTCCACAGGATTCTCCAGGCAAGAATACTAGAGTGGGTTGCCATTTCCTACTCCAGGGGATTTTCTCGAGCCAGGGATCGAACCCACATCTTTTAAGTCTCCTGTATTGGCAGGCGGGTTCTTTACCACTACTGCCACCTGGGAAGCCCAACACATACACACACAGCCTGGGACACACAGCCCTGCCCTCCATGCTAACACAGCATAAATAGTCACAATAACAACTATAGCAACTGCCATTTCCTTTGCTTTAGGCACTTGCAGCACTCCATTCTTACAAGGAATGGTCACTGCCCCACTGGCCTAAGAAGATGACTAAGTTCAGAGAGGTCAAACAACCTACCCAGCATCTCAGAGCTAGTAAGCAGGGCAACAGAATTAAATGTAGGTCTTCCAAACTCCTACACATAGGCAGATTGGGTTCAGTCTAGCTCTGTGACCTATGACAACAGACCTAATCTCTTTGGGCCTCAGATTCCTTATTTGTAAACTGGGGAGGGTGTATCTCTCCATCACAAGGTTTTGGGAAGAATTAAGTGAGAGAAGGCATGCTGAAGAGATGGGCCCTGAGTGGTGGCCTTGATTACTATTACAGTNAGGCAGATTGGGTTCAGTCTAGCTCTGTGACCTATGACAACAGACCTAATCTCTTTGGGCCTCAGATTCCTTATTTGTAAACTGGGGAGGGTGTATCTCTCCATCACAAGGTTTTGGGAAGAAATAAGTGAGAGAAGGCATGCTGAAGAGATGGGCCCTGAGTGGTGGCCTTGATTACTATTACAGTCCCAAGTACTCTACCCTCGGGCTTCCGTGGCACACAGGAAGCACAGAATTCATTCAGTTTATCGGTGTTTACTGAGCAACCACTAGACGGCAGGCACTTTGCCAAATGCTAGGATACAATGCAGAGAGAAGTGACAACTCCAGGGCGTGGTGACAGATTGAATACAGCGGGTGAGAGTGATGGATAGAGGTACCAGGGACAATTCCCAAGTCTCAGGCTTAAAGAGACCTGTTGGATCACACATATCCACTGAGAAGCGAACCTAGGGGCGGGGGGTAGGGTGGATAACCTCCTATAGGAATGATAAGAGGTTCCATTTCAAACACTGTATGTGTGGAAAGTCCAGCTCAAGTTATCAAGCAGCAGTTGGCTGAATGGCATTCAGCCAGAAGGACAGTCAGAGGTGGGGACGGATGTGAGGGTGCCTGGCATAACTGAACCCGGGTATGCAGATGAGGTCACCTAGACAGCAGGAAATGAGAAAAGAAGGGACCCAAACCAAGCCTAAAAAACTGACTTTATGGCTACACATCAGAGAACGGACATTTGCAGAAGAGCCTGTTGTTAAACATTGACTATCACACTGATGAGGGGAAGGAAAGTGGGAAAGAAACTTTTATTAAACTATAATAAGTTATCAAACAGATGCACTTAATTGGGAATTCTAATTCCAAATGTATTACAGAGTGGATTTATATAATAATTCAAAGTTATTTTGGAAATGAGTTCACTTTTTAAAATCTCAAAGACAAACACAATAACTTTCCCCCTTTTAAAGCTATTTTTAGCTTCAGACTCCAAACAAACAAAAATATTATTTTTGTCCCTCCTTGGGGACAAGGAGGTTCACTATACTTTTGTGTATGTCTGAAAACTTCTATAATAAAATGGAAAAGTAATACTGATAACAATAAAGTGATGGGGAACAAAATATGAAAAGTTACTTCTTTATTAAATATCTTCTTGGAAATTTAGGTGTAGCAATACTGTTAACAATTGTTAAATAAGAAAAATGCTAAAGATAAACACACTCCCCTCCAGAGGAGTTTGTTCCTTGCCTTATCAAAATATCTTAGGTTTTTTGGTATAAAACTTGCCTTTTTGTATTTTCACACCTGCTTATCAGCTATCAAACAAATGTCCTTAATTGGATGTTCTAATAAAAGTTGTTAAAAAATAAGTATGCTTTCTCACTCTATTGACAGTGTAATGATTGTAACTGCTTCAACATCTGCCCTAGAGAATGTCAAACCCTCCCAAATTAAGAATTATAGGCATTTCTATAAAATTAATATTTTCAAAACATTCCAAAAAACTTTATAATTTTATTTTCAGATGTCCTAGAAAAAACAACTATGCAGTGAGCACAGAGAGGGTACCTATCTTCATAGAGCATCCTCTTCACCTCAGACTGGTTGTTCCCAACTCTAACTTCATTTGAAGATCACATACAGACATAAAAATACATTATGTGTACTGATGGCCAGTCCCATTCCAAACCTGCCAAGTCTGAATCTCTGGATCCTGGGACCAAATACACATTGACTATGCTAAGCACGTCAAATATGTTATACCATGACTGCCTGCCAGTCAGTAATCACTCAAAATACTAATGAAAAGACTGAAGTTACTCAAGTAAATACTTACAGTACTTAGTTCATTCATAGTAAGTCGTCTGAGAATAAATTCAGAAATGCTCTCTGTAGTAGACATGATAAAGTTCTGAAGAAGAGTAAATACCTCATCTGTATGGAGGAAAAAAAGCATGCAACTAAAATTACAGAAATAAGTTATTCGGTACAATGTATATCATATATTCTAGCAAAAGCTGAACTCTGTTAGGTGTATGTGTGACTCACCTACCAAAAATGAATTCTGATAACATAACAGTAGGGATATCTACAATTAATCTTAAAAACCACTGAAGAGTTTCAGTTCTCGATAAGGTTCAGCAGAGGTACATTGCCCTCTCTCACTGAATTCAGCTACGAAGCCTGGACAGGATATCTGAAACAGTCACGTGAAGACTCTCAAAAGTCTAAAGCAGCAGATGGATTTAGCAGGTAATAACCTTGAACAGTGAGGAGTTTGCTTTGGTCCTGCTGTAGACTGGACCCCCTGATGGAGGAGCAGTCACGAAGGGCAGCAGACTGAGCCCCCAGTTTCTGGTCAGGAAATTAAAAAGGAGAAACTCAGAGAACTAGACAGTGAGTAGTTAGGGGATTCCAAAGATGGACGTGATCAGGAAAATAGCACCAGCGAGTGGTGTATGGAGGGTGGCCAGGCTCACTCACCCCTGAACAGCTGGCCCTGAATATGATGCTACTCAGAAGGTCAAACGCGTTCAGCACTGAACCGACAACCACACAGGTGCCAGCCTGGCCACTGGATGCACCACACTCAGCGCACAGGTCAAGACAGCACTGCAGAAGGCTGGAAAGCAAAACTGACAGTAAATCAACACCCACAGAAGCTGGAGCAACAGGAACTGAAGCCTAAACCAGGCCAGGCTGGCTGGCTGTCACACAAATGTATCGAGACTGTCCACCGAGCTAAACAAGATCCAGAGTCTAATAACACAATATTCCAAAGATCTAGGATACAACCCCAAATGACTGGGTAGATAAAGTATGAGGAAATTCCTAGCTCATATGGGAAAAGAATCTACAAATGGCAACACCAAGATGACAGCGATGTTAGAATAATCTGACAAAGACTTTAAAGCAGCTATTAAAACACGCCTGAACAGTCAACACTTATTCTCGAAATGAATGGAAAAACAGAAAGTCTCACCAAAGAAATACAAGACTTACACAAAAACCAAATAGAAATTTTATAATTCAAAGTACAATAACTGAAAATTTTAAAACTCACTGCATGGGATCAATAACAGAAAAGAAATGTAAGGGAAAACAATCAGTGAACTTGAAAACAGATCAGTAAAATATGCAAATTGGGAATGCCCGGGTGGTCCAGTGATTAGGACTCCCCACTTGTACTGCAGGGTACACAAGCTCAGCCCCTGGTTGGGGAGCTACAACCCTGCATGGCATGAGCAGCATGGCCAGGTTAAAAAGAAAGCCACTCCGACACGGTACAGCCAAGCTCCCAAAAACTGAAAACCAAGCGACAGTACTGAATGCACGGAGAAACCCCTTAGTACCTGGGGGAGCAAAGGGCGTGAATGGCAGCAGAGCTCTAAAGAGAAGCCGCGGAGTCAGAGACAAATGGGACACTGTTAGATTGCTGAAGAGAAGGCCTAGCAAACCAGAATTTCATATTCAACAAAAATATTCTCCAGAACACAAAATAAGAACATTTTCAGATGGAGGGAAATTAAGAGAATTCATTGCCAACAAACTTGCCTCCAAAGAAATATTAATGTTTTTCAAACAAAAGGTATACAGTGCCACAGGAAAACAAGGAATGTCAAGGATGAAACAGCAGAAAAAGTTTAAATGGGTAAATATAAGAGATTATTCCCTTGAATCTTTAAAATGTGTTTGATGGTTAAGACCAAATAATACAACATTGTCTGGTGCTGTTTTTAACAAACGTAGATATAAGACAACTATAATAAATGAAGGAGAAGAGACAAGGGATCTATAAAGTAGTAACATTTCTACATGAATTTCAAGTTGGTAAATGTTAATTCTAAGCTGATTGTAAAAAAGTATGTATATCATAATCCCCATGGCAATCACACAAAAAAACTTTGGACATTTAGGAAAAACACAAAAGATAATTAAAATGGAAGACAAAACAATGTTCAGACTACTCAAAAGAAGCCAGAAGAGGGGAAAGAAAGAAATGAAAAACAGGAAAATAAACAGAATACAAAAATGACAGCTCTAAAACCAAATATGTAAATAATTACATTAAATGCAAATAGTTTTGGAGAAGGCACTAGAATCCTACTCCAGTACTCTTGCCTGGAAAATCCCATGGACGAAGGAGCCTGGTGGACTGCAGTTCATGGGGTCGCTAAGAGTCGGACTCGACTGAGCGACTTCACTTTCCCTTTTCCCTTTCATGCATTGGAGAAGGAAATGGCAACCCACTCGTGTTCTTGCCTGGAGAATCCCAGGGACGGGGGAGCCTGGTGGGCTGCCGTCTATGGGGTTGTACAGAGTCGGACACGACTGAAGCAACTTAGTAGCAGCAGCAGCAGCAAATAGTTTAGACCAAATAAAAGACACAGACTGTCAGAAGAGACAAAATACCATGCTCCAACTATTTGCTGTCCATAAGAAACTCACTCTAAATATAATGCTCATTAAATAGGCTAAAAGTACAAAGCCAGAAAAAAAAGCACTATGCAAATTCTAATTAAAAGACAGTACAAGTGCTTATACTATCAAAGTAGGCTTCGGAGTGAAGAAAATAGTCAGAGATAAAAAGGGACATTACATAATGATAGAAGAGTCAACTCCCAAGAAAAAGCACAACCTACCTAACAACAGACCTTCAAGATACATAAAGCAAAGCTGGCAGTAGTAAAAGGAGAAAGAGACAAATCCAAAATTAGAGTTGGAGTTCAACACTCCTCAATTTCAAGAACTCCTGATTTCCCAAAACTGGAAAACATGAAACTCTTGGATATAACTGACATCTATAGAACACCACACCCAATAATAGCAGAATATACATTCTTTCCAAGTGTACATGGAACATAGGCCAAAATAAACCATACCCTAACAAAATAACAATTTTTTAAAAGCTGAAATTGTATAAAGTAGGCTCTCTTGACTAGAACAGAGTTAAAACAAGAAGCAATAACAGAAACATAACAGGAAAATCCCCAAATACATTTCTAAATTTATGGGTAAGAGAGAAAGTCTTAAAAAAAAAATTCTGAACTAAAGATACAACATACCAAAATCTGTGGGATGCAGATAACACAAAACTAAAGAAAATCCACAGCATTCGATGTCATTTTAAAAAAGATCTAAAATCATAAGCTAAGCTTCTGCCTTAACTTCAGCAAAAGGCAAAATAAACCAAAAGCAAGCAGAAAGATGCAAACAACAGAAATCAATGAAATTGAAAATAGAAAAATCAACGAAACCAAAAGCTGCTTCTCTGAAAAGGTCAATACTAACCAGTCTTAAAGAGAAGAGAGAGAGGATCACCACTACCACTGTCAGGAGTTACAAATGAATCACTTCAGACCCCAGATCCTAAAGAAATGTAAAGGATAAACCATGAAAAACCCTAGAAATGTAACTCTCCTTATTTACAAATGATATCACTGTCTACAAAAAAAATCCCAAGGATCTTAAAAAAAAAAAAAACTACTTCAACTACTAAGTACACTTCAGCAAGATTACAGGATACAGGTCAATACACAAAAATTAATCACATTTCTGTATACTAGCAAAGACCAATTCAAAACCAAAAAATTTAAAAAATATATCATTTACAATAATCTTTCCCCCAAAGATACGTTACATAAATCTAAAAAAACCTGTACAGGATATAGATGCTGAAGACTTAAATAAACTGGGAGATAAACCATATTCACGAATTATAAGCCCCAAGAAAGAAAGCAATTCTCAAAAAAACTGATCTTTATATTCAATTCTGTTCCAATCAATTCCAGTAGGATTTTTTTTTCTTTTTTTTTTTTGTAAATACAGACAAGCTGATTATAAAGTTTATAGTGAAAGGCAAAGGCACTAGAAGAGCTCAAAATACTTTTGACAAAAAAGAATACATTTGAAAGAATCACACTACCTATTTAAAGACCTATTGTAAATCTACAGTAACCAAAATAGTACAGTACTGGTAAAGGGACAAAAATAAAGATCAATAAAACAAGCCAGAAACAGATCCACAGAAACATGGTCAATTGTTTTTAAACAATTTTATTGAGCTATAAATGGCTTATTTTACAACTCACCCATTAAGGATGTGTACTTCAAAGGTGTTTAGTACAGTCAGAGATATGTACAACTATCACCAGTCAATTTTAGAACATTGTCATCACCGCAGAGAGAAAGCCCATACCCTTGAGCTGCCACCCCTATAACCCTCCTCCCCTGCCTACCCTAAGCAGTCACTGATATACTTTCTGTCTCTCTAGATTTGCCTATTCTGGATGCTTCATGTAAATGGAATCACATATTACATGGCATTTTGCAATTGGCTTCTTTCACTTAGTATTTTCAAGATTCATCCATGTGTCAGTACTTCTGTGTTCCTTTTTACAGTCATATATCGCTTATCTATTCATGTGTCCATCTGTTTTGGGTTGTTTCCACCACAGCCAATTAGTTTTTGACTATTCAGCAAAGGAAATCTCATCAACAAATGGTCTGGAGCAACTGGAAACTCATAGGCAAAAAACAAACCTGAACTTCACCTCCCACCTGAACAAATTACCTCTACTTACGTCCTAGATCTAAGAATTAAAAAACCATAACACAGGGGGCTTCCCTGGTGGCTCAGTGGTAAAGAAGCCGCCTCCCAATGTGGGAGACAGGGACTGGTCCCTGATCTGGGAAGATCCCACACGCTAGGCCTGGACCACGACTGCTGAGCCCTAGAGCTTGTGCTCCACAAGAGGCCTGCACACTGCACCTGGAGAGCAGCCCCTGCCTGCTGCAACCAGAGAAAAAGCCCACGCAGCAGTGAAGACCGAGCAGTCAAAAAGAAATGAATACAATTATGTAATAAATAAATTGGACTTCATCAAAAGAAAACCTTCTGCTCTACAAAAGATCCTGTTAAGAGAATAAAAAAGAGAAACTCCAGATTTGGGAAAAATATTTTTAAATCACATATTAAACAGAAGACTTGTATCTATTAATAGAATATATAACAAACTTTCATTATTATATACAAGAATATGAAAACAACTCAATTTAAAAATAGGCAAAAGATTTAAATAGGTATTTAACAAAATGTTGCATCTATCACTTGCAGATAAATTTTTAAAAAGATTACATTAAAAATCACAGTATTAATTTTAAACATTCATGTTACCTATTATAAAGACAGCCCTATTATGGCCTCTGAAGTGTCTCACAGATGAGTCACTTGCCAATTTAAGCAGCCACCAGCAAACAGTCCGGAATTAAAGCTTTTTATGAACCAAGAAAATGACTAACGAATATGGTAAGAACAGAAAACTCAACTCATATCTCAAACTTATAGCATAAAAAAAATATCTACTTTTCACAGATTCATTCAAACCCTTTAGACTGAAAAAAAGTTAATTTGAGATTGCAAGGGAAAGTTTAGGGCTTGAAGAAGAGAGAACAAAGTGACACGAAAAGTTGATGCTACTCATGTTTCCAGTGTTAGCATCACTGTTACCATCGTGTGTCCAATCAGTTAACATAGGACTCAAGACCCTCTCTTTCACTTAGACCCCAGTCACTGCCACATCCTTAAAGTTAACACTGCATCACAATATACAAACTGTGCATAGGTTCAGAATGATGTTTAGAGTTTTGTTTCCTATAACTGACAGTCACAACCTGAATCCCAAAAGCAGTACCTAAAACGATCAAAAAGCTAGCACAGTCAAAATCATGGTATCATTTCTTACCCATGAGGATAGCCACTATCAAAAATAAGAAAAATAAAAGATAAGAAGCATTATCGAGGATGTGGAAGAATTAGAGCCTTGTGCACTGCCAACTAGAATTCTAAATGGTACAGCTGCTATGAAAAACATGTGGCTCCTCAAAAACTTAAACACTAAGGGAATTCCCTGGCTGTCCAGTGGTTAGGACTTGGCGCTTTCACTGCTGGGGCCCAGGTTCAATCCCTGGTCAGGGAACTAAGATCCCACAGGCCTCATATCACAGTAAAAGAAAAAAAATTAAACACAGAATTACCATGATTTTAGAGGAACTGAACAGCCTAATGTTGAAAGTGAAAGAGTTAAGAGTGAAAAAGCTGGCTTAAAACTCAACATTAAAAAAACTAAGATCATGGCATCCGGTCCCATCACATCATGGCAAATAGATGGGGAAACAATGGAACAGTGAGAGACTTTATTTTCTCAGGCTCCAAAATCACTGCAGATGGTAACTGGTGCCATGAAATTAAAAGACACTTGCTCCTTGGAAGAAAAGCTATGACCAACGTAGATAGCATATTAAAAAGCAGACATTACTTTGCCAACAAAGGTCCATCTAGTCAAAGCTATGGTTTTTCCAGTGGACATGTATGGATGTGAGACTTGTACCATAAAGAAAGCTCAGTGCCAAAGAATTGATGCTTTTGAACTGTGGTGTTGGAGAAGACTCTTGAGAGTCCCTTGGATTGCAAGGAGATCAAACTAGTCAATCCTAAAGGAAATCAGTCCTGGGTGTTCATTGGAAGGACTGATGCTGAAGTTCCAATACTTTGGCCACCTGATGCGAAGAACTGACTCACTGGAAAGACCCTGATGCTGGGAAAGACTGAAGGCAGGAGAAGGGGACAACAGAGGATGAGATGGTTGGACGGCATCACCGACTTGATGGACATGAGTTTGGGCAAGTTCCGAGAGTTGGTGATGGACAGGGAAGTCTGGAGTGCTGCAATCCATGGGGTCGCAAAGAGTCGGACACAACTGAGAATTACCATATGAACCAGCAAGTCCACTTCTGGGTATGTACCCCAAAGAACTGAAAGCAAGGACTTGAATAGACACTTGTACATTAATGTTCAGAGCAGCGTTATTTGAATAGTCAAAAAATGGAAACAATCTAAACGTCCACCAACAGATGAATGGATAAACAAAGCATGGCACACACATACAGCAGAGTACTACGCATCCTTAAAAGCGAATGACATTCTGATACAGGCTACAGCATGAATGAGCCTTTTGAACACACTAATGTTAAGTGAAACAAGCCTGCCATAAAAGGATAAGTATTGTATGATTCCACTTAGAACAGTCAAGTTCCCAGAGACAGAAATTCTGGTGTTGCCAGGGGCTGGGGAGGGAAGACTGGGATGGGGAGTAATTATCTAGCAGGTACAGAGATTTGGCTGGGAAGATGAAAAAGTCCTGGAGGTGTGCTCTGGTGATGGTTAAGCAGCACTGTGCATACACTTAAAAACGTTTCAAGTGCACATTTTGTTATATATATTTTACCACAATTAAAAAACTAATTAAAACCTAATTTGGGAAGAAAAGTTCAAAGAGACACAAAAGATCAAAGCTAGAAAACAAAAGCAACTCAGGGAAAAAGTAACACTCAGCAAAGAGGATCATACCCTCTATTGTGACAAATTCAGCCTGTAGTTAGGACAGAAGTGTGATAAGGGCAGTTACTTGGCCCTGTATAATCCAATGTAACAAGGGGAGAGTTACAACGTGACTAATGGTATGTTTCCTCAAATATAAAAATAAACATTGTACAGTTACTGTGAATTAAAAAAAAAAAAACACTGGAACATCATTTATTTAGAGCTTTAAGCTGACAGAGGCAGCAGAAACCATGTCACCAAAGTTATTAATTAGGCTTTAGTTTATTTTGAGTATTTTAAGACATCTTCTGGTGGAGTTTTAACTAAAATGGGTTTTCCCACATAAGCCGCTATGGCTCGTAAGTAGGTGAAAATGTGTCTGCATTTCCCAGGAGTGTGTTTTAACGTTACACATTTCACAGCAGATCCNATTGGAACATCATTTATTTAGAGCTTTAAGCTAACAGAGGCAGCAGAAAGCATGTCACCAAAGTTATTAATTAGGCTTTAGTTTATTTTGAGTATTTTAAGACATCTTCTGGGGGAGTTTTAACTAAAATGGGTTTTCCCACATAAGCCGCTATGGCTTGTAAGTAGGTGAAAATGTGTCTGCATTTCCCAGGAGTGTGTTTTAACGTTACACATTTCACAGCAGATCCAGGCTTAGCCAAGCTCTGCTGCAGAATGTGCTGAAGCATGGAAAATTCAAGTTTTGCTTTTTGGAACTTTCTAGAAATTTTTTCCCTGAATATTTTCAGTCTATAGTTGGTTTAACCCATAAGTATGGAGGGCTGACTTTACCTCATTATTTCTGACTTTACCTTTATGTGTTCATTTATCCTAGGACTTGAAGTTAGTTGCTAGGTTATTTACTCATTTATAAAATGAAAATAACTATTTTCCTCTTTCCCTATCAAAGAAACTCTTTCAGAATTTAGATCTATTTTAATTTAATTAAATAGAGCTAAATGAGCAGATGTAAGATATTATATGTAGGACATATAAATAATGTCCTACTGTACAGCACAGAGAACTACATTCAGTGAAAGTGAAGTCGCTCAGTTGCGTCCGATTCTGCAACCCCTACAACTGTAGCCCACCAGGCTCCTCCATCCATGGGACTCCCCAGGCAAGAATACTGGCGTGGGTAGCCATTTCCTTCGCCAGGGGATCTTCCTGACCCAGGGACTGAACCCAGGTCTCCCGCATTGCAGGCAGACGCTTTATCATCTGAGCCACCACCATAACGAAAAAGAATATTTTAAAAAAGCAAGTGTGCGTGTGTGTGTGTGTATAAACTGACTTTGCTGTACAGTAGAAATGAATACAACATTGTAAATCAACTAGACTTCAATTAAAAATAAAGTTAACAAACTAACATGTTTTGCCAGTTATCTGGAAGTCAACTACTACCAAAACTAAATACGGATTTCCTTGGCTCTTATTCACAGTATAATAAAAGAGATGCACGAGGAGCGATGGGAACTTATATTCTGCAAGTGAGAACACAAAACATGTATACAACTACTTGGAAAAATAATTTTGTATTATCTTAAAAGCTGAATACACACATACCCTAAGAACCACTCATTTTGGTCCTGAGGGTACATACACTGGAGAGACACACACAAGCTAGAAGAGACACGTAGACAAGTGTTCAAATCAGTACTGTACAAAAAAGCAGTAAACTAAATGCAACCCAGCGTCCAGCAATATGAGGGCACCTAACTGTGGTTTCATCACCCAGTGGAAGGTAAAACCACAGGGAAAGTGAGGAAGTATTTATATGAAAGGACATGGATTAATCTTAGAAGAGCGCTAAGTGAAACAAGTTATAGAAGACTTCTTACAGGAGAGTAACATTTCTACGAAGCTTAAAAGCAGGAAAATGAGATAGTATATTGTGAGAAAATTGATTTATGTGGTAAAATCATTTTTTAAGTATATGGAAGTGACACAGATAAAAACCAAAACAAGGAGGCAAAAGGCAGAGACTGAGAAGTTATGGGTAAATTCGTTCTCAGCAACAGATGTAATGGTGGTACATTCACAGCTGTGTAACTATTTTGCATCATAATTTATATACAACTATCTCATATTCTTGCATGTATCAAATATCCCAATCATTTTCCAAAAGGCACCCATGACCCAGTCCTGCACTTGAGGGTACTGAGTCAAGTGCTTTCAACAGTCGAGATGTGTCAAATGAATACACGTTTATGCCCTTAATGGAGTAAAATCTTATAAAAGTTACTGCTATGTGCACAGTATTTGGCTCTGCTATCGTTATCAAAAGTATCAGAACTTGGATACTAGCTTTTATAATATTTCACAAGTCTATATGAAAACCTAACCTTTCAATATTATCCTCCAGTTTAACCTTATACCAAAGCTTCTCTAGAATATTGTTTCCTAAATGGAAAACTTCTAAAATTCCAAATGAAATTGATCAGAAATACTGGGAACCAAGGCTTACCCACTGATAATTCTAATATCTGATGTCCATGAGTTTTCAAATACTGTTTTACGTAAATCTTAGTTTAAGGAAGGAAGGAAATGCTCAGTGCTTCAATCTACCAACAATGTACTTCCTGGAGGAAGCATTTTCTACACAGAGGTGCTTGGGGACACGTGTGTGCCTGTGTGCTCAGTCGTCTCTGACTCTCTGCGACCCCACGGACTATAGCCCTCCACGCTTCTCTGTGCACAAGTAATTGTAAAATTACTGCTATTTTCATGCTTTAGTTTACCTTCTGTAACATGTTACACAGTGTCAATAAGAAATGGATCTTGGCTTAGAAAATATATGAAATAGTGATCATTTTCAATAGTCTGGAAATCAGTGAGAACTTACAGAAACAAACAAAACAAGTAAAAGCAAATGAAATCATATTCCATCAATATGGAATCAACAGTGCACAATGAATGCAAATACTAAAATCTCAGCTCCAGATGGGCAGTCTGCTCCTTCGTCGCTGCCTCCCCAGCACCACTCAGCAAATATTTGCTGAATGTATGAAGCTAAAGAAAAAGGTCAGGAATTTCTTCTCATTCTGGGTACCAACGATATACCCTGAGTACCAATGATATACCTGGCAAAACACCAACAGAAACTATTGATCCTCACCATCTCGGGTACTGGAACCTTTCAACAAGCAAGTGTGCAGTAACTTCAACAGCAACTGCAGGCATCTGTCAGTTTTCAGCAAGGGCATGTAGGCATTTGTACCAAACTTCACAAGGGCATCCAGGAGAGGATCTAAGAATATCCTTAATACATTCTGTGTCCTCCGCTTTTCACTAGACATTAAAAGACATGCCCAAATCAAGCATTTCAAAAGCATAAAGAAACTGTCTTCCACCTACAGTTTTGGTTAGCTAAAGATTCCGCCAGACGGAATTACTCTTAAGGATGACCTGTTAGGACGGGCCTTTCCACTCACGCTTTTTCAGTGAGTGCAGCAATTCACTGGAGAAGAAACCACAAGGAACAATATATGTCCTTGGTTTTGGGCAGAAGTATGAACAAAATCCTAGATCCAATTTATCAGCAAATTAAAATGCTTTCAAATTAAACCTTGCTTCCATATTTCAGAAAAAAAAAACAAAACAAATATATACTAGTCAAGGAAATGAGATGTTAACAAAAAAATATAAAGAACTGAAGATTTGTGAAAAACTGTTATAACCAACTTTAGTACTGAAACTTTGTCTAGAAAAGAGATTTACATTATATGCAAAGACACTACCTAAGGAAGCTGCTTTTTGCAATAATTATAATCTGGTGACAATCTGCTCATATTTCTCAAAATATAAATGGGACTGTTTTATAATTATTACTTTATTTTAAAAAATTTACATATTCTATAAAGGGGTAAAATCCAGTAACTGTCTTTATTTAATCTTATGCTAGGACCTTACAACCCATCCTTCTAATATTCTTACACAAAACCAGTGATTTGTGCATACATAGCTGTGTTTTTAACTTCTATAGTTTAAAACTCTGGCACTATTAATTTATTGTTAATTTTAAACATTTCTTTAGGTATGATGCCATATTCTAATTTCCTCCTTTAATAAGCTGTGATCAATTCCATACCAATCACTGAAAAGTCTGAATATGGACTATAAACAGGATTAGCTTTCTTTAAAAAAAAAGCTTTTTTTTCAAGTTTAGAAACACTTACCTATATTGACTCTTCATTCTTTCTACATCTATGGCCAGCAACACCATCATAGCAACAAGCTTAGCTTCAAACCAATCAGGCATACAGCTGTTTTCTCCTCCTTAAATAACAATAGTTAAGGTTTGCAAAGCATTAACAAAATTCCTCAAAGATGATGTTTCAAAAATAAAACAGTTAAATGAATACGTTTTATCAGTATTACATGAGAGAAATACAGCTGAGAAGAAATATAGTAGAACACCCCACAGCATGGCTCATTTTTATACACTTAATGTGAACAGACATCTCTGCATGCTGAGTGCATGCCATGCACTGGCCGCAGACCCAGTGGCTCCTATACTCGTGGAATTCACAGTGCAGAAGAGAAGAGCATCACCAAAGAACATAGAGAGAAACGCAAAATGACAATAGCAGGAAGTATGCTAAATCGTGCAACTAGACAGTGAGACAAAATCACCCTGAAGAAATGACGACTGGGCTGGGTACAAAAGCTAGGAAAGAATGAGGTAGGGGAAGGGAGACAGGACCCTTCTGAGTGGAAGGACGAGCACGCCAAGGCTCTGAAGCAGCAGAGAGCATGCCATATTCCATGTAAAGGACTGGGGTATAAAGTGGGAGGGAGCACCAAAGATGACCTTACAGGAACAGGTAGGGGAGACTAGGGACTCTATAGGCTTGTAAGGCGTTTCTGTCTTCACCCCAAAAGCAAAAGGAAGCCACTAGAGGTCAAAGTGAATGGATACAAAGACGGGGAGGAGAATTCTATAAGATCAAAGTTTCTATATTAAACAGATTTTTCTAGGTATAATGTGGAAAAGAGATTGTAGAGGAAGCTAGATGCAAGGTAACCAGTTAGGAGGCAATTCTGGCATCTTGGATGAGAGGTGAGAGTTCCCTACAATGGAACTGGAAAGATGACAGAGTGGATACAGACACAAAGGCTTTGACATCTCAGACTCCTGTCTGAGCCTCGGGTGTACAACTCGCTAGCTACGGGAGCCTGGGACAGCCTACTGTCCTCTCAGAAAGCTTAGGTCATCTTCTATAAAATCACACTAAATAAACCTGTGACTTTTCTTGGGTTTATTATAAAAATTAAGTAATATATGCAAAGTTTCTAGAGCAACTTTCGGAAGAACGTGGTTAAGTGATAAAAATCAGTATTTTCCTATTCCTGAAAGCCAGGCAAAGTAAAATAAATGACAGCTAGAGGTCCTCTTCATACTATCATAAGATGATACTCTTCGCCTCAACTTCCAAGAAAGATTTAGTTAATCTAGTTTTCCAGACCAGTGGTTCAAATACTTAAAACATATTTTAAAATATTCTAAATATATTGGGAGTAATTTATTTTGATACAAATTTGTTACACTAGTACAGAAAACAATACTAAAAACACACTTGCATGGAGGATAACTTAGTTTAAAAACACAACAAAAGAAGAAACTTTACTGTATATTATCCTTTAAAATGTGATAAATACCACGTAGTGGCCAAAGCCTTTGACTGTGTGGATCACAATAAACTGTGAAAAATTCTGAAAGAGATGGGAATACCAGACCACCTAACCTGCCTCTTGAGAAACCTGTATGCAGGTCAGGAAGCAACAGTTAGAACTGGACATGGAACAACAGACTGGTTCCAAATAGGAAAAGGAGTACGTCAAGGCTGTATATTGTCATCCTGCTTACTTTTTTAACTTATATGCAGAGTACATCAGGAGAAATGCTGGGCTGGAGGAAGCACAAGCTGGAATCAAGATTGCCAGGAGAAATATCAATAACCTCAGATATGCAGATGACACCACCCTTATGGCAGAAAGTGAAGACGAACTAAAGAGCCTCTTGATGAAAGTGAAAGAGAAGAGTGAAGAAGTTGGCTTACAGTTCAACATTCAGAAAACTAAGATCATGGCATCCAGTCCCATCACTGCATGACAGATAGATGGGGAAACAGTGGAAACAGTGGCTGACTTTATTTTTCTGGTCTCCAAAATCACTGCAGATGGTGATTGCAGCAATGAAAATAAAAGACGCTTACTCCTTGAAAGGAGAGTTATGACCAACCTAGACAGCATATTAAAAACCAGAGACATTACTTTGCCAACAAAGGTCCATCTAGTCAAGGCTATGGTTTTTCCAGTGGTCATGTATGGATGTGAGAGTTGGACTATAAAGAAAGCTGAGCATCGAAGAATTGATGCTTTTGAAGTGTAGTGTTGGAGAAGACTCTTGAGAGTCCCTTGGACTGCGAGGAGATCCAACCAGTCCATCCTAAAGGAGATCAGTCCTGGGTGTTCATTGGAAGGACTGATGTTGAGGCTGAAACTCCAATACTTTGGCAACCTGATGTGAAGAGCTGACTCATTTGTAAAGACTCTGATGCTGTGAAAGACTGAGGGCAGGAGGAGAAGGGGACAACAAAGGATGANTAAAAGACGCTTACTCCTTGAAAGGAGAGTTATGACCAACCTAGACAGCATATTAAAAACCAGAGACATTACTTTGCCAACAAAGGTCCATCTAGTCAAGGCTATGGTTTTTCCAGTGGTCATGTATGGATGTGAGAGTTGGACTATAAAGAAAGCTGAGCATCGAAGAATTGATGCTTTTGAAGTGTAGTGTTGGAGAAGACTCTTGAGAGTCCCTTGGACTGCGAGGAGATCCAACCAGTCCATCCTAAAGGAGATCAGTCCTGGGTGTTCATTGGAAGGACTGATGTTGAGGCTGAAACTCCAATACTTTGGCAACCTGATGTGAAGAGCTGACTCATTTGTAAAGACTCTGATGCTGTGAAAGACTGAGGGCAGGAGGAGAAGGGGACAACAAAGGATGAGATGGTTGGATGGCATCACTGACTTGATGGACATGAGTTTGGGTGGACTCCGGGAGTTGGTAATGGACAGGGAGGCCTGGCATGCTGCAGTTCATGAGGTCTCAAAGAGACGGACAGGACTGAACAACTGAACTGTACTGAAGAAATGTGTATTTTTAGACAATCTAAATGTTGATGCTTTCCAAAATAATTTAGTAGGTTAAATTTATGTGCTTTTTATAAGAGTGAATTATTGAAACTTGCTCTCTATCATTCTATCATAAGAATGACAAACCCTTTTTACTCACATTAAGAGCTTTATATCCCACATGTACATATAAAAACTCATCGTTGACAAAGACTAAACTGAAACACCAATACGCTATTCAGTTCCTTACATTTTCTAGCGATCATATAATGAGATACCTTTTGACCTTCTAGGAGGTGGGTTTGAGTTAGGGGTCCTTTTTGAGAATGTGTCCAATCACAGTGGCACTTTTTGAAGTCCTTAACAATTTTTCACTTTGGATAAGTGAAAGGGAAGGTATAAGTTTCACTTTGGATAAGTGAAAGGGATAACTGAAAGTGAATCAGAAGTTTAGTGGATTTTTAAAGATTCCTGATTTTAAGGAGAGTCACAGGATTAGGTCAATAACAACAGAGTGCCTGACTACTCCAGTGGAGGACACTCTAGCAGAGATTTTTGCTGTAGGGCTACTTCCTGAGTCCTCTACTGCCATATTAAGAGAAATCCAGGCTACAGAGCGGGTCTCAAACCTCAGCATGTGGTTTAGAATTCCCCGAGAGCCTCTTAAAATACAGAGGGTAAACCCCACATCCAGAGTGTTTCAGCAGGTGTGGGATAGAGTTTGAAGAGTTGCAGTTCTAAACAGTTTCCAGGTGATGTTGATATTGCTGGTCTGGAAATCTTGCTCTGAGAACCACTGGCAAAGAATTCTTTACACCTTCTCCCCCTTCTCTCACTGAGGCTGGAAAAGTATGGGCAAGAATGGTTTTAAAGAAACGAAAGGTCACTGGCTATCTTTAGTCATTTTAATGCAGGTTAACCCTGAATTATCAGTCAAATTTTGCTACTGCTGCTGCTGCTACGGATTCTAAAAACTGACTGTAATTCTAGAAAATGCAATCTAGTGTCAGAAAGCGTGTCAAGGTGGTCTGTGGATGCAGAGAAACAGGAGCCACGGGTGACAAAGAGGCATGAAGACACTGGGGAGTGACGGCTATGTTCATTATCTTGCTGTGCTAATGGTTTCGTATGCAATACACAGAGGTCAAACCCATCATACTGTATAAAGTTTAAATATGTGCAATTTAATGTATACCAATTATATGTCAATAAAGCTGTTTCTAAAACTGGTTGTACACCTGTAATATATGCTACTTTGGGATTTTTCCTCAGGTATCTTAGTTACATTTTAACTAGGCACCCTTTCTGATGAACTGTGTAAGTATAAAGTTCTTCAATATATTTCACTCTTTGGTTGATTTCAACAATTCCAAGCTCTGACACACTGTTACTGCTGTTTGCAAACTGTCTCTCTTTCTCTGATTCAGAAACCCTGCTCTGAAAGTGCTCCAACATTTTTGCTTGTTGATGCTGGTTTTGTGTGGTTTTAGTTGTTGCTGCATTGTTTTGTTACATATCATATGGTACATATATAGCTACCGAACATATATCATCCTCTCTTAACCATTCCAACCTGGGCTCCATACTACAGACAGACACTGGTGGAGGTCTACCTACTTGCAAGCTCCCTGGATGTAAGCTCATCCAAGCCTTGCAGGATACTCCTCCCTTTCCACCGTAATTCCTGTTCACCTCATCCAGTGGCCTCTCTTGATCCCCCACAGGTCTACAAGTTCTGATCAGTAGCCCCAACCCGGGGGCACCACTGCAGTGCTTATGGCCTTCAAGGCATCGTGTTAAGATTAGCTGTTTACTTATCAATTCCCTTGTTGGCCTATGTTCTCTGAGGGTAGAGGACATATCTTTTATCTCTGTAACTCCAGTGTCTGGCACTTCGAAAACACTTGACATACAGTTGCTGAATAATCAGTGTAAAATCTATCTGTACTGATCATATGAAACCCAAAGAAAAAAACTACTTTAGGTGTAGAATTTGATTAAAAAATGTTTGAGCTGATGGTTTTTTTAATAAAAACAAATCTGAGTGTTATAAGTATTTTATGCTCAAAAATTCAAGCTAAATCATGTTTGCTTTGGAATGTATTGCCTTGTTCTGAAAACTGCCCACTAATTGTTAATCAAACTAAAATTTTATAAAGACACTTAGCCAAGGGCATTAAGAGTCAAACAAAATATTACATATACACACACACGCCTCCTTTGCACTTGAGATCAGTTTTTAAAAAACTTAAACAGTTTAAGTCCCAGAAATGTTAAGGAAGAAACTCTAAAAATCTTATTTTATCCAATTTTGAATGATTTAATCAGACCTGATGCTGTTATAGACTGAGTTTTAAGACAAATTATATAGATACTTCAAGGAGTTTAATCTATGGTCCCTCCAATAGAGACTAAAATTTATTTACTTTTATAGGCCTAACAACAGGACCTTCCAAGTAACAGTAAATTTACTAGACAATAGAGACAATAAAACACAAAAGCAAAACGTTCCAGAAATGACAAACAGATAAACTCATGTATTTTGGAAGGATAATTATCTGATCATTTAAGACCTATTCCATAATCAGATTAGAGAAGTCAGGAGATAAAAATGACTTGGTCTGAGACAAAGCTAGGAAATTGAAGACATGTTAAATTCAAAGATGCAATTTACTCAAATTATCACTAATGACTTTAATGATGAGGAAGCGTTAGAAATGTAGAAAGAATCCTAATTAATGAATCTACTCATAGTTCTTCCCTCACTCAGTGCATTTGATCTTTTGCTAAGTATCTGGTAAAAAAAAAAAAAAAAAAAGAAACTAACAAAACCATTCTTTCAAATACAATTTTTCTCTAAAACTACTTTTCATAATCAGCTGACACTAAATGCAATGCTTTGAAAACAAACAAAAGATAAACAGATTTATCTACAAATATTTCCACTACAGAGGCTCCAAACACACATCTGCAAAATCTAGCTGACAAAGACTCAGTAATTGTAGAATTAATAAATTTGTGTTCAATTCCTTCTCAGACAACTTAGTAGTTTCTCAGAACATTTAAGATGGTTTAAGATCTCAAGTTCTAGAAGAGATAAAGTGCAAGTTAGGAAACAGTATTTTTACATAACGTTTATTCCCATTACTTGGCTGAAATATAAGTTTGACATCTGTAAATCAGCATATATTTGGCATATATTTTCAATTTGAAAAACCAGTAGAAAGTTCTTAGAAAATGTTTTGGTTACATCAGTCCGTAAAATGATCTCAGACTTACCTTCCCAGGCAGGTGACCTAATGTACTCTTGCACTAGGTTCCTGACATAAGCATTTAAAGAAGTCTCGTGAAGTCCAATGGAGCTACAAGTTGAGGACTGCTTGAAATAGCTTTCGTTAACACGCAACCAATCACAGAGCTGAAAAAGAAAACAGTTACCACTTATTTTGAAAGTCTAACTGAACAAAGGGCTTCTAATTTCCCTAGTTAATTTTCTTTCTTCCACAATAAACTGAATTTAGATAACTGAACACAACAAAGTAACAGAAAGTTTACTGTCATGATTGAGCTTCACACACAGTTCATACAGAAAAAAATGTTCATATGTATGTATCTGAATATATTCACATACGTGTGTGTTTTATAAACTCCTCAAAGAACTTATAAACTTCATTAACAGGCAAGAATTTTTAAAGCATCTAATATAAAATGTACATTTTGATAAGGTGTTGTAAAGAACATCTCTATGAATAATAACACATTATGTAAAACAAATTACAACCTTAAAATTCATTTCGTCTTCACATACAAAAACAAGGATTTATTTTTGAGAGAATGTAGAATTTGAAATATAAGTTATAAGGAAAGCTCCTCTCCTCCTTGCAAGTTTATTTCTATCATATGTGCATTTTAAAATATAGTGGATCCTTGAACAACATGGGTTTACACTGCAGGTCCACTTACACATGGATTTTTTTCAATAGTAAATACTACAGCATTTCATGATCCATGGTTGTATGGGTCCTGACATGGAGGAATCACAGATATGGACAGCAGTTTCTTGAAAAAACTAAACATATGCTTATTACACAATCTAGAAACCATGTTCCTTGAAACCAACGCAAATGAATTAAAAAGTTATAGTCACACAAAAATCTGTATGCAAATGTTTATACCAACTTTACTCATAATTCCCAGGACTTTTCTCCATCCACTGCAAGACACTTAGGGTTTCATGACGAGCGAGATGCAAGAAGTCAAGAGAATTACAGACCACCGAAATGTCAGGGTTGGGAACCCGAGTAGACGTTTGTGTCACTGTTCTTGAGTCTCACATCATCAGTACTTCCAGCACTCTCGTCTGGAATCGAGATCTGCCCACTAACACTATCTTCTCTACGATAGTTCCATCTCTGTTTCTATCTCCCACTTCTCCACAGGAATTCTAACAGCATTATTGATTAGGTCCACTCAAAGCAAACAAACTTTTTTTAAAAACCTCTGTTGACAGATAACAAGAAAGGCCAGTAGTGAATTCAACCAGAAACCATTTTCNCGAGATCTGCCCACTAACACTATCTTCTCTACGATAGTTCCATCTCTGTTTCTATCTCCCACTTCTCCACAGGAATTCTAACAGCATTATTGATTAGGTCCACTCAAAGCAAACAAACTTTTTTTAAAAACTTCTGTTGACAGATAACAAGAAAGGCCAGTAGTGAATTCAACCAGAAACCATTTTCACAGTTTTCAAAGACCTTATCATTATTTTCAGTCTCACCTCCATCCACAGTGAAGTTCCTCTTCCTAATGACTCCTCTTGTCTCACTGACATGAGAAAAGTCGAGATGTCAGAGAGTGACACTTTCTCCTGCGGGCAGGGCAGTTTTAAAAAATTACTCATTAAAAAATGTTTAACTGAATGAACATCACTGCAAAACCAATCTAGCATGCTATTTAAAGTAGAATACTATTATCAAGAGCTATATTTTTGAAAAGGAAATATTCAACTTTCAAAAAGAAGAGTTTGATTATAAACAGCTAACCATTACATAAAATGAAAGATTACTTTACAAATCTATTTTCCTTAAAATCGAGATTACTATCTCTGAGATAAGGTAGTATAATCTAAAAGCAAAAACCAGAAACATCCTATAAGAAATTACTTATTACTTACATCAAAAGTGAATCTTTGTTTTTCAAACCCACAAAAACTACCCTCAGCCTTCAGAAAACCACCCAAATCTTTTTATTCCCTTAAGGTCACACATCTCCAATTAAGACACCTCTAAGTCTAGGAGAAGGCAATGGCACCCCACTCCAGTACTCTTGCCTGGAAAATCCCATGGATGGAGGAGCCTGGTANCTCTTGCCTGGAAAATCCCATGGACGGAGGAGCCTGGTAGGCTGCAGTCCATGGGGTCACTAAGAGTCGGGCATGACTGAGAGACTTTATTTTCACTTTTCACTTTCATTCACTGCAGAAGGAAATGGCAATCCACTCCAGTATTCTTGCCTGGAGAATCCCAGGGGCAGAGGAGCCTGGTAGGCTGCCGTCTGTGGGGTTGCACAGAGTCGGACACGACTGAAGCAACTTAACAGCAGTAACACCAGGACTCTCCTAGAAGGATGGTGCTCATAATCAACATTCTAAAAAATTTTTTTAATTTAAGCTAGTAAGTTAAAAAGAAATTCTTTACTGATACATACTCTTTATTTCTTCTGGAAGAAAAGAAATATAAGTGACTAAAAACTTCTGTAATTTCAGTCCCAATGGAGAAACACTTCCTATCAGCTGGCCTGGGGACCTATAGACAAAAGGGGTTAAAAAACAAATATATAAAATCTACTGACAATTAAGCATACTGAAACTAAGTACAATATGGCTCAAATGTCTTTCAACAATAAAACCATCTTCTTCTGAACCTGCATTTTATTTTTCAGTAAAATCTTGAGAATCCCTCCAATTACAAAAACATCAGGATATTACTGAAAAACTGACGTGAGTTAGTAATGGGTTATACTATGCAGGCATAGACCTCATTTTTATGACACTTTTTCTGACACATATGCATCAACCTTGCCAAATAGCATCATTTTAAGAAAAGTCTAGAAATGGTAACTTTAAATTATATTTTATTATTTCTAACACATACTCCAGTGATTTAATACCTTTAAGTATTAAGTAAGACATATGTTAGTAATAAACCACTTCTGCAAAAGCATTTGATTGCTAACATCTACTAAAGACACTTTTATTTTTGTTTATTTTGCTTCTGCCAGGAACACTATCTGTTAACTGAACATGGGAGGAAACTGAAGACATTTCATAATAAATGTGTTTGTCAATTCTCAGAAACCACCAAGTTGGTTTTACTGCTCTCCAGCTGTCTGCTTCAGAAAACTATTCAAGAGTAATGAGTTATTTGAAAAATAAAAATAGTTGACAAACCAAGCATTGATATGCTTTTTTGATATTAAATGGGACTGAATATTAATATAACTTAGCACAGGTTGATTTAAAATTTTTAAAGAAGTTGACTGTCAGAGTACTTTCTATCAGAAAAGCAAAAGTGTTAGTTACTGAGTCGTGTCCAAATCTTTTGTGACCCCATGGACTGAAGCCCTCCAGGTTTCTCTGTCCGTGGTTTTTCCCAGGCAAGAATACTGGAGCGGGTTGCCATTTCCATCTCCAGGAGACCTTCCCGACCCAGGGATTGAACCTGGGTCTCCTGCACTGCAGGCAGATCCTCTACCACTGAGCCAGCCAGCAGGGTGGCTTGCTCTATTAGAGATATATCAAACAAAAGACTGGCAAGCATAAACTTAGTTATCAGAATAAGAAATATTAATACAACATAATTTCAAAAGCAAGGGAAATTTCTGAAGACACAATTCAAGAGTACAGATAAAGCTCAAAAAATGAGGAAAGGCACAATACTGACACTCTGCTCAGCATCAAGCTTGATGAAGCGTACAGGTATTAAATGAGCAACATGTAGTAGAGAGTGGCCTCCGCCATCTGATATGGAAAGGGAGAAGTCAGAATGAACCTTGTGGCCGTGGACTAGAGACGGGCATACCGGTGTGAACGGAGGGTTTTTAGTACGGATGGATGGACAGATACTGAAATATAGACGGGTGAGTCTGCTCAACAGACAGAGCTGCTGCTGCTGCTAAGTCGCTTCAGTCGTGCCCGACTCTGTGCGACCCCATAGACGGCAGCCCACCAGGCTCCCCCGTCCCTGGGATTCTCCAGGCAAGAACCCTGGAGCGGGTTGCCATTTCCTTCTCCAATGCATGAAAGTGAAAAGTGAAAGTGAAGTTGCTCAGCCATGTCCGACTCTTCACGACCCGATGGACTGCAGCCTACCAGGCTCCTCCGTCCATGGGATTTTCCAGGCAAGAGTACTGGAGTGGGGTGCCATTGCCTTCTCCACAACAGACAGAGCTAAGAAACAGATATACACAGAGAAGCAAAGACACACATACGTACGTAAAGATGACAAATAAACAAATCTGGCAAAACATTATCATTTAGGGAATGTGGATAAAAGGTAAGTCAGAATTCTCTGTATTATTCTCACAACTTTTCTATAAGTCAAAACTGAAAGTTAAAAGAAAGGGAAAAAAAGTGTCAAGTGTTGGTTAGCCAAAGCCACCATAAATTCCAAGAGGGCAGAAGTCAGAAAGTCCCTATGTGAGGTGTTCTGCCCTAAAACCCAAGAAAGGATGGGTTCAGAGTAGGAAAGAAAAGAAAAAGAGAAACACCAGATACAACTACTAGAAGGACAAGAAGAATCACAAACCCAGAAGGGACAACATGGTAAGAAAAAGCTGAATGTCTATGAGGCAACATATATTTATCCACCAAATGCATTTTTAACAATCTGGTCATATTTCATAATCAAGTTAAATTTATAATCAAATACATATTATTGCATTGCTGCTAAATAAAATGCATGTTTACCTGCTGTATAGAGAGCTCTCTGAAAGTGCATCCATTAATGATCCAATGATAAACTAAAAAAAAAAAGGAAAAAAAAATCTGACATTAAGCTATAACTGTAATTTTGAAAAGTCAACTTGCCCTAACTCTACATCCTATGAAGGAATACTAAAGAGCTGTTATAAGCAATCTCTTATGCTGCAGGCTGATTTATGATGGCCTTGGAGGATACCTTAATCCCAGGTAAAAAACCAAACTTTCCAACCTGATAAAAATGTATGGAATACTAAGAGAGCACGTGCTGTGCTGAGAAGGAAGAAAGGAATCCAAAGAAGGGACACATGGTAGAAAATAAAGGTAGTGACTGGTGAAAAGCAGAAAGATACCCAAGAGAAAATTTAAGCCCCTATGCCTGGACGATAAATGGGGAGAAGCGTATCTTCAAAAACATTAGTAGACAAAAGCATGCTTTCAGGAAGTGCAAGAAGGCTAGGAGAATGTAGAAAAAGGATGTCTACTAAAACACTGTACATGTACTTGGATAATTAGGGACATTTAGGTTACCTCTAAATGAGAGGTAAATTACTGTTCCTAAGTCTATGATCATTCAACTCACGTCATCATAACAGGACTTAAAATCACAGCTGTAATCCTCACAGGGTCATCACTTTGTGTGATTTCTGACAAGTGGAAGTACACATTCTAATAACATAGCTCAAAAGG
Source organism: Neotragus moschatus (assembly GCA_006410615.1). NCBI lineage: Eukaryota > Metazoa > Chordata > Mammalia > Artiodactyla > Bovidae > Neotragus > Neotragus moschatus. The sequence goes on along the minus strand of SJYA01003085.1, from coordinate 89,401 downwards.
CAACCCCTGCTCAGTACAGCAGATAGGAATTCACTGACTCAGAATCGGAGGAGTAGCATCACTAGACAAAGAGCAATAATTCAGTGCCTCAGAACCATGGAGAGAGTATCCTTAACACACTTCTAATTCAGGGTTCATGCTGCTGACTTCTGTTCAGAATATGGATAACAAAGGACTACTTTTCATCATGGCAACGATGCAGTCAGCCTATCGACAAAGCCCAAGTATGAGAGCCTAGTTTAGAGATATAGGGTTTGTTTTCAGCAAATCTCCAGTTTTGTTTGTGATTTTCAAGCCCCAGGATATACTTTTGCAGATCACATAAGACACAACAAATGCCTTCGCCTCTTATCTTCTGACAGAGGGAACAAGGGAAGGGAGAGGGTGCCATTACCTCAGAAATTTCTGGTGAAAATGGAAGAATCCTTGTTTCATACAGTTCCAAAAAATGGGTAACGCCTTCTTTAGTCAGGATTTTATTTTCACTTTCGAACATTCTTTTATAAATGCACAGATGCCAGGATGGGTGAAAGAGCCAGCATCCTGTGAAAATAAACACCCAAAGTTGACTTTGATTCTCACATATAGCTCCACCTAGACTATATATTCATAAATAAACACACACACAAACACATTAACTTCATTACGACAATCACGTTCAAAGGTGTTTACTGAATAACCAAAATCACTTCAGTATTCAATTTTCCATTTCCAGTTTCATTTAAAAAGACTGCAAGTGAACGTCACGGTAACTACAGTGTACAAAATTAAATATGACTCCACACACACAGGTTGGAACTTTAGATCTGGGGTGATTTCAACCAATTCTCTCACCNTGATTCTCACATATAGCTCCACCTAGACTATATATTCATAAATAAACACACACACAAACACATTAACTTCATTACGACAATCACGTTCAAAGGTGTTTACTGAATAACCAAAATCACTTCAGTATTCAATTTTCCATTTCCAGTTTCATTTAAAAAGACTGCAAGTGAACGTCACGGTAACTACAGTGTACAAAATTAAATATGACTCCACACACACAGGTTGGAACTTTAGATCTGGGGTGATTTCAACCAATTCTCTCACCTTACTTCAATCCATTTTTCATGTGCAACTGTCCCTCCTCTGTTTAAAACCCTTAAGTGGCTTCTCAAAACTCAGAATAAAATCCAAACCAGGCATGAAACTGCCCCTGACAACTACTCCAGCCTCAGGCCACCCCTTCCACACCACTAAGCTGTGCCTCCCTAGGCCGGTGCTCTACCCCATGGGGCTGCTCCCATCTCAGGGCTTCTGCTCCACTCTGAGTCAGTCCTAAGGCAGGCCTTGGCTGGCTTGCCTCACCAAGGTATGGCTTTACTAGTATTCCATTCCTGTAATTTTTTTGTTGTCTGTCTAGAACTTTATAATCAAAACCATTTTTTCCTGGAAAACAGACCAAAACTCAAGTGAAAAATAGTTCTTCTGTCTCACCACTTTACCCCAGTGCTCAGTATGTACTGGACACTAAGTATGCATCTATTAAGTAAATACATGAATGAGTGATAAAAAATGAAATAATTATGTACCTTAGAGATACTTTAACTCTTTTCAAATATCCTTAATATTTTTAGGAAAAAAATTCAGCATTTTAAACTCATGGCATTCTATAAATAAATCAGTCCCTTTTTGTGTGTTATTTACATCAAGATGCTTGTTCAATTCTTTGGCAGTGGTAATTTTTCAAAATCTGTCACTGCTATTTGATTTGTTTTGCCGAGAGCTGTGGGCAAAATGTGGTAATAAGAGAATCATTTTAACAGTAAATGCATAAGTGAAGTCACAACAGGATTTAATTAAATTCTAGCCCCAGGTGGGACTATAGATTCTTATGGTCTGTGAAAAACTCCAGTGTATCAGAAAACAACCATAGCAATCAGCTGAATAAAGCTCAATTCCTAAGGGGTCACACTATTAAAGTTATCATTATCTAAAGCAGGCACTGAAACCCATTTACCTAGGTTAACTCTCATGTGTAAACACGATAATACAGCGTTACATCATTCATATGAATGCAAAACAGCCTGCATTTAGCTGTCTCATTTATCTAAACTTAATTTCGTAAGATAATTTTAGGAAGCTCCATTTTCATTTTGTTTCTCCAGAAAAGCCCTCATAATATAGTACTGATTAAGGACTTAAAAACTATATTTAAAATAGTATCTTAGAATTTTCCCTTCCCTAGAAGGTCAACTTACAGAACAATGGCTGAAATGCTGAGAAAGCAACTTTAACAATGAAACAGATATATTAAGAGAACAAAGCTGGAAAGCAGTTAGAATATATAATACCAAACAATGCTTATTAAAAAAATGAATAATATACCATACATAAAACATTACCAAAGAGTCCTTATCTTTTAAGGATATATGCTGAAATAATTAGAGATGAAATGATAATGCTAGGAATATGCTTCAAAATCATTTGATGGAGAGTGAGCAAGTGAGGTCACATGCTATGTAAGACAGGAACTGGCCACAAGTTGATCACTGCAGAAGCTAGGTGATAGGGTTCATCATACAAACTCCTCTCCTTCTGTAAATGTTTGAAATTTTCCATAATCATAAGTTTATAAAATTACCATGCCTCTAAATTATAGAAAACTATGCAGCCATCTAAAATTAAATTCTCAAAGACTATTTAAGGACATAGGTAAGTGCACTTGGATATATCGCTGAGTCAGAAAAAAACATTATGAACAGTCAATCCACAAGGTATGTATCTGGAATATTAGCAGCTGTCTCCTGGTAGCAGTGAATTTATATATTCCTATAACATTCTCCACAATGAACCAGAATTAGTTATAAAACAAGAGGGGAAATGATGCATCATAAAAAATAAAAATAAAAGCAACCATTACCATTTTCCTCTGACACTGCATATTCAAACAGACTGTTTAGCTTTGGTAAAACTGGCTTTATAACATGTATCTGAAAACAAAAGCAAAAAGCCATAGGAAATGAAAATTCACCTTTAAAAACCAAAGTATTGTTATATATTTATGTAAGTCACTCTTCTGTTCCTCCCCCTACAACCTCCACCCTCCCTGACCCCACCATACCCATGTAAAAAAAATATGCAGAAGGTGCCTGACTTTTCCATTTTTTAAATCATACAAATTCAAGATTGATATGGCAAAGCTAATAAATATAACCTAGAACATAGTTACAGTAACATTACATTTATAGAGTATCATAAATTATGTCATGTAATCCTTAACTGTCCTAGGAAGCAGGCAGCTGATAACACCAATATTACAAAGATGAAAAAATACTGAAATGCTTTCTCTAGTCACTCAAGTTGTTCAAGGCCACACATTTAGACACAGCCAGCTCAGGGTTCAGTGCTCTTTTTTAGACTCTTGCAGATATCAGTGTCTAACGTACATATCCTAGAAACTAAAGGCAACTAACTTAAGAGTTTCTAAACAGTGAGGGTGTTATGGATGCACTGATTATGGAAAACCATAGTTTATATAAATTTAGAAATGTTTTTCATTTAGTCCTCATCCCCACATCTACATACATTTAGCACATATGAGTACTTCTTTTAGTCAACAAACAATGCATTTGGGCTGACACCTCACAGTGACTCCATGATAGCTGGTCCCACAGCAATCTGCAGCTTACGTACTGGGAACCCCTATAACAGGTCTCCAAGTGTGGTCCCTAGAATGGCAGCGTATGTGTCTCCTGGAAATACGTAAAATATTTGAATTCTCAGGCCACACCATAGACCTAATGAATCAAAAACTCTGCAGACCAGATCCAGCAACTAATACTTTAATAAGGCACCAGGATGACTCTAATGAATATCAATCTAAATGTTAATCTCTAAAGAGATTCCTCCTAACTTAAAAATTCCATGTTCTCACGAAGATTAATTCAAAGTCAACCGAAAATGATTTTTCAGGTTTCTATTCTCAGAACCAAAGAATGCAAAAATGTAAGAACTGAAAGGAAGAAAAGAAAGCAAGCCTGCAAAATCAAAGGGTCATTATTACTTAATAACACTGACCTCAGACTTTAAGTAACATTTTCCTCCTTGTGTATTTCTTTGGAGATTATTTCTAACATAGAGAAACTGAAAACTAACAAACACTTTAGAAGTAAATGTCAAGGGAAGATCAAATAAGACCAAATCCTTTGAATGATAAATTAAGTCAACTGAAGTGTTCTTTAATTTCCTGAGTTTATGCTGTGTTGTTGTTCAGTCCCCCAGTTGTGTCCACTTCTTTGCAACCCCATGGACTGCAGCATGCCAGGCATCCCTGTCCCTCTCCATCTTTCCAAGCTTGCCCAGGTTCCTGTCCATTGCATCAGTGACGTCATCCAGCCATCTAATCCTCTCAACATCCTTTTCTCCTTCTGCCTTCAATCTTTCCAGGCATCAGGGACTTTACATGAGAGTCGGCTATTCACATCAGGTGACCAACAAGCTGGAGCTTCAGTTTCAGTGTTAGTCCTGTGAATGAGTGTTCAGGGCTGATTTCCCTTAAGATTGACTGGTTTGATCTCCCTGCTGTCCAAGGGACTCAGGAGTCTTCTCCAGCACCACAGTTTGAAGGCATCAGTTCTTTGGCGCTCTGCCTTCTTTATGGTCCAGCTCTTACAACCGTATGTGACTACTGAGAAGACCACAGCCTTGACATTAGAGACATTTATTGGCAGAGTGATATCTCTGCCTTTCAACACTCTGTCTACGTTTGTCATAGCTTTCCCATTGAAAAGCAACTGTCTTCTGATTTCATGGCTACAGTCACCATCTGTAGTGATTTTAGAGCCCAAAGAGGAAATCTGTCACTGCTTCGACGTTTTCCCTTTCTATCTGCCATGAAGTAATGGGGTCGGATGTGGCTCAGAGGTTAAAGCGTCTGCCTCCAATGCAAGAGACCAGGGTTCGATCCCTGGGTCAGGAAGATCCCCTGGAGAAGGACATGGTAACTCACACCGGTATTCTTGCCTGAAGAATCCCATGGATGGAGAAGCCTGGTAGGCTACAGTCCACGGGGTCACAAAGAGTCGGATACGACTGAGCCACTTCACTTCACTTCACTTCACTTCAATGGGGCCGGATGCCATGATCTTAGTTTTTTCTTTTAAATATCTAGTTTTAACACGGCTTTTTCACTCTCCTCCTTCCTGAGTTTACATTTAACCTTTAATTTAATCTATGCTGGAAAAGAAAAAGGGATTCCCTGGTAACTTAGNGACTGAGCCACTTCACTTCACTTCACTTCACTTCAATGGGGCCGGATGCCATGATCTTAGTTTTTTCTTTTAAATATCTAGTTTTAACACGGCTTTTTCACTCTCCTCCTTCCTGAGTTTACATTTAACCTTTAATTTAATCTATGCTGGAAAAGAAAAAGGGATTCCCTGGTAGCTTAGATGGTAAAGAGTCTGCCTGTAATGTGGGAGTCTTCGACTCCTGGGTCTGGAATATCCCCTGGAGAAGGAAATGGCAACCCACTCCAGTATTCTTGCCTGAAAAATCCCACAGAGAGAGGAGCTTGGCAGGCTATAGCTCATAGAGTCAAGAGTCGGACACAATTGAGTGACTTCACTCGCTCACTCACACTGGAAAACAAAGTACACTTGTATTCCATTAGGCTATATCCAAGCTGACCTTCTTGTATTGGTTCTATAAAATGTTTGGGGGACAAAAAGAAACTGCACCTATACATGATTTGATAAAATATGAAAACATTTACCTGATTTCCTTCAAGAGTTTCCATAATTAAGATATAGTTTTCCCAAAACTTTAGAAGCTCATCTTTTTTCTTCTCAGACCACCAAAACAGACTTGCGCCTGATATGGTTTAAAAAAGAAAATCATTTTCTAGATTTAGTTCCTAAATAGAAAATTTTATGTTTCTAAACATAAGAAGACAACAATCCGCCAACTACAGCAATAACAAAATCCAAAGCCAGCTCAACCAGAGTGACTCAACCTCAACAATCTAACAAAGTCCCTATCTCTAAGGCATAAATAATTCAGTTGCTACTGAAAAAAAAAAAGTAATCTCATTGCCAAGAGATAAAACAAAACCAGACTCAAAGATGGTCCAAATATTGAACTTACATATACCTATGTTGGACAAGGTAGACAACAGCCACAAACAGATCGGGATTTCCAGGAGATAGAAACTAAAAAAGTGTCAGGTGACTTGACAGAAAAAGACATAAAGGATGCTTTGATTATCAGATACTCAAGGTCTTGAAGATAAGAACTCCAGAAAATAGCTTCAACGCAGGATCAGGTGAAGGGAGTCCCCCAGGTGAAAGTGAAGGCAGACCTAAGAACGTCAGCGGTGTGCACAAGGCTGAGCTTGTAATGGGACTTTAGAAGAAACTTCTTCAGGAAATTTTATAATGACTGATGATCTCACTTTGTACAGGAAAGATTTAAACAACTAAGAATCTGGGGCTGAATTAGTGATAAGTATGGAGGCAACCAAACATAAATGACAAATATAGGGAAAACTTGCAGGAATGAAAAAAATAAATCATAGATTACTAGATAGATCACTGGTGAACAGTACTTGCATAGTCATAATTTTGTTGAACTCGCATTTAATCAAAATTGCAAGTAGGATAATGGATTTTATGATATTACTAGATTATGTCAAGATATAGGGATAGACACCAAAATAATCACCTAAGAGAGGTAAAAATGGCTGCTCCTTGAAATGAAGGAAATTATAGATGGGAGGCAAGCATAAGACTATTGCTTATCTTTAAAACTGCAGAATGGCTGACGCTTTAAAAAATGATTGCTTAACTTGTGGTAATTAAAAAAAAGTTTTCCAGCAACAGCTCTCACTGGATGATCATCAACTTGAGGGCTATTAAAATATCTACTATCTGATGTTTTAAACGTGTATAAAAATCTAATCTACTCACAACTTCAGAGGAACAAAACTCTTTTACTAGTATAAATAAGTAGGCAGCCACAGTTGAAATGATAGAAATTTTCCATCCATTGAGGCAGTTTTGACTCAATCAATCCATTTTGGACTTCGATAGATCAAAATAAATTTAAATGACTGAAGTGTACTTTCACACATTTCAGTGAACAAACTGATCAATAGTAACAAATCAAACTAAAGGGAGGCCTTGTTATTTTGTCTACTTCTACCCTGCAAAAAACTGGTAGGACGCACAGGCTTAAAATGTAAAATTAATTAATACCTCATTCTATTAAATCAATTGCAAAAATACCCTCCGCCAAAGGTCTTCAGGCCCATATATTTAACTCATATGAATAAATCCTCCTAAGAGAAGTACCGAAGGATTGTGATGGGTTTCCCATAACAAAATTCTAATCCTCAATTCATAGGTCAGTACATGCAAATACTTTTCCTTTCAATTTGGTGGGTGCTATCCCTTCTTTTCTATTAGAACAAGCCCACGATATAGTGCAATTTTGGTCTGTTAAGATCCTGCTGGACTAGTCCCTAAATTATTCCACGAATGCAGTATTCCATCCGCTCTGGGTAGGAGAATTTATCCTAAATGCGGATTCTTCTAACAGTGTTGCAGTGATTTGCTACAGTTCAGAGAACACCCTCGAGATGAGGTTCCCAAGGTTTTTCAGGCTCTATGCGGACCACGAGAATAACCAAATTGTGTTCGAATCGCGGAGACGGCCCNCCGGGGGTCCCGGCTCTGCGAGAGCAGCGTATCCGCCAGCACCCACTCCATTTGCCCCGCGCGCCGCCGACCCCGGGCGCCCAAAGGAAGGCGCCGGCGTGCGCGAGTGCGTGCGCGTGCGCGGCTGTCCCGAGCACCCGCCCGCAGGTAGGGGGCTTGCAGCCCCGCCCTGGTCCAGGTGGCGGCGCCTTAGGCAGATCTTACCGGAATGGCCTGGGTAACTTTAAAGAAGAAAAGAGGCTCTCTCGTGAAACCTTAATATAGTATCTACACCAACTCCATCGATTCTTAATTAAGAGATTGGCCTGTCCAGGGGCTCTAAATCATTTCAGAGTGCCATGAAAATGGGCCAGAGGTACATTTGGAAGGTACGCTCACCATCACGTAGGTGGTTTTTAAAAAGGAGCAGCCTGGCACCACCCACAAAGACATTGATACAGTGGGTCTGCAGCGGGCTCCCGACAGCTGCATAAAAAAATAAATACTGAAAACACAAGAATAATTCAGAAGCCGTGCAAAGTACTGTAGGAATGAACTAGGGATAGAGCTGAAAACGAGGTGCCCACACCAGCCCTGGCAGTCAAATGCCCAAGCTGACTCTAGCATGCAGTTCTTCCCACACAATGCTTGTGCTTCCCCGTGCAGTCCCCTTCTTTTGTCTATATTTTCTGTATTTCTGACAGCGTCTACTGCTAAATACAGACCCTAAGCCTGCACCATACTGGTGTGGTTTATGGCTCAATCCTAGGCAAACTGAATCCGTGAGGTGGGTTTTCTTTACCTTCCAACCACACCACAAAGATCTCTCCCTTAGTCCATGGAGAAGTCACAGTTGCCCCTTTAAAGAGCTTTATGTGTAATAAACATAATGGATAAAGTGTAATTTACAGTTACTTAAGTTTAAGTGTATTTTATGCAATTTAAAGTTATTTGATTTTTATATTTTATGTTTATATAAAGTTTGGAGAAGGCAATGGCACCCCACTCCAGTACTCTTGCCTGGAAAATCCCATGGACGGAGGAGCCTGACAGGCTGCAGTCCATGGGGTCGCGAAGAGTCGGACACGACTGAGCGACTTATCCAACATCATATATGCAAGATTTTTTTCCATGTTTCAGAGTCATTCGGTTCTCCATTGAGTGCATGCATAAAGGTTTTTATTGTAAGGCTTCTCTGGTGGCTCAGTCGTAAAGAATATGCCTGCCAGTGCAGGAGACAAGCTTGGGAAGATCCCCTGGAGAAGAAAATGACAACCCACTCCAGTATTCTTGCCTGGGAAATCCCATGGAGAAAGGAGCCTGGCGGGCTGTAGTCCACTGAGTTGTGAAAGAGTCGGACATGACTAAGCAACAATGGCAACAGTTTAGACTGTGTCAGTAAATATCAGTTGCCTTCAGCATTTGAAAAACATCAGCTTGGGGACTTCCCTGGTGGCCCAGTGGTTAAAATTCTTTGCTTCCACTGCAGGGGGCACATGAGTTCCATCCCTGGCTTGGCAACTAAGATCCTTCATGCCCTGCAGCAAGGCCGAATAAATAAACATCGGTTTCCTTCAACAAATATTCTTTATGTATCTATCAAAAATGGACAAAAGTCTTGAGCAGACGTTCAGCAAATAAAGCTAGGCTAATGTAAGCATCTGGGAAGGTATGGAGAATCATTATTCCTCCCAGACATGCAAATTCAAGCCTCAAAGAGATACTACTTCCCACTCATCTGAATGGCTAAAATTTTAAAGACTGAAACTGCTAAAGGACTCAAGGGTTTCCTCTTCTTGAAACCCTGTCTTCCTCTAGTTTTCACCATATACCTTTGTTTTGTTTTTCCTTTTTCTTATTTCCCTAGCTGTTTCTTCTCCATCCTTTTGGGAAGGATGCCTCTTTCTATTCCTGACCTGCTCAATTGGATATTTCCAGACTTAATATCTCTAGATTCCTGTTCTTCTCACTCTCTAAAATTTCCCTGAATAGCTTCATTAAAACTACAGATTCTACTATGATTTACATTGCTAATAATGAAAAAAACTCTAGATGTCTAGCACCAAATCTCTCTCTCGAACTCCAAACCTATCTACCTACTGCCAACAAAACTGAATGTCCCTCAAGGCATCACGCTCAATCTCCACTTTTAAGAACTTCACCTTATTTTCTTAATTCTTTCATCCCTTTCCCCATTATCACTATCCCCATTAATGTACTTCTTCCTGTATGTTTCCTATTTAGGGGAGTGGCCATAACTCATTCAGTTGCCCAAGTCAAAAACCCTGGGAGCCAAAATGTTATCAAGCCAAATTTTGGTCCACTTGCCTNTCACCTTATTTTCTTAATTCTTTCATCCCTTTCCCCATTATCACTATCCCCATTAATGTACTTCTTCCTGTATGTTTCCTATTTAGGGGAGTGGCCATAACTCATTCAGTTGCCCAAGTCAAAAACCCTGGGAGCCAAAATGTTATCAAGCCAAATTTTGGTCCACTTGCCTGGATGTGCAGTTAAGCCAGTCTACTGACACCAGTGGCAGTGAAATTTATTGCAGATGCCAAGCAAGGAGCCCAGGCAGTGCTCAAGAGGCCTGAACTCACTGCAGGTGTCCAGGGAAGGTTTTTAAAGACAGGGTAAGGAAGAGGGATTGTAGAGTGTATGATCAGCTCGTGGACATTTTTCTGATTGGTTGGTAGTGAGGTAATCATGCAAAGAGTTGACTCATTGGAAAAAACTCTGATGCTGGGAGGGATTGGGGGCAGGAGGAGAAGGGGACGCAGAGGATGAGATGGCTGGATGGCATCACTGACTCTATGGATATGAGTCTGAGTGAACTCCGGGAGTTGGTAATGGACAGGAAGGCCTGGCGTGCTGCGATTCATGGAGTCATTTAAGAGTCGGACACAACTGAGCGGCTGAACTGGACTGAACTGAGGTAATCAGGAGTCAACATCATCAACCTTCTTCAGCCTTCTGGTCCCTTCTGGTTTGCGGTTATGTGCTTGTGGGCAGCATGCCATTAACTTCTTCCACCTGGTGGAGGTGGCAGTATCTGCAAAACAGCTTGAAGAACATGGCCTCGGATATTACCTAGAGCCCATGAGATGGAACTAAAGGTCCTTGACTTTCAAGTGCCTAAACTATTGTTATTATTATTTTGGTTGCATGAGGCAGCATGCAGGATCTTAGTTCCCCAACCAGGGATGGAACCCATGCCCCTGCAGTGAAAGCTCAGAGTGTTATGCACTGGATCACCAGAGAAGTCCCTAAACTATTATTATTTTGTTTTGCTTGACTGTTTTCCTTTTTTTCCTGCATTTACTCACTTCTCTGATTAAAAGTACTCTTTATAACTCAGAGAAGGCCTGGCAGCTTAAAGGTTTTTTTTTTTTTTTTACAAGCAAGAGGCAGGCAGAGGACATAGTGGTGGGCTGTGATTTCTGCCTGGAAGGCTCCATAGAGTCTTGTTTGGTTACAAATAGATTTCCTCCTCTCTTCTCTGATTCCTACATATAATTGCTCCTCAAATCTATCCATGAAACTCTCTAAATCTCTTAGTGTCCCCACTTCTCTGTCCCCCACTAATACCTTAGTTTTAGACTCGCCCCATTTCTTACTAAGATGACAACAATAACTGATTCACTCTCCACCCAAGGGCACATGCCACATTGCTACCAGGATGACCTTCCTAAAATTAAGCCGCAGCTACCCATGGCCCGCAGGATTATGGCTGAATTTCTTAGCATGACATCCCAGATGCCTCTTGAGGTGGCCCCGCCTATTTCTCCAGCCTCCTTGTCCTCATGCCCCATGGACACCTAGATTTTGAAGTACCCAAAACATGCCATGGACTTTCACTTTGTCTTTCCAAAGGCTTTCCCTCTTCTGGAAGACTCTTACTCCATTTGACTAGTTCTTTTCCTTTCAAGACACAGTGCACATTGTCATTTCTCCAGAAAGTCATTTCTTTTTGTTTTTTGTTTTTTTTTTATTTTGGGGTTGTGCCATGTGACATACTGGACCTTAGCTCCCTGACCAGGGATTGAACCTGTGCCCCATGCATTTGGAACATGGAATCCCAACCACTGGACTGCCAGGGAAATCCCAGAAAGTCATTCCTTAAACCTCACTCCCACTACCAACACCTATTCTGCCTAGGTGGTGTCCCCCTCTTCCAAACTCCCCAAACATCCTAGCGTATCTCTTATACAGCATTTGTCATGCTGTTGTAACCACAGGTTTACTTCTCTGTCTCCTCCCCCTGTAAGCAAGTTGAGGGCTTATCAGGGGCTATCTCAGCCAGCAGAGAAGCCTCTGCCTGCAATGCAGGAGACACACAGGAGACTCAGGTTTGATCTCTGGGTGGGGAAGATCCTCTGGAGCAGGAAATGGCAACCCACTGTAGTATTCTTGCCTGGGAAATCCCTGGCGGGCTACAGTCCATGGGGTCTCAAAGAGTCAGACAGAATTGAGCACTCATTCATATTATGTCGTATCATATCATCTCATGGGCTATATCTTTTATCACCCTAATCCCAGCATCTGCACCTCTGGTTGTATCATGCTCAAGAAATGTTTATCCCCTACTCCTCAGTGAAGACCCAAACTATAGGGCGTCTATAAGAAGCCCTTCACAATGCCTTAATGGTACTTCTATCTTCCCCAAGCTTTCAATCGTGGTAATAACAATAGCTAATAGTTACTTATCATCCTTAAAAAGAAGATATGGTGATATCTTTACCTATAGTACTATATTGAATTCTCAAAACAACTCAGAAATGAAGTGCTGTTATTTTTCTCATTTTACAGATGAGGAAACCAAGCAGGGAAGAAAGTAAGTGCCTTGCCTCCGTGTCACGCGATGAAAAACCAGCAGAACTGACTCAGAGCTGTGCATTCTGCTACATCACCTCTAAAACATCAAGAATGCAAAATCTGCGGTTGCAATTAGATTCACTGCCTACATAATCTGCACTCCCAAGGTCTAGGAATGTGGCAGGAATGAATGAATGAATTTGTGTGCTTCTGCCATAGCTCATGATCTCCTTTTCAAATGAGGATTTCAGTTTTAATTTATTGTGTAGCCTACACACCAAATGTAGTACCAGAAGCATGGTAGCTACTCAAAAAGCGTTTGGAACAGAGTGAATACAAATTCAATATTTTATAGTGAGAGAGTTATAAATTGATCAATCGGAAAGTTTCCAGGGACACTAGTTTATAACTAGTTAGTTTCAGGTGTGGAGCATTTTGCCCTACCTCATTGCGAGATTGGCTTGCCTTTTTGGAAGTCTGAGGTCTTCCATCAGCGCTCAGAAGGCGCTCTGTAGAAACTGTTCCACACGCTGACGAACCTCTGAGGTATTTGTTGCAGGGAGTGGTGGGGGAGGTGGTCTCCCCGTCTTACTCCTCCACCAGAGAAAGTCTTCTCTGGGACATAATGACTCAAACATGAGCATTTGAGAGCTGAAGTCCTTGTTGCCTAGTTCAACAATATGCTGCTTTGATAGACAGAGGAGACCTGTGTGAGAAACAGCCAGTTACCCCTGTTCATTCCCATGAAGATGTGGGGTTGCATTGGAAGTCATGTGTGAAAAGTGTTTAGAAGAGCTTGCTTCCCCAACTCCTTGTGAATTTCCTGTTTTGTCCATAAGTGAATTAGGGTTTATGACTAGTTTTTTTTTTTAACTGAATTATGGTTGACTTACAATGTTATGTTAATTTCGGGTGTATAGCAAAGTGATTCAGTGATACATACATGTGTGTATCTTTTTTTTCAGATTCTTTTACCTTTTAGGTTATTGTAAAGCATTGAGGAAAGTTCCTGTGCTATACAGTAGCAGAGATGGCCGGTCAGCTGTGAGAGCCGGAGGTGGAGGATGGAGCACATCCCAGGAAACGGTCCTCAGAGACCACTGCCAGACACTCATGTCCACACGGCAAAGCACAGGTGGAATTTCCCCCTCAGAAGCACACACGTGTATTGTCCGAGGAAACAGCATGGGGCAGGCTTGGGGTCCAAGGGGTGCTGGAGAGAGTGAGGAATGAATCCATGACCTATGAGCGAGAGCTCAAGAGGAGGCAGGAGTGACTCTAACACGTGTCCATACTGGCAGCTGTTTTTTGATGTTGAAATAGCCACTAGTCTGGTAGAGCCACTAAGGAGAACTGTATGGCNCGAGGAAACAGCATGGGGCAGGCTTGGGGTCCAAGGGGTGCTGGAGAGAGTGAGGAATGAATCCATGACCTATGAGCGAGAGCTCAAGAGGAGGCAGGAGTGACTCTAACACGTGTCCATACTGGCAGCTGTTTTTTGATGTTGAAATAGCCACTAGTCTGGTAGAGCCACTAAGGAGAACTGTATGGCATTTCCTCAAAAACCTAAAAATAGAGTTGCCATATGATTCAGTGACCCCACTCCTGAGCGTATATCCAGGAAAAAAACTGTAATTCAAAGATATGCATACACCCCTATATTCACAGCCGCACTATTTACAATAGCCATGACACGGAAACAACCTAAATGGCCATCAGCAGATGAATGAGTGAAGAAGATGTGGTACATAAGTACAATGGAATACTTGTCATTTAGTCACTAGGTTGTGTCCGACTCTTTGCGACCCCATGAACTGCAGTACCCTAAGCTTCCCTCTCCTTCACTAGCTCCCTGACTTTGCTCAAGTTCATGTCCATTGAGTCAGTGATGCCATCCAACCATCTCATTCTCTGTCATCCCCGTCTCCTCTTGCCCTCAATCTTTCCCAGCATCAGGGTCTTTTCCAATGAGTCAGCTCTTCGCATCAGGTGGCCAAAGTATTGGAGCTTCAGCTTCAGCATTAGTCCTTCCAATGAATATTCAGGGTTAGTTTCCTTTAGGATAGACTGGTTGAATATCCTTGCAGTCCAAGGGATTCTCAAGAGCCTTCTCCAACACTGCAGTTCAAAAGCATCAGTTCTTCAGTGCTCAGCTTTCTTTATAGTCCAGCTCTCACATCCATACATGACTACTGGGAAAACCATAGCTTTGACTAGATGGATCTTTTTCAGCAAAGTAATGTCTCTGCTTTTTAATACACTGCCTAGGTTTGTCATAGCTGTTTTTCCAAGGGGCAAGCATCTTTTAATTTTGTGGCTGCAGTCCCCACCTATATTGATTTTGGAGCCCAAGAAAATGAAATCTGACACTGTTTTCACATTTTCCCCATCTATTCGTCATGAAGTGATAGGATTGGATGCCGTGATCTACCGTGATTCCATGTATGCAATGGAATACCACTCAACTCTAAAAAGAATGAAATAATGCCATTTACAGCAACATGGATGGGACCTAGAGATTGTTATATTAAGTGATTCAGAAATAGAAAGCCAAATAGCATGTGATATCACTTATATGTGAATCTAAAATAGAACACAAATGAATGCATCTGTGATAGAGGAACAGACTCACAGACATCGAGAACAGACGTGTGGTGGCCAAGGCGGGAGGGGGTAGAGGAGGGATGGCTTGAGAGTTTGGAGTTAGCAGGTGTGGACTATTATTATAGAGAGGATAAATGACAAGGTCCTACTGTATAGCACAGGGAACTATATTCAATATTCTGTGATAAATTATAAAGGAGGAGAATATGAAAACGAGTGTCCATATGTATAGCTGAGTCACTTTGCTGTCCAGCAGAAATCAGTACGACATTGTAAATGAACTATACTTCAATAGAATAAATATCTTGAAAAAGATCGGTACACAGGGCTCAAGACCCCTCTCAAGACTTCTTCTTAAGTGCGCGCGTCTCACACGCATGTCTGCTCTGGAATAAACGGGCACGACCCAAAGCTCTGATCCGTCAAGAAGCGGACATTTCTCTGGACAGAAGATGGTGCTATTGTCCACGGAGCGTGCTTCTGCCATCGTTCCATTTAGTGTCACAGCTGCAATGTGGAAGACGGCTGCAGAAAGAGAGAAAATGGCAATTGCAGAGCAAGATTTCAGCTGGGTCTTCAGTGAACCTCTGAGGATCAGAGAACGGGAGCAAGCCGCTTGATAGAGTCCTGATTCTTGCTTTGTGATGTCTCCCGTGAAAACCCTTCAGAGACTCTCCAAGGAGAAAATTGCCAACACAGTCTCGGTAATAGGTTTGTGTGAAGGGCAACGTCTAGAAAACTCAAATTCCCTGTGGAGGCTCAGTGTCAGACACCATCCGTTATTAACCCAGTATTCATACTTTCTTCTCCCTTGCTCACAAAATTCCAGTTTCCTTCGAGATGACGATATGCTAACCCCTGGGGCAAGGCCTCATGCTCACAAGACCCAGCCGTCCTCACAGTTAGAGGCGAGGGCTAGCTCTGAGTCCCAGTCTTGGACAATGAGACTGAAGTGGAGGCTGGCTTGTGTAGTCTGGGAATGTTTTTTGTTTTGCTTTTGTTTTTAAAGAGATGACACTTTTCTTTTTTTTTAATTTAAAAAAATACTTATTTGGCTTTGCCAGGTCAGGTGGCACTAGTGGTAAAGAGCCTACCTGCCAACCCAGGAGATGTAAGAGATGTGGGTTCAATCCCTGGATTGAGAAGATCCCCTGGAGGAGGGCATGGCAACCCACTCCAGTGTTCTTGCCCAGAGAAGCTCATGGACAGAGGAGCCTGGCGGGCTACATTCATGGGTTGCAAAGAGTTGGATACCACTGAAGTGACTTAGCATGTATGCACTCTAGGTTTTAGCTGTGACACTTGGGACCTTTAGTTTCTACATGTGAACTCTTAGTTGCGGTATGTGGGATCTGGGTCCCTAACCAGGGATTGAACCCCAGGCTCCCTGCAGTGGGAGAGCAGAGTCTTAGCCACTGGACCATCAGGAACATCCCCATCTGGGAAAGCTTTTGTTTGCTGATTAAAGAGACCGTTGCTGCCTCACCCCGTCTGCCTGAAAGCAGTGTGTGCTCTGCGTCTCCAGTAGTCATCTCCAAGCCACAAGAGAACAAGGAGCAAAGGGCAAACTCTGCATGAAAGGTGCAAGGAAGGAGACTGAGAAGGGGCCTGGGTTCCTTGGAGGTGCTCAACCTGTGCTAGCAAGTATCTATTTCAGGACTTAACTGTTCTAGGAGAAATATTGGCCCCTATTTGCTTAAGCATCTTTTGTTGGTTTTTCTGTAAGTGCAGCCAAGCATTCCTCCCTGATAAAAACTGCTACCCAGTTGTGTATTATTTAGTATTATTATCTCAGTTCGTTTTGAGCATCTTATTCTTTCCTCACAGAGAAGCCTCTTTCTGACAAATCAGCACCATCATTCCTGCCTTGAAATGCACACTGGCTGGACCAAGCCCTGCGGGTCCTCGTTGGTCCAACAAAGAAGGAGGAGGCCACACAATTGGTTCTGGGCATCCACTGGCCTTTTCCCTTTTCCTCAACTCATACTCAAGGAACTGGTCAAGGTAAAGTTTGTAAGGACTGTCACTAGCATCTGTTGAGTATGTACATGTTAACTCTGCCTTTCTAGGAGAAAAAAAAAAGATCGTTACTTGTGTTGGCCTAACTCAGAGATTCTCATTTCAGACCCAGTAGAATCATTGGGAATCTTTAATCCCTGGGAGCAGCATGTTCACACAGAATGTCTGGGCCTCATCCCAGACCAGGGAAACCAGAAACTTCAGGTGCAAGGTGCAAGCATCCAAAAAAAAAATTTTTTTTTAACTGTGCCACGTGGCATGTGGAATCTTAGTTCCCAGACCAGGGCTTGAACCTGTCTCCTCTACAGTGGAAATGTAGAGTCTTAATCACTGGATCACCAGGGAAGTCCCCTATGAATTTTTTTTTTTTTTAAGCTCCACAAGAGGATTGAGAAATGCTGGCCTTGCTCTAGCACCTACTTACTCCTTATAGATGTTCACAGGAATTAGGGGAGAGAGGATAAAAACTTTCAGGACAAGCCATCCTTTCAACACTCAGAAAACCACCCTGCTATAGATAGATACTATCTCATCTCCACTCGAGATGGCCTCACTCACTTGGAGATGCACAGAAGAAGAAGTATGGGGTGCTGGGCAAATTACCAAACTAACTGTGAAAATGATGGGATATGACTGAGGTCCCCAGGAAGCACAAGCCCATCCTGGGCAAAATACATCTGTATCTCACCTGAGATCCCAAGGTAACTGCCTGAAATCCATCAAACTTTCCACCAACATATCTTTTAAAAACAATCTAAGAATCACCCTTCCTCCCATCTTTCCTTCCTTTTTAGGTTTTTCTGCGAACAAAGTGGTCCTGCGTGGGTGTGCTTCCCTAATGCAGTGATGGTAGAATTACCCAGGGGATGCTTCAGTCCATNAAGGTAACTGCCTGAAATCCATCAAACTTTCCACCAACATATCTTTTAAAAACAATCTAAGAATCACCCTTCCTCCCATCTTTCCTTCCTTTTTAGGTTTTTCTGCGAACAAAGTGGTCCTGCGTGGGTGTGCTTCCCTAATGCAGTGATGGTAGAATTACCCAGGGGATGCTTCAGTCCATGGGCCTTGGGTATCACGGTTCCCATCAGATCCCCGAGTTTGGCAGGCAAGGAGTACAGGACAAAGCCAGTTCATCCACTCTATTTGTGAGGCAGAATCAGAATTCTCAGGCTTTCTGTCACTTGGCAGAATCTCACTCTGCTGTGTCTGGCTTAGGGAGGCAGTGGCAATATATTCAGGCACACGAGGATTCCTGTTAAATGATGAATTGTGATTCTGTATCGAGCAGCTCATCACTGCAGGAGAGGTTGAAGCCCAGGGAATTGTCGCCAGTGGAAGAGCCCTGGAGCGGCCTTGAACAGCTACATCTGCAATAAAGAAGGAGGTAAAATCCATTACTGGCTGTCTTTATTTTTCTAGCCCACTGATAAGTGATTGAACACTACAGAAAGCCCTTTACCTGCTTCTTTCAGCCAGACGTGGTCCTATTAGTCCAATCAAATTCTCACCAATAATAACGGTGACTCAAAGAGCTTTTCCTGGAATACTGGGAATTTCCTTTCCCTGCTGGGTGAGTAGGAGATCTAACAGAGGCTTTGGCACATAGATTTAAATGTTTATCCTGGGTTTAGAGCCAGAAAACAGTAGGTATTACTGATTCCTCATGTGGGGCTGTGACAAGGCTCCAAAGGTGAGGTCTTGAGGCAGTTTTCAAGGTTGTGTGCATCGGTATCGTATGGTTGTTGTTTTTCCCGCTTCGTTAAGGCAGGACCAGTTTATCCCACACAGAGCAGGTCCCATCAGTATCACTCACCTCTGCAAGCGGTTTTCAGGCTTGGTTCTGGATCTCGGGCAGGGTGGCGCTACGTCTTTTTCCTCACTTAAGTGTGTTCTCTATTGGGTTCTTTTTCTTTGTGAATGTGTACATAAGAGGTGTGATGATTAACTTTATATGTCAAATTAGGCATCTGTGATTGAGACTAATAGTACATTGGTATAAATTTGAGTGGGCTTCCCAAATGGTGCTAGTTGTGAAGAACCCACCTGCTAATGGAGGAGATGGGGATTTGATCCCTGAGTTGGGAAGATTCCCTAGAGGAGGGCATGGCACCCCACTCCAGTATTCATACCTGCAGAATCCCGTGCACAGAGGAGCCTGGCATGTTCCAGTCCATAGGGTCGCAAAGAGTCCGCCATGACTGAAGCAACATAGCACACGTGCACGCATGCACACACACACACACACACTTTTGAGTAAAGCAGACCGCCTTCTCTAATGTGGGTGGGCCACACCCAGTCGGGTGATGGCTGAATAGACCAACAACCACAAAACTTCAGACCCCCAAGTAAGAGGCAACACTGCAACAGGTCACCTTCAGACTTCATCTGCCCCATTGGCTCTCTCAAGTCTCCCACCACCAGCCCTCATGGCAGACTTGAACTTGTCAGCCTCCATAATTGTGTGAGTTCCTTAAAATAAATCTCTTTCTCTCTATATTCTCATATCCTATTGGACTGTTTCTCTGGAGCATGATGACCAATACAAATTCCCCAACATGTAAGTAGGTCTGAGAATATTGTTTATTAAATGCAATGTTTATAAACTAAGAAGGAAAAGATGTATTTGCTGAGTGTTTCAAGTTCATCTTCAAAGATTGTTGTGATTTTAAGTTGGTAATCTCATATCTTTCTAACGATGGGTATTTTATTTAAATTCAGTGTTTTCTCATTGGCTAATAAATACTTGAACGTTTCTGAGTCTGTAGGAAATAGGTGCTCTTTATTTAATTCTTCACAATCAACTAATCAATTAATCAAGATGAATTTATTTCATATTCATCCACTATATGCTCCCTAAGCTTCATAGTTTATAAAAATCAGCATAACAAGGCAGATTTATCTCACTGCCCAGGCTTCCCAAGTGGCGCAGTGGTAAAGAATCCACCTGCCGATGCAGGAAATGCAAGAGACATGGGTTTGATCCTTGCATTGGGAAGATCACCTGGGGTAGGAAATGGCAACCCACTCCAGTATTCTTGCTAGGAAAATTCCATGGACAGAGAAGCCTGGTGGGCTACAGTCTGTGGGCTCACAAAGACCTAGTGTCTAAACATGCACACACATCTTGCTCCCCAGGTTAAGATAAAAAAAGGGGGGTGAGAGGAGGCAGACAGCCACTCAACCTATGGACATATAGGAGATATGCTAGGAGGAGACTGATCTTTTCACTGTGCAGGGTGTATTGTTCTTTAAGGTCTTCTACCCAGAGAACGGATGAACAGACTTTGAAAAAGACCTTGCTGTCTCCTACACACACACACACACACGGCATTCCACCCCATACCCAGCAGCAGATGGTGAGAGTAGAATCTGAATCTAACTTCAGGAGGTCAGATCCAAGAGGAGGACTTTGGCAGGCAGGTGGACAGGGGTTGGAGAGAGGAGAGGTAAGAGTCAAAATGTTTAAAAGGACAAAGAAACAGTGGGAGGATGGCAACTGTCAGGCTTTGCCAAATGTGCCCCCACCTGCGTGCACGATAAGTCACTTCAGTCGTGTCAGACTGTGACCCCATGGACTGCAGCCCACCAGGCTCCTCTGTCCATGGGATTCTTCAGGCATGAATACTGGAGTGGGTTCCCATGGCCTTCTCCAGGGGATCTTCCTGACCCAGAAATCTTATGTCTCCTGCTTTGGCAGGCATGTTCTTTACCACCAGAGCCACCTGGGAAGCCCTGCCCTCATCCCGACCCACTCCCATCCAATTCCTTTTGCAACCGCAAAGATTGCCTGCAGAGGAGACAAATAATCCTTGATCTTGTTTGCATTCAATTTGAAAATCTAGGTATTGGTAAACTAGCATTAAATCTGGTACTTGAGCAACTTTGTAAATAATTAATAATTAATTAATTGATTGGGCTCCGTGGGGTCTCAGTTACAGCACACAAGGTCTTCACTGTGTACGTGGGATCTTTCTTGGCTGATTCACAGACTTTCTAGCTGTGACACCTGGGTTTCGGTAGTTTCAGTGTGTGGGCTTAGTTGGTCTGAGGCATGTGAGATTTTAGTTCCCCAGCCAGGGATGAAACCCACGTCCTCTGCATTGCAAGGAAGATTCTTAACCTCTGGACCCCCAGGGAAGTCCCTGGGCAACTTGTTTTTCTACCTGTAACTGACATGATGGAAATTTAATGTCCCTATGAATGGGCAGGGCCATGATTTTAACACGTGATCGCAGTTCTCTGTGAATACGGGTCCCATTGGTTAGGGACTATGGCAGAGCTTGGTGTTGCTTACATTAGTGAACCTTCAGTTCAGTTCATTTCAGTTCAGTCGCTCAGTCGTGTCCGACTCTTTGTGACCCCATGGACTGCAGCACACCAGGCCTCCCTGTCCATCACCAACTCCTGGAGTTCACTCAAACTCATGTCCATTGAGTCATTAATGTCATCCAACCATCTCATCCTTTGTCATCCCCTTCTCCTCCCACCTTCAATCTTTCCCAGTATCAGGGTCTTTTCCAATGAGTCAACTCTTCACATGAGGTGGCCAAAGTACTGGAGTTTCAGCTTTAGCATCATTCCTTCCAAAGAAATCCCAGGGCTGATCTCCTTCAGAATGGACTGGTTGGATCTCCTTGCAGTCCAAGGGACTCTCAAGAGCCTTCTCCAACACCACAGTTTAAAAGCATCAATTTTTCGGTGCTCAACTTTCTTTATATCCAACTCTCACATCTATACATGACTACTGGAAAAACCGTAGCTTTGACTAGATGGACATTTGTTGGCAAAGTAATGTCTCTGCTTTTTAACAAGCTGTCTAGGTTGGTCATAACTTTTCTTCGTGGCTGCAGTCACCATCTGCAGTGATTTTGGAGCCCCCAAAAATAAAGTGGACCTTAGATGTATGCAAATGTATTTACATTGTCTGGGGTCTTAGCACTTGTCACACCCCTGCAGATGGGACTGGCAGAAAGAGTCCACATCAATAAGGGCAACTTGAAATCGGACTTGAGTACCTGCACTGTGTGGAGGTCAGTGAGTGGTCCTGTCCTCTGGGAGCTTACAATCTAAAATTTCATTTAAAAAAATAATAACTGTTATGACAAGCACTATGTAAGAGAAGCAAGAACATGCTGAGAGCCTGCAACCAGAGGTCCCAGTCTGTTCTGGGCTAGGCCTGACTTCCTCATAACAGGTATCTCCGCTGATATCTAAAGAATGAGGGGGATTGACCAGTTCTGCTGGGGGAAATCCTGAGATGGGAGGGAGCAGAAATAAGGCCTGTGAAAGACAAAAGCGTGGCGGAACGTGGGGGAGAGATGAGACTGGCCTGGTAGGCCAACAGACTAGATTAAGAGTTTCAGTCTTGATTCTTGATGGGAAGTCACTGTAGGGCTTTTTGAGGGGAGAAGGGAATGTTGAAGGCTGTGATTTGCATGTTTTAAAGTCTAACCATTATGTTGAAAGAGCAACACTACATAAGTACAGGTGAAATCATCCAAAAACTCCTTAATTCGGCAATCCAGGCCTATTTCTTTCTCTTTTAAAATTGGGGTAAAATACACATGGGCTTCACCGGTGGCACTAGTGGCAAAGAAAACCCGCCTGCCAATGCAGGAGACAGACTCGGATTCATACCCTGGGTTGGGAAGATCCCCTGGAGGAGGGCATGGTAACCCACTCCAGTATCCTTGCCTGGAGAATCCCATGGGCAGAGGAATCCAGTGAGCTATGGTCCCAAAGGGTCACAGTCAGACACAACTGAAGCAACTTAGCAGGCACGCACACAAAATATACATAACATAAAATGTGCCATCTCCATCATTCTTAAGTGGACAGTTGAGTGGCATCAAGTACATTCACACTGCTGTGCAATCGTCTTGCAAAACTGGAACTCTGTCCCTGCTAAACAACTGCCCCTCCTTTCCCCACCCCGACCCCAACCTACCCCAAAGCGGCATTGTGCATCTGTGTCCATGACTGTGACTTTTCTCAGGATCCCGTCTAAGTGGAATCACGCTGTTGCTGCTGCTGCTGCTAAGTCGCTTCAGTCATGTCCGACTCTGAGACCCCATAGACGGCAGCCCACCAGGCTCCCCCGTCCCTGGGATTCTCCAGGCAAGAACACTGGAGTGGGTTGCCATTTCCTTCTCTGATGCATGAAAGTGAGAAGTGAAAGTGAAGTCGCTCAGTCGTGTCCGACTCTTAGCAACCCCATGGACTGCAGCCCACCAGGCTTCTCCGCCCATGGGATTTTCCAGGCAAGAGTACTGGAGTGCGGTGCCATTGCCTTCTCCGGTGGAATCACGCCGTGCTTGTCATTTCTGATTGGTTTATTTCACCGCAGTGTCCTCCAACTTCATCCATGCTGCAACATGCGTCAGAATTTCCTCCCTCTTAAGGCTGAGGAATATTCCTTTGTATGGATTTAACACACTTGGTGTATCCATTCATCTGTTGGCTTTTGTGAATAATGCCACTGTGGACGTGGATGTACAACTGTCTCTTTGAGTCTCTTTTTTCTTTAATTTTTTATTAGGGTTGATTTACAATGCTGTGTTAGTTTCAGGTGTAAAGTGATTCAGGTATGCGTACACATAGAATAGAATCTCTTTTCAGATTGTGTTGCCATATAGGTAGGTCATGACAGAGTGTCAAGGAGAGTTTGCTGTCTTATACAGTCTGTCTTTGTTGACTGTCTATTTTATATACAGCAGTGCGCATGTCAACCCCAATCTTCCAGTTCACCCCTCCCCCACTTCCCTTTCCCCTTGGTAACCGTAAGTTTGTTTTCTACATTTGTGACTCTACTTCTGTTTTGTAAATAGATTCATTTGTAGCATTTTTGGAATCTTTCCTTTCCGTTCTTTTGAGTATATACTGCAAGGCTATTTCTTGACTACCTTTTACAGGATTGGCACTACAGTAAACTCTATGGGGGCTTAGAAAAATGAATGAACACACAGTTCTTGTCAGCCCAGTGTAGGCAGGAAAATGCCTCCTCTCTCTCTCTGCAGATTTTGGTGGCGAGAGGAGGCATTTGGTGAAGTAGATAAAGAAGAGGTGGGGCGGATGTAGTTAGAAAGACAGGGCCGGGTACGGGTGTTAGGTTAATTCAAGGAAAGGTAGCGATCCTTGAAGAATTTGGGGGGGGTTTGTTGTTGTTTGCTTGGCTCATTGGTTGTTTGATTTGTTTCAAGTTAAATTAAAAATAGACAGAGAAACCTGAACTGATCTGGGATACAGAAACATGGTTTTGGAGCTCATAAGTAGAATGAATTGCAGTGGCCTATGAAGGACAGATTCTCCACACAGGAACTCCCACCGGGCAACTCAAGAAGCCTCTGGGTAGCTCAGTCCCTTCAGCTATTTTTAGTGCACCTTTTAGATTTAGAAACAGCAGCGTTCTGTAAAAACTCATTTTTTTCTGCTTCCTTCAGGCAGAAAATTTCAATCCCAAGCCTTCACACTAAATGACACAGCGTTTGGGCATTCAGCTGGCTTTCTTCCTTCTTTGCTACCTTGCCATCATGCCTTGAAGGATGTTAAAAGCTCCAAACCTTACAGTCCCAACTCAAGCAGCAGACAATTGCAATTCATGGGGTCCTTAACCATAATTACGATCATGATGTCAAGCTGAGGGGAGGGAGGGCAATAATTGTAGAGCAGTTGAGAGACAGGAACCTCAGTGCCCACCCACTCCCAGAAAGTAGTACCCCAAGCTTGTACATGAACATACTCCAAGTGGTCCTCAGATTCTGGGTTCACCCTAAAAGATTCATTTCCTTTAAAAGCACTCTTGGGGAGTATGAGAAATCTAGTTTAAAAAATTCTACATTATCCTGCTCACATGGTACTATTAACT
Source organism: Neotragus moschatus (assembly GCA_006410615.1). Taxonomy (NCBI): domain Eukaryota; kingdom Metazoa; phylum Chordata; class Mammalia; order Artiodactyla; family Bovidae; genus Neotragus; species Neotragus moschatus. The sequence goes on along the minus strand of SJYA01003085.1, from coordinate 64,408 downwards.
TTTTTGTTTTAAATGGAGGACTTTCATGGTGGTCCAGTGGTTCGTATTCTGCAATTCCACTGCAGGGACTNACTCCAAGTGGTCCTCAGATTCTGGGTTCACCCTAAAAGATTCATTTCCTTTAAAAGCACTCTTGGGGAGTATGAGAAATCTAGTTTAAAAAATTCTACATTATCCTGCTCACATGGTACTATTAACTTTTTTGTTTTAAATGGAGGACTTTCATGGTGGTCCAGTGGTTCGTATTCTGCAATTCCACTGCAGGGACTATGGTTTCGATCCGTGGTCGGGGAATTAAGATCCCCCGTGGTCTGCAGAGTGTCAAAAAAAAAAAAAAAAATCTGAAAAGATGGAGGCCTATGACAATAGAAACATCAATGTTTCATTTACTTATTCTTATTTGTGGAACCCACTGCCAAGAGTCAGATAGCTAACAAGTGTCTGTAATTGGCTGCTCTCTGAAGTAAAGGACATCCAGAAGTATAGGATACAGGCCAGCTACACGCTTAGCTGGGAGCAGGACACAGATTTACTCTTCCAATTTTTTTTTTTTAATTTTGAAAATTGTCAAACTTATGGAAAAGTTGAGTGCGTAGTACACCACTCAAAGGCATCATATGGCTTTCACTTAGATTCACTGGCTGTTTATATTTTGCTATGTATACTTTCTCTTTTCTTTCTTTTTCCACATATATATATAATGTGTGTGAGAATTTGTGCACACACACACACCAAGCCATTTAAAAGTAAGCATGAGTAAACTATAAGCATGACACTCCACCCTAAATGCTTCAGTGTGTATCTTTGAAGAACAAAAAAACATTGTCCTTTATAATCCCATTGTTACGAGCACACCCAAGAATAATGCCATCAATACATTAAGGGAAAGTTTTCAAAGAAGGAAAATGATGACTCTTATCCCAATATAGAATCAACATGTGTTAAAGATTTTGTTGAAGTCATGATCAGTGAGGGAACTGTTAGGATGTCACGACGAGTTCAAAAGAGAATCTAAAGAGCAGGCACATGTGTGGATGAGGATGGTTGGAAGGAATGAGAGGACGCAAAGCTGGCTTCCTTGTGTCTGATGTGTGCGCATGCTCAGCCGCATCCGACTCGGTGCAACCCTGTGGACTGCAGCCCGCCAGGCTCCTCTGTCCACGGGATTCTCCAGGCAAGAACACTGCAGTGGGTTGCCATTTCCTCCTCCAGAGAATCTTCCCAACCCAGGGAAGAGATCGAACCAGCGTCTCTTACATCTACCTGCATTGGCAGGCAGGATCTTTACCACTAGCGTCACCTGGGAAGCCCCTCGTTGTGTCTAAGGGAAGGATTATTTTACATTGCTCTTCATTTTCTACAACCTAATAAGCTGTAAAGGAGCTCAAAGGCAATGAAAGATGCAGAGTCCCTACCGAGTCAGAATTAGACAACCTTGAGGTATATCCTCACCCGGGAAACTTGTTCTATAAAGGGTCAGGTAGTAAATATTTTCAGTTCCGCAAGCCATGTGGCCTTTGTTAAGTGAAGCGAAGTGAAGTCGCTCAGTCGTGTCCGACTCTTTGCGACCCCGTGGACTGTAGCCCACCAGGCTCCTCTGTCCATGGGATTCTCCAGGCAAGAATACTGGAGTGGATTGCCATTTCCTTTGTTATAACTACTCAACTCTACTGTTAAACAAAAAGTAACCATAGATAATCCATAAAGGAATGAGTGTTGCTTTGTGTCAATAAAACTTTATTTATAGACCCAAGTGGCAGGCCATATCTGGCCCACTGACTATAGTTTGCTGACCCTGCTCTAAAGAATGCTGTTTTCCACTGAAGCACAAGTTACCTCCAACAGATACAAAAATAAGATGGTCTTATCAGTGGAACTGTGTCTCCCTTAACATTCATACGCTGAAATCCTAACCCCACCTCCACCCCTAGTCTCTCAGAATGGGACTGTATTTGGAAATAGAATCTTTAAAGAGGTAGCTAAAATGAGGTCATTAGGGTGGGCTGTAGTCCAATATGACTGGTATCCTTGTAAGAAAGGAGATTAAGACATAGACACATTCAGAGGGAATACCATGTGAGAATACAGGGAGAAGATGGCCATCTACAAGTCAAGGAGAGAAGCTTCAAAAGAAATTTCAAGAGAATAAATTTCTGCAGTTTAAGCCACCCAGTTTGCGGTACTTTGTTATACAGCCACAACAGACTGCCAGAAATGAATCACTTTTAAAATAAACCTATCTAATCATGAGTCAAAGGAATAGGCTAGACCAATTTCTTGCTAAATTTGCTTTATCAAATGGATTATTTTCAAGATACAGTTGAAGGTGGAGATGGGGGGGTAATTTTGATGTCAAGTTTAGAAAATAAAAAAATTGTAGTTCTTTCTTAAACACTCCCTACAATGTCAATATGTTCTTCAGATGTCCTACAATAATTCTTATTTTAATTCCAGAGTTTCTCAAACTTGGAATGCCTTAAAAAAAAAAAAAGTTATAGTTCTCTTGTTTTGTAAATAAGTTCCTTTGTATTATCTTTATTAGGTTTGACATAATACTGATATCATATGGTATTTGTCTCTGACTGACTGACTTCACTTAGTACGATAATCTCTACGTTCACCCATATTGTTGCAAATGGTATTATTTCATTCTTGTTTAATGGGTGCATAGTATTCCATTGTATATATTAATATGTACTACATGTTTATCCGTTCCTCCCTTGATGGACATTTAGGTTGCTTCCATGTCTTGGCTACTGTAAATAGTGCTGCAATGAATATTGGGGTGCATGTATCTTTTCAAATTAGGGTTCTTTCCAGATATATGCCCAGGAGTGGGATTGCCAGATGTTTAGTTTTTTAATGATCTAAATAGGCATTTCTCCAAAAAAGACATACAGATGGCCATAAAGCACATGAAAAGATGTTCAACACTGCTAATCATTAGAGAAATACAAATCAAAATTACAATGAGGTACCACCTCACACTCTTCAGAATGGCCAGCATCAAAAAGTCTACAAACAGTAAATGCTGGAGAGGGTGTGGAGAAAAGGGAGCCCTCTTACACTGTTTATGAGAAGATACAGTTCTAAATAATAAAACCAGTATTCTTGGAACAGCCTTCGCAAACACTAGTGTGGGCAAAAAATGAAGCAGATACTCTGAGAATGTAGAGATGCCGGGAAGCAAGCCTAGGGAAATGTTGGATTCCAAAGGCTGGAGAAGAGAGTCTAAGCATGCTCCAGGCAGTGGAAAGAAGGAGACTCTTGTGCCAAGGTCCGTGCGATCATGACAGGGACAGGAGGACCCGAGGACATGAGACGCAGATGGCCCAGAGCTGAGTGCTTCCCAAGGATCATTATCTCTGTTTCTAGGAGAATCTGAGACATCAAGCATCCAGTTGTAGAAGAGCGAACGGAATTTAGAACACCTGGCCCTTGGTGTCTTCCTTCGGGATCCCATGTAATCACTCCCAACAGAATTTAAAAGCCCACATTATACTCCTTTAATGGGAATACCAGACCACCTTACCTGCCTTCTGAGAAACCTGTATGCAGGTCAAGGAGCAACAGTTAGAACTGGACATGGAACAACAGACTGGTTCCAAATTGGAAAAGGAGTACATCAAGGCTGTATATTGTCACCCTGCTTATTTAACTTATATGCAGAGTACATCATGAGAAATGCCGAGCTGTAGGAAGCACAAGCCAGAATCAAGATTGGCAGGAGAAATATCAATAACTTCAGATCTGCAGATGACACCACCATTATGGCAGAAAGCAAAGAACTAAAGAGCCTCTTGATGAAAGTGAAAGAGGAGAGTGAAAATGTTGGCTTAAAACTCAACATTCAGAAAACAAAGATTGTGGCACCCAGTCTCAACACTTCGTGGCAAATAGATGGGGAAACAATGGAAACAGTGAGAGACTTTATTTTCTTTGGCTCCAAAATCACTGCAGATGGTGACTGCAGCCATGAAATTAAAAGACGCTTGCTCCTTGGAAGAAAAGCTCTGACCAACCTAGAGAGCATATTCAAAGAGCAGAGACATTACTTTGCCAACGAAGGGTCCTTTAGTCAAAGCTATAGTTTTCCCAGTGATCATGTACGGATGTGAGAGTTGGACTATAAAGAAGGCTGAGTGTCAAAGAAATGCTTTTGAATTGTGGTGCTGGGGAAGATGCTTGAGAATCCCTCGAACTGCAAGGAGATCAAATCAGTCAATCCTAAAGGAAACCAACTCTGAATATTCATTGGAAGGACTGATGCTGAAGCTGAAGCTTCAATACTTTGGCCACCTGATGCGAAGAGCCACCCCGTTAGAAAAGATCCTGATGGTAGGAAAGATTGAAGGCAGAAGAAGGGGACAACAGAGTACGAGATGGTGGGATGGTATCACCGACTCAATGGACATGAATTTGAGGAAGCTCTGGGAGATGGTAAAGAACAGGGAAGCCTGGCGTGCTGCAGTCCAAGGGGTCGCAAATAGTCGGATACGACTGAGCAACTGAACAACAAAAATGCTCCTTCCGTGAAGGGACTGCAGATCAATGGTGTAAAAGCCCGGATGGTGCCCGCAATGTCAGCTCCTGGCCACCAGATGGCGCGCGGCATCCACAGTGCACTTGCGCGGCCTCTGCCTGCCCCAGCGCTGGCCCGGGGCCCAGAGGAAATGTGTTTGTGTGTCTCCTCTTAGGGAGCGCCCTGCAACGCTTTTACACTTTAGAAAGCTCATCTGCAGAGGAGCATGTGAAACAGCACACGGCACAGCTGTGCTCTTCCTGCCCTGTCCCTCGCGGGGACACGTCAGCAGCATTTCCCCTTGTCTGTAGAATTTCGGAGCCTTCTTGCCCATTCGTTCTCAGAACTGGAGCTAGACGCGGGGAGGACTTTGCTTCCATTTTGAAACCCACAATCCTGCTGGAAAAGAAGTGGAAAAAAATATCCCAAGATTGTTTATGAGGGCAGGCACGTTGCTGGCGTGAAAACAAACTGCCAAACTTTGTTACTCTGGTATTCTGTCAGCTAACACAGTGGGGTGGAAGATTTTGACGTCATCCCAGACCTCAGCCCCGAAGAGTTAATGATGTTACTCATGCCACTGGGGCCGGGAAGAAAGACTCGCATTTTGGGGTGGTTGCTGCTTGCCCAGAGCTGTGGAATGAGCTGTGAGGCTGAAGGCCAAGGGACTCGGGCCACCCATGCAGTGAAATAATCCCCCAGAAATGCGCTGCCTGGAGTGGAAATGAACAGTCATTCCAGGGCATTTACTAAGTATTACGGACAGTCATTCAGTTGGTTGGACTCTCAACACTGCAAATCTCACATTTGGGATATATTACGCAGATACCAGGAAATAATGGAAATCAAACAATGGTCAAGTTCTGGGTCATAAGCAGTGAGGCCTCTTCTTATTTTCTGTTGCAATAGCAATGTATAATTAATAGCCTAGTTTTTGACTGGAAGGAATATTTCAATACAAGGGTGATGCTTTCAGAAGGGCCTCAGCGAGTCACCTTTTATTTCCTTCTTTCTTTCTCTTTCTGAAGTAGGGCTCTGGAAGGGAAGACAAAGACAATATTCAAACATGACCTACATTTTTGACCCAATCAGAAACTTGTGTGAATCAAGACAAGCAAAACCTTGGCACCTACTCTTTGTCTGGCACCCTGTCCCATGTCTAAAAAGTACTTTGTTATTTCATCTTCCTGACAACGATTTAGTATTTGGCACTGGCCCAGGTTTTCAGATGAGAAATCTGGGCTCAGAGAGGTTAAGTAGCTCACNGAGTTGGATTCCTGGAAAATACTGGAGGGACTGAGGCTCTTTTGAGAAATGTCTTATTGTTTAGCATTTTCAGAAACAATTTGGGTTTCTGTAGTACTTAAAAAAAAAAATTATTGAACGTTGCTTTACAACGTTGTGCTAGCTTCTGCTCTACAGCACAGTGAGTTACCTACACATAGGCATATATCCCCTCTCTTTTGGACTTCCTTCGCATTTAGGTCAGCACAGAGCATTGAGTAGAGTTCCCTGTTCCATACAGTCGATGCTCGTTAGCTATCTATTTTATACATGCATGCTTAGTCCCTCAGTCGTGTTCAACTCTTTGAGACCGCATGGACTATATCCTGCTAGGCTCCTCTGTCCGTGGGATTCTCCAGGCAAGAATACTGGAAGGGGGAGCCATTCCCCTCTCCAGGGGATCTTCCTCACTCAGATATCAAACCCGGATCTCCTGCCTTGCAGGCGGATTCTTTACCACTGAGCCACCAGGGAAGCCCATCTGTCTTACATATACGATCAACTGTGTATGTACGTCAATCCCAATCTCCTAATTCGTCAATCCCAATCTCCTAATTCATCCCGCCCTCCCTCTGCCCCTTGGTGTCCATATGTTTTTTTTTCTATGTCTGCGTCTCTATTTCTGCTTTGTAAATAAGAGCATCTATATCATTTTTACAGATTCCACAGATATATATATTAATATGCAGGATTTGTTTTTTCTCTTTCTGACTTCTTCACTTTGTTTGACAGTCTCTAGGCCCATCTGTGTCGCTACAAATGACCCCATTTCATTCCTTCTTATGGCTGAATAATATTTCATTGTTTATTTGTACCATATCTTCTTTATCCCTTCCTCTGTTGATGGATATTTAGGATGTTTCTGGGGCTTGGTTATTGTAAATAGTGCTGCAGTGAACACTGGGGTGCAAGTGTGATCTCACTACCTGGGGTTTATTATACTCATATAGTATTTTCTTCCCTGGTGGCTCAGAGGGTAAAGTGTCTGTCTACAATACGGGAGACCCGGGTTCAATCCCTGGGTCAGGAAGATCCCCTGGAGAAGGAAATGGCAATCCACTCCAGTACTATTGCCTGGAAAAATCCCATGGACAAAGGAGGCTGCTAGGCTACAGTCCATGGGGTCGCAAAGAGTCGGACACAACTGAGCGACTTCACTTTATAGTATTTTATATCCACTAACTAGTTAACTCCTCAAAACACCCTTGTGAGGCAGGCCACTGGGCCAGGCTATATTGGCAGATCCCAGGGATGGACTATCTGAACATGAGGTCTGGATTAGTTCCACCTACTCCTGCCCCAGGCCAGGGAAGGAAGGTCAAGAAGATGTCCTTCAAGTGACATGGCCAAGTAGGGAACGTCTTGTTTTGGTTTAAGTCACAAAGACCCTCCATACAACCAACTTGAAATTATTCAATTTCATTGAGGGAATTAGGAGAAGAAACCAGGTTCTAAGACCATCCAAAAACCTTGCAAGAATTCAAGTTCAAATGACTATGGAAGACAGAAATGGTTCTCTTCCCTTGCTGGCTGGCAATGGTGGCCTGAATATCCATGAGGCTGGGGATGGGGAATAAAGGAAAGTATTCTCTAAATATTCCCCCAAATATTAAATATATTATCAAATATATAAAAATACATATGACATACACTTTTATATATTTAAATTGTTTTAATCATATATTATGAGATATATGATATGTGTTATAAATCTGCATATATAATTTATGCCAATATAAATTATATGTAGAGAGAGGTTCGCTTGTGAGGACACATGTGTGCTCCATAATGAGTTAGATCTCTTTCAGAAAACTGGACTGAGGTGTTCTCATTTTTCTCCTTTCCCTTAACGGTGGAAGTCTAAATAAATATTCAGTTCCAGGACTAAGAGTGGAAGAAACAGTCCCTACTTATGCTGATTTAACTTAATGATTTTCCAGCTTCGTGACAGTTCAGAGGCAACATGCAGGACTTCCCTGGTGGTTCAGTGGTTAAGACTCTGCAGTTCTATTACAGGAAGCGTGGGTTCAATACCTGCTCGGGGGACTGGGATCCTGAAAACTGAGCAGTGCAGCAAAACAAAACAAAACAAAAAACCAGTAGGCACTCAGTAGAAAAAGAAGTTCAGATTTTGAATTGTGATCTCTCCCTAGGCTAGCAATTTGGGTCACGACCCTCCATCCTCGCTGGTGATGCTGGGCAACAAACAGCAGCTCCCGATCAGCCTTGTTGCCGTGCGTGTTCACAGTTAATACATTTACAACCACTGAGTCCCCAGATAACTGTTTTGTTTTCTGCTCTCAGTATAGTATTCAACCAATTGCATGACCTATTCAACACTTTATCATGAAATAAGTTTTGTGTTAGATGATTTTGCTCAACTGCAGGCTCATGTAAGTCTTCTGAGCACCCTAGAGGTGGGCTGGGCTAAGATATGATGTTTGGCAGGTTAGGTGTGTAAATATAGTTTCTACCTAGAGTATTTTCCATTTCCGATGGGTTTAAAGGGGCGTGACCCCATCGTGAGTCAAGCAGTACCTTTTGAATATTCAAGGTGAAGCTTGCTTATAGGAAATACCGAAAACCCCATCTCGTCACAGGTTTGTCCCCTTTCAGGGTTTTAAAACGCTCCTTCAATTCTTGCGGCCATACGAGCAGGCTTGCAAGTATATATGTTTGTAAGCTAAGGCAGGGACTTCCTAGGACTCGTTTTATTACAGCGCACCTTAATTAAGTGAAGGAGGGGCAGTGTGACTTTTCCCATCCCATCTTTGGGGTATGTATCTCTTGCCAGCCTCTCTGAACAAACCCCATAGTGCAAAACTGGAGAAGGACTTCTTTTGGAGGCTGCGACAATTTGAGGAACATTCAGTGGAAAGAGGAGGTGGTCTTGCTGGATCTTGAGGCAAACTTAGAACTAAGGTCATGGGAGAGAGGGAAAGGAGTCCAAGNCTCTTGCCAGCCTCTCTGAACAAACCCCATAGTGCAAAACTGGAGAAGGACTTCTTTTGGAGGCTGCGACAATTTGAGGAACATTCAGTGGAAAGAGGAGGTGGTCTTGCTGGATCTTGAGGCAAACTTAGAACTAAGGTCATGGGAGAGAGGGAAAGGAGTCCAAGAATTAGAACTCAGTGAGCAGGCTGACGCCCATTCAACACTTGGTGAATGCCAGCATGCTCAATTGACTCAAGATGATACTCATTGTCCTCAAAATATGAAGTGAAAATAATCTAAACTAATAGCTGTTTCATCACATGTCTGAAAGTGTGACATGCTAATGTACCAACCATAACCGCCCTCAGCTCTTATGTTGTCATCCGTCAGGGTGGAAGGTGGGAGCTTTGAACATGCTTGATATAAGCTGGGGAGGGGCTCTGGGGTCCATGAGGGCACCATGCAGGCCTGGACTGTTAGAGAGGATGACTGAGAAGATAAAGGCATTTGTGTCAAGATATTAGGAAGGATGACTGAGGTGATGAGCTGTAAAGAGAGAGAAAATTGGGGAACTGGGAAGTTATTTTGTTTTAAACAACTACTTCCTGAAGATTCATGCTCAGTTCAGAATGATACTGCAGTACACCTTCTATTTTCGGGGGCCCCTAGATTCTGTCCTCTACAAATATAGGTCTCCTACACCCAGATGATTTAGCCCATGTTCTCATGGACTTTCCTCTGCCATTTCCTGGTTGTCCTACTGTTTAGTTGGGACTAAGGCAGGAGACCCTGGTTCTATTCCTGAGTTGGAGAGATCCCCTGGAGAAGGAATAGGCTACCCACTCTAGTATTCTTGGGCTTCTCTGGTGGCTCTGTAAAGAACCTATAAAGAATCCTCCTGCAATGTGGGAGACCTGGGTTCGATCCCTAGGTTGGGAAGATCCCCTAGAGCAGGGCATGGCAACGCACTCCAGTATTCTTTCCTGGAGAAGCCCCATGGACAGAGGAGCCTGGCAGGCTGCAGTCCATAGGGTCGCAAAGAGTCGGACATGACTGAGACAGGACTGAGCAACTAAGCTCAGACCAGCACAGCAAAGTGACATTGGAGAGCTTGAAAGTGATGGAGATGTAACCAAGGCCCCCTGGTTAGAATGTGAAGCATAATTTGGACATGACTACTTGCTAGGAATTTCCAGAGGTGACCTGAATTATCATATTATGTTTAGTATAATTAGTAACATTTTTCCTATACATTTTTCCTTCCCTTGATAATGTCCTGGTTCTTCCCAAAGGACGTTAATCTGAAAAATCGATGACCAATGTTCCAAAGAAACAGGTCAAATCTTGGTTTCTAAAGGACTGTACAGCAAAGTTATCTTTCAGGACTATCCAAAGACATATGACAGAAGACAGGAGACAAGGATGCCAACTGAACATATAAACTCACACTGACAATGGTCGCCACTCAGTGGAAATTGACCCAGGTGAGTGACCCTTCACTGTACTGACTGCACAAGGGCACGTGTTTAATAATGGAATAAATGAACAATCACCAGATGACTTGCAGTGATTTGATTGCTGGCTCCTTTTTTCTCCCTCACCCCTGGCCCCTACTGACTGACTGCTTTATGCTCTATTTTAGCAAATGTGTCAAAGAATCAATATCAGGTTTTCGCCAACCCCTCCCAAATTTTATTACTGTCTATGTGATTTCTCCTGTGTCTACAGGGTAGGTTTACCTGATCCATTCATAATATGAAAAAAGAGAGAGCCTTTTTCCCGCCAGAGGGCTTGGTAACCTAGGTACATCCCTGCATCTCCTGCCTTCGGTTCCTGGATCAGTTAGATTTCATTCTCTGGGTTACATCGTGTCCCCTACCAAAAGATACAGTGCAGTGCCAACCCTCTATGAATGTGAACTTCTTTGGAGATAGGGTCTGAGCAGATNACAATTATTATAAATTCATGTCATCTTACTACAATCTATGCCTACTATAGATTACCTATTACATGTTATCTTAACTATAGATATAGGTTATCTTACTATTTCTTTCTTTTTTTGTGTGACCATGCTGCGTGGCACGTGGGATCTTAGTTTCCGGACTGGGGAGCGAATCCACACCCCCTGATCTGGATGCACACAGTCTTAACTACTGGACCACCAGGGAAGTCCCCTTACTCATTTATACCTGAGAGGTTGTGTCCTGTTACTAACCTCTCCCCATTTCCCTCCCCCCAGCCCTGACAATCACCATTCTACTCTGTTTCTATGTAATCAGTGGGTTTTGTTTTTTTCTCTTTAGATCCCATATATAAGTGATCTTATGCAGCATTTGTCTGTCTCTGTCTGACTCATTTCACTTAGCATAACGCCCTCAAGATCCATCCATGCCGTTTCAAATGGCAGATTTTCTTTTCTGAAGCTGAATAATATTCCATGCTGTGTGTGTATACCACATTTTCTTTATCCATTCATCCAAGCACATAGGTTGTTTATATACTTTGGCTATTCTGAATAATGTTATTGGCTATTATGAAAATGGGTGTACAGATATCTCTTTGAAATAATGACTTTGCTTTTTTGGATGTATATCCAGAAGTGGGATTGATGGATCAGATAGTAAGTCTATTTTTAATTTCTTGAGAAATCTCCATACTGTTTCTGATAGCAGCTGTACCAGTCTCCACCAACAGTGCATGAGGGTCCCCTTCACTCCACATTCTCACCAGCATTTGTTATCACCTGTCTTTTTGATAACAGGAAACTAATGTGAAGTGATAGCTCACTGTGGTTTTGATTTGTGCTGGCCATGAGACTATCTTCTCTGGATAAATGTCTAATCACGTCCCTTTCCCATTTTAAAAATTGGGTTATTTGGTTTCTTGCTATTGAGTTGTGTGAGTTCTTTGTATAATTTGGATGTTAATTATTATTTTTGGATATATGATTTGCAAATATTTTCTTATTGGATATATGGTTTGCAAATACTTTCATTCCGCAGATGACTTTTCATTTTGTTGGTGGTTTCCTTTGCTGTGCAGGAGCTTTTTAGTTGGACGTAGTCCCACTTGTTTATTTTTGTTTTTGTTGCCTTTACTTTTGGTGTAAAAAAAAAAAAATCATATCCAAGACAAAGGTTAACAGCTTTTTCTATAAAATTTATTCAATAAGTTTTACGGTTTTGCATCTGATACTTAAGTGTTTAACCCATTTTGAGGAGATTTTTGTGTATGATGTAAGATAGGAGTTCAGTGACATTTCTTTGCATGAGGAGATCTAGTTTTTAGAGCACCATTTTTTGAAGAGGTTATCTTTTCCCTGGGCTTCCATGGTGGCTCAAATGGTACAGAATCTGCCTGCAACTCCGGAGACATGGGTTCAATCTCTGGGTTGGGAAGATCCCCTGGAGAAAGGAATGGTTGCCCATTTCAGTATTCTTGAAAATTCCATGGACAGGGGAGCCTGGCAGACTACAGTCCACGGAGTCAGACATGACTGAGTGACTCAGCACAGCACAGCATAGGTTTATTTCTGAGCCGTCTATTCTGTTTCTTTGATTTATGTGTCTGTTCTTAATGCCAATACCATGCTGTTTTGATTATAATAGCTTTGTAATATACTGATGGCCCTTGAACAACAGGAATCTGAATTTCATGAGTCAACTTAAACACAGATGTTTTTCAATAGATATGAATTGCAGTAAAATGCAATCTGATCCCTGGTTGGTAGAATCCAAGGCTACTGAACTCTGGGTGAAGAGGATGGCTGACATGCAGCTTTGCAATTGTGTAAGGGGCTGGCACTTTGTGTGTTATTCAAGGTCAACTGTAGTTTGAAATCAGGATGGATAGTACCTCCAAATTTGTTCTTCTTTCTCAAGATTGCTTTGGCTATTTAGGATCTTTAATGGTTCAAAGAAATTTTCGGATTGTTTGTTCCAGTTCTGTGAAAAATGCCATCAGCATTTTGATAGGGATTGCACAGAATCTGTAGATTGCTAGGGTAGTATAAAGTTGAAACAATATTAATTCTTCCAATTCATTTATTTGTTTCTCCCTTAATTTCTTTCATCAATGCTTTATAGTTTTCAGTATACAGTTCTTTCACTTCCTTGGTTGAATTTATTCCTATGTATTTTATGTTTTCTGATGCTATTGTCAAAGTAATTGTTTTCTTAATTTCCCTGAAAGATTGTTGCTGTAGAGAAATTGAACTGATTTTTGTATATTGATTTTATATCCTGCAACTTTACTGAATTTGTTCATTGGTTCTAACAATTTTTGGTGGAGTCTTTAGGGTTTTCTATATATAATATCATTTCATCTGCAAACAGAGACAATTTTACTTCTTCCTCTTGGATAAAAATATTCTTTAAATCGCAGGGTGAATTCAAGGAAAGCACAGGGGTGAAAGAGGATGGCACTATAGCCACATTACAAGACTAAAAACTTACTGCCTCTTCTTCCCAGTTGGTTGCTGGGCACACTGAGTTTTAGGAGCATTTGAAAGAGAAGATTTCATCAGTCATTCAAAGGCATGGATTTTAAATGCAATTACTGTATATAATTNGAATTCAAGGAAAGCACAGGGGTGAAAGAGGATGGCACTATAGCCACATTACAAGACTAAAAACTTACTGCCTCTTCTTCCCAGTTGGTTGCTGGGCACACTGAGTTTTAGGAGCATTTGAAAGAGAAGATTTCATCAGTCATTCAAAGGCATGGATTTTAAATGCAATTACTGTATATAATTAGCTGTTTCATCTCCGGGTGCCAGTGAATTTGGAATTTAATCTCTGATTGCACAAAATAGAATACTAAGCAGCTTACTCTGTCTAAGGGCTGGTAGAGTTGTTTATTGGTGTATGGATAATGCAGCGAAATTCCTTATAGCTACCATAAACAAACATCACAGAGAAAAGCTTAACGGGCACAAGAGGCACAAGTGTGGGACTCCCCTGGTGGTCCAGCGGTTAAGACCTCGTGCTTTCAGTTGAGAGGGTGTGGGTTTAATCTCTGTTTGGGAGACTAAGACACCACATGCTATGCAGCAAAGAAACAAACAAAAAAAGACAAGGATGCAGAAAACATACCGGCTCTTAAAAGAGGGTTAGGCATCTTTAAACTTGTGCTGAAGACACTGTTCAGATGTCTTCTTTTGATGATGACCCTCCCGCTGCCTTGCTCATGAGGGTGGACTCCATCCCCACTCTCACCTCACCATAGCACCTACTAGACTGTTTCCATGCCTGCTTTTCTTACAGGATTATAAGCTTCAGGAGGGCAGAACCATGTCTTAGTAAACTTCGTGTTTCTGTCATAAAGCACGATGCCTTGGTATACAATGAATGAATACATGGATGAGCTGCCAATTAAAATCAGCAGTCTATTTAAATAGTTGTTTTCTATGTCTCTAAAGAAAAACGAACTGTTTAAATGATATTTACTTCTAAGTCCTTTTCCAAGGTAAAGCTTCAGCAAAACCCAATTTTTTTCACAAGTTGGGTGGTCCCTTTTCAACCTTGCATCTAAGCCTTTGTCATCACGGTAGGAGAATTCACAGAGTCCAAAATTTTCAGTGACACAGCCCCTCCCCCCCACGTCTGGGGGATGCCTGTTGTATATCTATGTACACTAATAGGTAGGTACCTTTAGTCCCTAAGTCGTGTCCAACTCTTTCTAACCCCGTGGGCTGTATGCCACCAGGCTCTTCTGTCCACGGATTTCCCAGGCAAGAATACTTGAAGTGGGTTGCCATTTCTCTCTCCAGGGGGTCTTCCCGACCCAGGTATGGAACTTGGTCTTTTGCATTGCAGGCAGACTCTTTGCCAACTGAGCCATCAGGTAAGCCCCTTGTGTACACTAACAATGACTTGAGAACAATAGTTGCATATATATTAATAAAGGTAGGCCATCAAGTTTAAGTGGGTCTTTCAGTTCAGTTCAGTCGCTCAGTCGTGTCCGACTCTTTGCGACCCCATGAATCGCAGCACACCAGGCCTCCCTGTCCATCACCAACTCCCGGAGTTCACTCAGACTCACGTCCATCGCGTCAGTGATGCTATCCAGCCATCTCATCCTCTGTCGTCCCCTTTTATCTGGCCTTAATTCTGGTTTCGGTTCATAGCATATCTGTGAAGTTTTTTTAGTTATTACTGTGATATAAGTTTCCTGAAACCAAGAAATGTATCAGTGTTGTTCAAAGCTATATACTCAGCAAACTCAACAGTGCCTGGATCATAGGCAATGCTCAAAAAAGACTTCCTGAGTGACTGAATTCATATACGTGGCAGCCACTGGGATAGAAGGTGGCTACTGAAAAATCGTGAGCTACTTTGTTTCCAAAATAATTTCAGTGGACTAACAGCCGAAAGAGCAGAAATACCACAGGCGTCAAAAGTTTTGTGGGTTTTTCTTGTAATGATTTTTATCCCCAAGGGGGTAAAAGAAACCACTAAAATCTGTGTAGGGAACACAAAGCAAGAAAATTCCCCCTTAAAATATGTCTATAGTAAAAGCTTTCTCTTGGCCCCACAGGAAAGGCACTTCAGAGGACCGTAGGAGCTCCCCCCTCTTGGGTGTGGCCTGGACAAATTAGTACAACAGAGACCCAAGAGGCAACACACAAAAGAAACTGTAATGGCAGATGGAAGGGAACTTCCAGGTCCTTCCGGGTCCTTCCGGGTCCTTCCAGGTCCTTCCGGGTCCTCCCGGCCGAAGGCAGCGTATCCATCCGCAGGCGGAATGCACGTGCGCGGTCGGGGTGCCGTTTGTGATTCGTCTGTATCCCTGCTGCTGCGGAAGTGAGCTCAACAACAAACAAACAAACAAACAAAAAACCACCCCAAAACAAATAGAAACCTTGCTGTGGTTTCTGAAGATTGGGGTTTCCATAGGTGACCCGAGAGGTTTTGTAACTTCCACATGAAGCTATTTGCCAAATGACTCATTCCAGAGCCGGAGAAAGATTGATCCACCCCGTCAGCCCCCTCTCTGTTGTCATGGCCGCCAGAGAGACACTGGGGAAGGAAAATGGGGGCATTCCAGTTTTCTCTGTGTTCCAGTCTCTCAGCCCCAGTCCCTCTGCAAGGAAAGGAAAACTCTGGGTTCCAGGTTCATTTAGCTGATCCTTGGTGCAGTGAGGCCAGCTCTCGCCTCTTCTGTCGCTTCTCCAGGTACTAAGGACCCCAGGGAGCTCTGACCAGTATAGTATAGACCCACAAATGCTGGGTCCCCCTGCCCCTTGGTCAGGCACCCTGTGTGCACGTCTGTGTCCGTGAGTGTGTGCAGGAGGAATGTTCGAGGAAGTCCAGGCGTGACTCTATAAACAGTTGCTCACTCTTCAATTGGTAGACCAATCATTTAGGGACCATTCTCCTGCCTGAGAATGTGTTTGCATCTGGAATATAGTGATAGTGAAAAACACTAGGTCCTCTTCTCAGAAATCAGTCAAACCCTCTCAGCACTGCAGCCATGAGAATGCAACCATTCCGTTTTTTTTTTTTTGGCTGTGCTGGGTCTTTGTTGCGGCATGCAGGCTTCTCTCTAGTTGCAGCCCTGAGGTTCTCTTGTTGTGGAGCATGGGCTCAGTGGTTGTGGCTCCGGGGCTTAGTTGCCAGCGGGCATGAGGAGTCTTAGTTCCCCGACCAGGGATGGAATCCATGTTCCCTGCATTGGAAGGTGGATGCGAGCCATTGGATCACCAGGGAAGTCCCCCATTCTTTTGTGCTGCTTCCCTCTTTTCCCTGCAGTCATGTCCTGTGGTTGGACTGCTTGCTAGACCTAGGTGCCCCCAGCTAGGGCTGTAGGTCCCTGAAAGCAGAATGTGGGGTTCCCCAGCTAGGACAGGCTGGCTCCACCCTCTATAAGGGATCGATGTTGATACGTAGCCCCATCAAGTTGCAGGTCATCTGTGTTGTTTCCACCAGTTGGTCTCCTTGTCTGCAGCTGCCCTTCCTTTTCACCAAGACCAGATGTTGATGACTGATGCAGTCTCACTTGCTAACTGCAAAGGTTTGTCCTTCTAAATTGTCTCCTGGGACTTCCTTGGTAATCCAGTGACGAAGATTTCACCTCCCATTGCAGTGGGGGCAGGTTCAATTCTCAGTCGGGGAGCTGAGATCCCACATGCCTCTTGGCCAAGAAAACAAAACATAAAAACAGAAACAACATTGCAACACATTCAATAAAGACTTTACAAATGGTCCACATTGAAGAAAACTCTTTAAAAAACAATAAAGTAAATTCTCTTATGAATTCTGTCTGGTGAAGTTCTCTATGTGCTAACAGCAACAGCAGTTGAGGTGTACCCATCACTTTCATGCCAGGCACTTAGCCAAACCCACTGCAAACTTTCTCTTATTTAAGCCTTAAGGTATTTCTTTAACTGGCATGATGTCCATTTTCCAGATGAGGACACTGAGGCTTCCAGAAAATAAAATCCTGCTTGAAATCACACAGCGCTCAAGTGGCAGAGGCTAGGTGGATACTCAGGAGGTTGGACCGCAAAATCCTTGCTCTGAATCGTAGCCACCAGGCTTGGCCAGCTTCACAGCATCTCATCCCATGGGGGATGTATGGAGTTTGTCAAAAGGGAAGAAAAGGATGAGAAAATTGATTCTGGATGTACAAGTCCTGGGTGAGGGTTAACACATCCTTTTTCCACTGCCTTATACACAGTTATGCTATTTTCCTGCTTGGCTCCTAAGGGAAAGAGAGTGAGAGTCTAGTTCAAGGCTGTCCCGGCACCACCCAGGTTCTCTGCCTCTGGCCCTGTGGTGACTGCTGGGCTCCCTTGCTGCCTCTCCAGTCCTGCCAAGGGACAAGTGCAGTCTGGGGACCATGGGCTCCTGCTGGTCCAAGTGGAGTGCAGACCAGAGAGCTCTTCTGTGGGTACCCAGTGAAGCAAGGAGAAGAGAGATGTGGGTTCAGTTGACCCCCACCCCAACCTCACCTGGAGTTGAACTTCATCCTTACTGCTCACATCCACACTGCCCATAGCCTCAATGGTCCTTGAGCTTCACATTCCCCTGGACAGGGCACTGCACTTGGCAAAGAGGACCATGGTCTGACCCCTGGACTGACCCCAGAGGAGAGCAGGCGGCCATGCTGAGAAAGACACAGACCTGGGCAGCGAGACCAGTTCTTAGCCCTGACACCAACTTGGCCATACCAGCAAAGTCATTCAACTTCTCTGGATTTCGTATTTCTCATTCTCAAAATGAATGAGGAGCTTGGGTTTCACTCAGTCTCTAAAAATTCCTTTCAGTGCTAAGACCCAGTGATTCTAACTGTCTCCCCTCCTGGGAAGCCCCATTTCCATTCTCCTCCTGTGAACCAGGGGACCTTCTTCAGTGGGGATGATGGCTGAGTTCCCAGGAGGCTGTGCACCAAGGGCACAGGGATTAAAGAACAGAAAGAGGATTGTTCCATCCGCTGGCAGGAGGAAGTGGCGTCCTCCACAGCCCTGCTCAGAGGCAGATTTCAGAGCCACAAAACTCTCAGAGCTCTCCGTGCATTTCCAGAGGACGAGACCTACGACCTCCCCAGGAGCTGGTGGTGAAAGGCACCCCTCCACAGTGAAGACTGATGCTCACACAGGCGGAAGTGGCTTTTCCCCCAAATCCTCCATCATCGTCACTCATGATTAAGTGAATGTAATAACAATGCCCCCTCCCCACCAACCAAATGACTTCTCTCCAAATTTACGATGTTCNGTGGTGAAAGGCACCCCTCCACAGTGAAGACTGATGCTCACACAGGCGGAAGTGGCTTTTCCCCCAAATCCTCCATCATCGTCACTCATGATTAAGTGAATGTAATAACAATGCCCCCTCCCCACCAACCAAATGACTTCTCTCCAAATTTACGATGTTCCAACTATTGACTGTGATTAACTGCTATAGCCACTGCATAACAATCTGGAGGGCTATTGTGCAAATCTTTTATTGAATTTCAAGGAGCTTTGCTCACTTTTCAGAAAGAGAGAAGGCAGGGGAATTAGCTGGAGGCTCTCTTATCCACTTAGCTATTTGTTGTTGTTGTTCAGTCGCTCAGTTGTGTCTGACTCTTTGCAAACCCATGGACTGCAACATGCCAGGCTTCCCTGTCCTTCACTAGCTCCTGGAGCTTGCTCAAACTCATGTTCATTGAGTCGGAGATGACATCCAACCATCTCACCCTCTGTTGCTCCCCTTCCCTCTTGCCTTCAATCTTTCCCAGCACCAGGGTCTTGGCTATGGTATTCTTCAGAGTAGAATATTCCAAGATGAAAGTGGAGATCAAATTACCAGATCAGCAAATAATGACGTGGGGAAATGAGGAAATAGGTGTCACGTGGGCAGTGGTTGACACATCTTTCTTATCTGTGGCTCTCAGCATGCAGGGGCTGCTCAAGGTCACTGCCCACAAGGTCTGGCTGACTTTCTTAAAGCAAGATCAGAGAGCAAATCGTAAATGGAAGCAAATTTTAGCTCGGTCTTTCAACCAGCCATTTTGCTCTATGAAAGGTCACAAGGTAACAGGGTAATTGGAGGGTTTGGATAAGCTGGTGAGGGAATAAAGGCTTTTCCCAAGGATGATAAAAGCAGAGAAACAGCTCTCTGCCCTAAACTGGCTGCCCTGTTTCTTCAAAAATAGGTTCTCTAACGTGGAGAAGCAGAAATCGAAACCTTCCTAAATCCCCCTCGAATGTTTGGAATGGAACAAAAATACCTATTTCATGAAAAAAAAAATTACATTTTGAAAGATCCCAGCAACAGGAGGCACCAGCTGCTGGGTCATCTAAGTGTTTTTGGAAAAGGAAAAGAACTATTTGGCATGAAAGATTCAGGAACGTCTGTTGACATATTAAGGAAACAACCTCAGGGGACAGCTGACAAGGCTCCAAGAAACATTACCAAGGGAACAGTGACGCAAACGCGTTCCGTTTTTACAGGCGGGCCGGCTGCCAGGCTCCCTCGCCTGGCGGCTGATGTAATGCTAATCCCTCTCTGGGTTAGCGTTGCTTGGATATCAACTCAAGCGACTCAGTCAGCTGCAATCAATAGCAAGCTCCTTTTATAGAAGATAGTAAAAGAAAAAATATGTATACAGAGAGCGAGAGAGAACCCCAGATTCTGGTGTGCTGAAAACCTATACATTGTGTCAAAAACGAGAGAGGCAAAGGAAAGAAGGACCAACACAAAGCTAAGAAGCACCTAAAAATGCATTCAGGTGTTTTTCCATAGAATAAGGCCAGTTGTCAACAAAAGATACTGTTATTTCATACTATTAGTTTTTTTTAAAGCATAACTAAGGAATATGCCTAATTCCCAGCTGAGCCAAATGACGATGGAAGAAAACAGAAGACATTAGGTGGGAATGTGAAAATAATGATTTTTTTCATTATCGAATAAATGGGCTGATTCCTTTTAAAACCTCTGCGTAAAATACTGCTTTTGAAAAATTCTATCTTCAAGACCACTGCTTTTCAATTATTTTAGAATAAATAATAAGATGAATTATGCAAATTTTAATCAGCCTTGGATTGAATGCTTATGTCAAGTGTCCTCTATAATGGGCTAAGGGGCCACTCTTGCATTTTCTCTTTCTCAGGCACGGCAATTTTAACTGTCCAAGAGTGATAAAGAAGAACCCATTTTCAAAGCTCAGTTCAATTATGCCCCTNTTATGCAAATTTTAATCAGCCTTGGATTGAATGCTTATGTCAAGTGTCCTCTATAATGGGCTAAGGGGCCACTCTTGCATTTTCTCTTTCTCAGGCACGGCAATTTTAACTGTCCAAGAGTGATAAAGAAGAACCCATTTTCAAAGCTCAGTTCAATTATGCCCATTCTTCTTTATTTTCTAGGTCATACTTAGATGGAAGGAACTGATGTGATCTTATATGGAAGACCAACAGCAAAAGCATCCCTCATTCCAAGACTTTCAGAGTCTAAATAGGAATAAAAATGGGGCTGGGATGAACGGGAAGGATGAACACCAATGGAGACAGAGTTATTTTTAATAATAATGAGATGAATATAATGGTGATACAGCGCAGCACATGAGATGCAGGAATCAAGTCCTCTACGATGGCAGTGACGTGAGAGCAATGATTCACCTTTGACATATTCAAAACACTTTCCTTCTAAGGTCGTGAAGTTTTTTTCCAAACCAAAAGAAATTTAAGCTTTGGGGAGTCAATAAGCCTCATGAATTTATATGAAAATTTCATGTCTATATACGTATTTTTCTGGGAGGATGTCTCCCACCTTTCAGTAGATTTTCAGAAAAGTCCAAAAGCTCCTCCAGTGTGAAAACTGATGAATTCTAAGGAGTTAAAAATCCTTCAGGAATTTGATCTCAATTATCCTTTAGCACCCAGGGAGATCATTTATTTACAGGTAAAGAAAGTGGGAAATTGAGAGGCTAAGTTGATTGCCCAAGGTCATGAAGTGGCCTGGTCTATTATTGTCAGTGACACTAAGATCAGACGGTCCCCTTGTATGAGTTTCTGTGGCATGTCCATTAGTCAGGAATGTTCCTTTAGAGCACTGCTTACAAGGGAAGGACCAGAGGAAGCTTGGGATGCCTAGGTGATGAGGTCAATTTCAACTCAACTGACACCCCCAACCCCCATCCTTTCCCATGTCCGCCCACTCTGCCCTCTCGAGCCCCCACCTGCTACCCAATGTCTCCTTTCAATGAGACCAAGGCTAAGCAGAAGACTCAACTGCAGAATTTCAACATTTTAACAGTCTCACATCAGAATGTAATTTTAGCATCACCTTTCTTTGATAAAGTGATGTTTGCTTTGGAATCTTGAAACACTGCCTATCTGGCAGAAAGGATACAGAACAGGAAACTAGGGCACACAGATAGGAGGGAACTTCCCAGCATTGTAGAAAATAGGATGCAAATGTAGTTCTCCATACTCACAGGCTGGTCTGTTCTACACTGACTTACACCAGCTCAGCCTAGCAATCAAGACCTGCATTTTGAATCAACTTCTTCCTGCCTGTGGGGAGGGGTCAGCCATGTATGGCACAGAAAGTCCTCAAGTAGGAATGCAAGACAAGAGAGTGGACTGGAAGGCATGGGAGTAGGGATTTTAATATTAAATATTAAACAGTGTAACATTTAATGTCATTTTACCAGTCTAAAATCATATTTGTTCATTGTAGGAAATTTGGGAAAAACAAAAGTAAATAGAAGAGGAAGGAAAAAAATATTTAACCCCATCTCTCCCAGATATGATCCTAAAAGAATAAATATCTTCATTGTTAGGACTAGCTTCTCCTCTTTCTAACCATGACCTTGAAGTCACAAATTCTTGGTTTCTTTGGGAGGAAAAATGCAGATGATAAAACCTTTCTTGCAGGCCTCCCAGACTTGCTACACAGCTCAAATAAGATTATGGATTTGAAAATGGGAAAACTCATTTGGAAAGCACAAATATCTATATTATCTATAGAAGGAATTCATACTATTACCCTTAGAGGCTGCTTTGTCACAACTCAAAACTGCCAAAACTATTCCCTTAAAAACACTGCTTCTCGGGACTTCACTAGTGGTCAAGTGCTAACACTCTATGCTCCCAGTGCAGGGGGCCAGGGTTCAATCCCTGGTCAGGGAACTAGATCCCACATGCTACAACGAAATATCCTGCTTGTGGTAACTAAGACCTGGTGCAGCCAAATAAATAAATACTAAAAAATACTGCTTCTCATGCTAATTCTTTGCTTTAGAACTTACCAGGATCCCTTTGCCCTGTTATTCAAATCCAAGTGTCTGGTCAGACTTTTCTTAATTCAGAACCCAATCTTGTCTTTGATGCCACCAACTATGACTTCTGATGCCAATTTTGCTCCATCCAAGGAAACCTTAACAACGTTGATCCACAAATTGTTTCATATCCTGAAACTTTCCATAGGCTTTCCTTCATGTCTCACATTTTAGGCTACCTTAAAATGCAGATCACTTTTAATGCTTTATTTAATATCATTTCCATCAAAAGATGGCATGCTGAGGAAAGTGGGTGACCTACTCAGAGCTAGTTTTATACATGATCATTATGTGACATGTCATTTAAATTTATATCCATCTTGTGATTTTTCTCCTGCAAACTTTTGTTTTCATTCCCTACATCCTTTTCTAAAATGCTTAAAAAATAGATTTTTACAAAACATGGGATATGAATGTCATTTGTTGTGTATGAATTTGCTAAGAAATTGGGTGTACCACAGCTGTTATTTTTTCCACATATCCTACTCAATCTGTCATGCATTTACTATGTTTTATAAATATGTGACATATTTGGAAATATATTGTTCACATATCTTTCATGTTTTCCATTCAAGGCATGCTAAAAATATAGTATCAGTTTGTCAACATGGCTTGCAAAGACGACAAGATCTCCTCGTTTGAAAATTCTAAGAGAGTCCAGAGTCCAGACCAGGCAGTTATTTCAAGAAGTTTAGCTTCCTGTTTCTTACTTTGCCATGTTCAGCTATGGCCCTGTGTCATGTAGAAATTCTGTTTTAAGCATCTCAGATACAAAAATATCTGAAGTGAGGAAAGTTACTCAAATTGCTTCATGTCCTAGGATGTTGTTTAACTTGCTCCAAGTACACGAGGAGTAATAGTCTGGGTTCTCGCACTTTCTTTCTGAGGAGTCAGCAACATCACACGGAGATAAAGCTGTTAGGACGGTTCCATGAACTGAATGCTCAGAGGTGTGCAAATCATAAACTGAGCTGGCTTCCAGATCATTAAAAATGCTTGTTTGCTTTTCCATGCTCGTTTTGTTTGACTTGACCACAGCCCTGGATGGAGGTTAAGTCATGTCACTTCCCAGATAGTTTAGGACCCAGGCATGGCTTTGTGTGTCTGTAATGTTGACTTGGGGGAACTTAGGGATGGAAGACATGAAAAATACTGTAAATGTGTGTGTGTGTGTGTGTGCGCGCGCGCGCGTGCGTGTGCACGTGCGTGTGCATGCTCAGTCACGTCCGACTCTTTGCAATCCCACCAGGCTCCTCTGTCCATGGGATTTCCAGGCAAGAATACTGGAGTGGATTGCCACTTCTTCCTCCCGGGAATCTTCTCAACCTAGATTTTGAGCCCATGTCTCCTGCATTGGTAGGTGGATTCTTTACCACTGAGCCACCTGGGAAGCCCTGGACTCTAAATATCAGTTCTTAAAAAACAAAAATAAACATGCTTTTTCAGTCAAAAGAACAAGGCAGCGGTTAAACCGGGGAAACGAGTCAGTATTCAACTCTTTTAAAATTATCTTCCATTTTATAAATTACATATGTCAGTTTCTTTTAAATAAGGGCAAGATAAGCCTAAGAAACCTATCCTCCAGATCTCATATTTTCAACTGATAGAACCATTTCAAGGACAACCATGCTTATTACACTGTTATTATTTATTACGTTTATTTCCTGCATTAATCGAATCTTAACACATCAGTAGCTGACTCTTTCCTTGTAGGAGGGAAGCCTGCTCAGCGGGCCCTTGCTCTGCAAAGCTGTCTTCCCAGACGGGACTGTGTGTGCATTGGCTCTGCGCAGCTGCACCACGCGGGCTGACCTCCGAATCCCCAGGGTCTATCTCCCTTCATTAGCGTGCCAGGTCCAGATACACAGAGGACCAGGGGACCATGCAATCTGGCTGTGGATGCTGTGGAAGAGAGTTTTTAAATTTAATTTTTATTTTATATTGGAGTATAGTTGATTTACAACGTTGTGTTAGTTTCAGGTGTCCAACAAGGAGATTCAGTTATACATATATCCATTCTTCTTCATGTTCGTTCCCCGTATAGGTCATTATAAAATATTGAGTAGAGTTACCTGTGCTATACAGTAGGCTCTTGTTGATCGTCTATTTTATACATAATAGTGTGTCTATGTTAATCTCAAACTCCTAATTTATCCCTCCTCCTCTACTCTCCCCTTTGGTAACCACCAGTTTGTTTTCCAAAGCTGTAGCTTTGTTTCTGTTTTGTAGATAGGTGTATCTGTATCTTTTTTTTAGATTCCGCTTATAAGTGACATCATATGATATTTGTTTTTCTCTGTCTGACTTACTTCACTTAGTATGATCGTCTCTAGGTCCATCCATGCAGAAGAGGTTATTGATTTAGAGCTCAGCTTTGAGGTGAAACTTTTTTTTTTATTTGTTGTTTTCCATTGGAGTATAATTGATTTACGTTAGTTTCTGCTGTACATCAAAGGGAATCAGCTCTATGCATACATTTATCCCTTCCCTCTCCAGCCTCACTCTGCAGCCCATCCCATCCCTCTATTCATCACAGAACTCCCTGTCCTATAGAGCAGCTTTGGGGTAAAACTTCGAAGGAAGTTCAGAAGGGGTTCTAACGTGTGCCCAGAGAGGGGGTCCCCCAGTTTCTGGGAGACACTTGGGCTGTCTCTTGAGAGTGCCTCCCTGCTAATCATTAAAAAAAAAAAAAAAAAAAAAAACCCTCTTGGTTATGTGATCACACATCCATCTTTTGAGATAACAGTGTATTATTAATCACCAGTTCCATAGCAATCTGCGTCAGGACAATAAAACCTTTGTACCCACAGCTTGTTTTTTCAAAGCCCTCTCTGCCCAGCGTCATTTTGCCTGTTCAGCAACCTTGCCAGGGAAGGCGGGTACTATTTCCTCCACTTTCCAGGCTGAGGAAGCACTCACAGCTTTCAGAGGAGGAGCTGGGATGAAGCCTCACTTTCCCAGCTCATTTTTCCTTCCTTTCAACCACAGACGCTTTGGATCAGTAACTAGTCACCCTTCCCTCCTTCCCAACCCATGAAGACCAATGGAGGGAAAAAAGGACCTTTTCCAGAATGTTCTCTGGAAGAAAGTTCGTGTTTTAAAAATATGAACCTATTTTCAGGGTAGGAATAGAGACACAGCTCTAGGTACTTGCAGACATGGGGAAGGGGTTGGCGGGTGGGTAAATTCGGGGATTAGGACTGACCAACTGTGGCGCTGGAGAAGACTTTTGAGAGTCCCTTGGACAGCAAGGAGATCAAACCTGTTGATCCTAAAGGAAATCAACCCCGAAGATACATTGGAAGGACTGATGCTGAAGCTGAAGCTCCAATAATCTGGCCACCTGAAGTGAAGAGTTGACTCACAGGAAAAGACCCTGATACTGAGAAAGACTTCAGACAGGAGGAGAAGGGGATGATAGAGGATGAGATGGTTGGATGACATCACCAAACCAGTGGACATGAGTTTCGGCAAACTCCAGGAGATAGTGAAGGACAGGGAAGCCTGGTGTGCTGCACACTCCATGGTGTAAAATAGACAGCTAGTAGGAAGCTGCTGTAGAGCAGAGAGCTCAGTCTGGTCTCTCTGATGACCTAGAGAGGTGGGATGATGGGGGTATTGGAAGGGAGGTCTAGGAGGGAGGGGATATATATATATATATATATATACATATAGCTGATTCATTTCATTGTACAGCAGAAACTAACACAACATTGTAAAGCAACCATACCCCATTTTAAAAAATATGAATTTATTATATCCATATAATATATTTACTATATGAATCTATTGTCAGTCGCTAAGTTCTCAGAGCCCATGAATTACTGCGTGCCTATCACTCTGCTAAATGTAATGACACATCAAAAAGCATATCACAACCTTCCTATACTCCAGTAGCTTATTGTCGAAGGCAGATTCGAAGATGACCTCTAAGACCCTTTGCTCTTGTATAATCTCTCCCTCTTGAGAGTGAGAAGGACCTTAATTTGCTTCTAGCCAATAGGATCTGACAAAGGCGATAGGATATCACTGCTGTGATTTCATTACGTTATGTGGCAAAGGTGAACGGATTTTTGCAGATGTAATTAAGATCTCTAATCAGTTACTGTAAGTTAATCGAAAGACAGATTGTGGTGGGTGGGTCTGACCTAATCAGACAAGCCGTTTAAAAGAAGGTCTAGAGGTCAGAGACTCTGAGCAGCATACTCTCCATCTCCCGGGCTGGTTTTGAAGATGTAAACTGCCAGGAGAGTTACAGCTTCATGGGAATGAATTCTGCCCTGTGAACTTGGGTGAGCTTCCCTGATGGCTTAGTGATAAAGAATCCACCTGCAAAGGAGGAGACACAGTTTGATCCCTGGGTCAGGAAGATCCCCTAGAGAAGGAAGTGATAACCCACTCCAGTATCCTTGCCTGGGAAACCCAGGGACAGAGGAGCCTGCCGGGCGACAGTCCACAGGCCCGCAAAGAGTCGACACGATGTAGCAACTAAACCACCAGCACTGTGAACTTGGCTGAGGACCCTGAGCCTGGCTGAGACCCCAGCTCCAGGTGACAGGCTGATGGCAGGCTCCTGAGAACCTGGGCAGAGGACACAGCTCACTTGTGGCAGCTGTGAGATCATCAACGTGTGTGTCTTTAAGCTGCTAGATTTGCACTGATTTGTTACAGGGCAATAAAAGACAAATACACTTATGATCTTGGAAGGCGTTACTAGGCAACAGAATTTAGTATCTGTCAAACCTAAGTTTGTAAAAAAAAAAATAATAATAATTGATTATTATTGGGTAAGCCAAAAAGTTTGTTTGGGTTTCTCTGTAATGTCTCACAAACCCAAGGTATAAGTAAAAGAGCCAACTCATTGGAAAAGATCCTGAGGCTGCGAAAGATTGAGGGCAGGAGGAAAAGGGGGCAACAGAGGATGTGATGGTTGGATGGTATCATCAACTNTTAGTGATAAAGAATCCACCTGCAAAGGAGGAGACACAGTTTGATCCCTGGGTCAGGAAGATCCCCTAGAGAAGGAAGTGATAACCCACTCCAGTATCCTTGCCTGGGAAACCCAGGGACAGAGGAGCCTGCCGGGCGACAGTCCACAGGCCCGCAAAGAGTCGACACGATGTAGCAACTAAACCACCAGCACTGTGAACTTGGCTGAGGACCCTGAGCCTGGCTGAGACCCCAGCTCCAGGTGACAGGCTGATGGCAGGCTCCTGAGAACCTGGGCAGAGGACACAGCTCACTTGTGGCAGCTGTGAGATCATCAACGTGTGTGTCTTTAAGCTGCTAGATTTGCACTGATTTGTTACAGGGCAATAAAAGACAAATACACTTATGATCTTGGAAGGCGTTACTAGGCAACAGAATTTAGTATCTGTCAAACCTAAGTTTGTAAAAAAAAAAATAATAATAATTGATTATTATTGGGTAAGCCAAAAAGTTTGTTTGGGTTTCTCTGTAATGTCTCACAAACCCAAGGTATAAGTAAAAGAGCCAACTCATTGGAAAAGATCCTGAGGCTGCGAAAGATTGAGGGCAGGAGGAAAAGGGGGCAACAGAGGATGTGATGGTTGGATGGTATCATCAACTCAACGGACATGAATTTGAGCAAACTCTGGGAGCCAGTGAAGGACAGGGAAGCCTGGCGTGCTACAGTCCATGGGGTTGGAAAGAATCAGACACAGCCGAGTGGCTGAACAAGAGCAAGACGTAAATAAGATGTAAAGATGATATGTAATGCCAATAATTACACCATGGTAATATACAATCAGTCTTGTCATCTAGAAACAGTAGAGGCAGGTGTATCGCCCCTCTCTGTCTGTCCTTTTCCCATACACACAGTAGCTCAACCAGCTGCGTATAGGAAGGACTGATTAATGCCATTAGCCATTCCATTTACAAACATCAGATAACCATTCCAAGAAGGCATTTAAAATATCTGTCACATTTAAAGCCATCACCTTGGAGAGGAAGAGCTGGATTCTGCGCCAAGTCACAGGAAAAGATTTCTCTGGAATGCTGGGGTCTCAAGGGGTATTTATTCCTATTCTAAGCATTGTAGACACTTTAAGGCAGTGCCTGAAACAGTGCCTGGACTATCACGAACATAGTAAGCACACAGTAGGTACCCAGCGAATACTGAATACTTGAAAATGGCATCAGCTCTGGAAAACAGTCTTCACTTTAAAAATGTCAGATGGCATAGTTGCCAAGGGGGAGAGGGGTGGGAGAGGGATAGATGGGAGTCTGGGATTAGCAGATGCAGACTTTTACCTATAGAATGAATAAGCAACAAGATCCTGCTTATAGCACAGATATAGTCAATATCCTGTGATAAACCATCATTTGGAAAAGAATATGAAAAAGAACTGTATATATGTGTATAACTGAGTCACTTTGCTGACAGCAGAAATTAACACAACACTGTAGGTCAACTGTCACCTCAAGAAAAAAATATATGAAGAAACCAGTCAGATGGAATGTAGTGCATTCAACACTGACCCATGGACCTGACCCCAAAGGTGACATTTTAGTGATCCTTTCTACTGTTAACCTGGTAAGGAGAAGAGTAGGCTTTTCTCGTGGTGGTGATGACGCCTGGTGAGCAGAATGAGGGAGGGAGAGGGACGAAGCCTGGCCAGGTAGAAGGTGTCTCAGACCCATTCTCAGAGGTCGCCTTGCATCTGGGAGACAAGGCTGGTGACATAACACAGCACCCAGCTGACCTCACGTGGAGAAGGAATGAAGGACATGCGTCTCCGCACGTACCCCTGGAGGGAGACCATTTTGACCTCCAGGGCAAAAGCAGTCTTAACGAAACAGGACAGGGGTGAGACGTGAACAGCGCCAGGCTCCAGGCAGTGGTACCACAGTGGCTTTCCAGGCTGCCCACACAGCACCCCCGCAACTCACTACAGTGAGTTGTGAGCTTGGCCAGGCCACTTCACCCACCCAAGCCTTGGTCCCCTCAGTTGAAAATGAGGGGTAATTATGTTGCCTACCTCATTGCAAAGTGGTGATAGGGCTCCCACGAGAAGGCAGCTACTTCACATTGACGGGCTGAGAGATGAGGGATGCGCCATGAATATTTATGAGAATGATTCACAGAGGTGAACCTCAAAGGTAAATGACAGGAGTGACTGGCTGAGTGTTACAATGTCAGGGGAACGCTTCAGAGTCCGACTCTGGTTTCAGAAAACTCCATGCTCATCCTGGTGACCGTACCAACATTGATGCCCGCTGGTTAGAATGGGGAGATGGTACCTGGCCTCTCGAGTGCTGGGTGGGCAAAGCCACCTCGGTGCTATCATGAGATGTGCGCCTGCACGGTGTCACTGTCCTTGCCTGGGATGGAGCGGCTGGTGTGGCTGTGCTTTCCTCCCCGCCCCCGCCCCCTCCCCCAGCCTCCATCCTCTCCCTCTGCAGCGGCCGAACAGTGGCCTTCTGCGCTCCTTTCTGTCCACACTTCCGCTTTGACTGAGCTCAGATTGATTCACAAGCTCTGGATCTTTGCTGGGCAGCCCCAGCACACAGGGACCAGGCAGGCCTGGTTTCCGGGGAAGCAGTGTGTGTATGTTTGTGTGTGTGTGTGTGTTGGTGGCGACTGGGAGGACTGTCTTCAGACTGAGAAAGGAAAAAGCCCTTGAACTAATCAGAATTTAAAAGCCCCGAATGATGGCCATCGTGAAGAAAACAACAACCGTCACCGGGGAGAGGAGGCTGGGGCCAAGGGGAGACAGGCGCCGCACACACGTGGCGTCTGAGATGGGGCCCCAGACTTTCCCGGGAAGAAAGAGATCCTTTCTGGCTGACTCCCCTGCCTCTGTGTTTCCTACAATTCTACAACAAAGATCCAGGAACATGAGAAAAGGAAACTGAGAAAAATGTGTCCTGTAATCCAAATTTAAGCAAGAACAGGACAGACAATGTGAGCCAAATAGAAATGAGGCCAAGACTGCTTTCTTGGGGCCCTGGCTCTTTCTCTTTTTTTCTAATGCCCAAACCTGTTTAACTGCTTCGTGTGAGCGATGGTTCTGGGATACAGTTCACGATGGGAAAGGAAATCTAATTAGCAACTGGCAGCCTCACCTTCAGTCTCAGGTCAAGCTAGTCCAATGGGACATTAAGAGTGATTGCTACCAATTGATTCCTGAAAAAAAAGAAACAGAAAAGAGAGAGGACAAGAGGGAGAGGGAGGAGGGGACACACTTTAACGGAGAGTTATACCGAGAGGTCGTCCTGGAACAGCTGCTGAAAGCAAGCATCTCTTCCCACTGACAGCCCCGGTAAAGACCAGGGTTCCATTGCTCACGTGCAAGGACTGCTCGGATCCCATCCTCCACCCTCACCCCACTACAAGTCTCTATGTCACTCTCCCAGTAACTTAAGTGATCAAATTTCTACAGCTAGGACTTGCAAGATACTATGAACAACTCACATTTGTATACTGTGCGACAGTTTACAAAGAAGTTGTGTAATTACGACCACACTTGGCCCCTCACTCTGGCGCTAAGAGGAAGCTGGTTCTGGCCCCATTTGACAAGAGAGGATGCCACGCCGAGACTTAAGAGACCGCAGCTCGAAGGAGGTAACAGAATGACAAAAAATACGAGGCAGAGACCGATGTCCAATCACACGACTTTTCCCCTGCCCTGGGAGAATGGCCACAGCACACAGAGAGCGGGAAACCGAGGCACACTGGAGTAGCTAATTATTCATTCACTGGGTCAATGACATCGTGGGGACCATGGGCTTTTTGAACACCTTAGAGTTGGGACTTAGTGAAACTGACATCATTGTCTAAGACAAAAAAAGACCTGCAGCGACCTTACAGTTCTCACGAAAAGGGCTGTGTATGGAGAAAGCGTCAGCCCCAGTGGGAGTCGGAAGGATTTAGCTCTACTCTCTGTCTCATTATGGGCTAATATGATTATCTCATAGTAGCTATTATGTGTGTCCTATGAAAATTGTCATCCCAGCGCTTCTGGAGAATAGGAGTGGAGCTCCAGGCCCTTGACAACAATCCCGGGCAGAGTCTGAGTAATCTAGTACCTCTGAATCACAAGCAAGAGGCAAGTCTCAATTTGGAAGCAGAAGAGAAATGATGCAAAGCTTTTTAAGCCTTGGGAGGGAGGGAAGCCCGGGCAGACCCAGGATCTGACTAGAAGTGTTGGCTGTACCTCTGCAGTTTGCTTTCCCCCTGGCCAGCTGTGGCTTGTCCTCCGGGGCCCACCCTCGGCTTCAAATCCTGCCCGGATGATTGATAGGCCTGCCAGACCTCAAGGCGGACCCAGACGTCTCCAGGCAGGGCCGCAGCCTCCATGCCGAAGAAACACATTCTGCTTAAAAGGTTTGCTCCCTGGTCTGATTCAAATCCCAATTAAAGTCCAAGCCCTGGTGACCGGACAGGCCGAGTGAAGAGTGTATATGTTTTTCTCCTTCCAAGTTCTTCTGTTACTCTGTTTCCCACCTAGACATTAGGCTGTCTCCATGATGCGAGACATCTTTCCTTTCTAGAATTTCCAGGAAGCCCAGTTGCCTCCCACGTGTTAGATTTAATGTAATTCAACCCAAAGTTTGAGGCTATTTCTCCTAATTCAGGAAAAGTTGTGAGCTTGGCAGCCCCAGTGGAAAGAGTTTTTTTTTTTTAATGGTAGTGGATTTGGGGGAGGGTGTTTTTCTCATTTTGGTTGTGTGTGTATGTTTCATAAAGTGCATAGGAGAATTAAGCTCAAAAAGCAACTGCTTGGAGAGATAGAAAGTCTTGTAATTCATGTTGTGCATAATGGATTTGGCAGGCCCAAGCACAGAAATTTCCAGAAGTGTTTGCGTGGCAGCAGTTCTTAGCCAATTCACATTTTTTAGCTGTCCTGGCCAGCTGCCCGGCCTACAGNATTTCTTCTGCGCAGACCAGCCTCACACCCCGTGGGGCAGTCTGTCAGCAAAGCGTTTACACTGGTCACGGAAGTAACGCATTAGATAGGGTAGGTGAGGGAAGCCTTCATTCAGCACTTCATCTTGAACTTTGCATTTGCCAAGGGCTTTTAAGTCATTTCCGTTAGCTGTTACTCTTGAACGTCCTTAGGAGGTGGGTAGAAGCTGGTGTCCTCCTTTTGAGAAAAAGGACATGGGGAGGAACGTGTCCCCAGGGACACATCCATGGAGTGGAAAGGGTCAGAGACCTTGCTGGGGAGGCGTTCCGCTCAACCTCCATCCACTCTCAGCCCCCTCCGCATACAGTAAGCTAACAGGGAGGATGTTTCTGGAGGCTGGCTTTCATCCAGGAGTCGTCCTGCATGTTAGCCTGCTAGAAGCCAGGTTGAGGTCTTTGTGACTGTCATGTGGCAGGTGAGGGGGAGCCTCAGAGGGGTAGGTGCTGTGCAGCAAATCACAGAAGGATGAACAACTGCTGGGCACACAGAAAGCTGGTGCTCACTCCCTAGCCACTCCCGAGCCAGCTCTGAAGCAAGATGTATTTTTAAACACAAGCCTCGTACAGAAAATGTTCCCTTGCATGTCCCCATAGCCTACTAATGGGGCAACGGTTGGCAACCAACACCACCAGCCCGTGCTCAGGGCTGTGTTCTCAATTTTTCTTTCTATTCTTGTCCCCTGGCATACGATAGGGGTTGCTGTCCCGGGAGACTACAGGCGACTGATGAAAAAGGTTGCAGTCGACTCTTGCCTGCTCTCAATTTCAAGACTCTCTGATTTCGTTCAGACACTGGGCCTGTGGGTCTGTGTCTGTTTACCGAGCGTGGAACTATTATTTTTTAATTCTTCCAGCAGATTCCATGAAACTGCCCGATGTTTCCCAGAAGGCCGTGGGCCCCCTGCATCACCCTGGGCTGAGAAGGGACTACGTTAGAAAGCCAGCTACCCCTCTGGGGCGCGAGAAAGCAGCCTCTGTGATCCTGATAAATTTCACAGCAGGATCAAGGGCCTCATGTCCTTTTTTTTGAAAATGAAAATAGCCGTTTGGGGTCAATTTTGTGTCTTCCCATTGTTCTGATTAAAATTTATTTCCTTGTGCTTGTATGTGCTAAGTCGCTTCAGTCACGTCCAACTCTTTGTGACCCCACAGACTGTAGCATGTCAGGCTCCTCTGTCCATGGGATTCTCCAGGCAAGAACACTGGAATGGCTTGCCATTCCCTCCTGCAGGGGATCTTCCCGACTCAGGGATCGAACTCCCATCTCATGTCTTCTGCCTGGCAGGTGGGTTCTTTACCATTAGCGCCACCTAGGATCCTCTTCATTTCCTTAGCAAGAGAAAAGAAAATCACC
Organism: Neotragus moschatus; assembly: GCA_006410615.1. Lineage (NCBI taxonomy): Eukaryota > Metazoa > Chordata > Mammalia > Artiodactyla > Bovidae > Neotragus > Neotragus moschatus. The sequence continues at coordinate 30,616 of SJYA01003085.1, read as the reverse complement.
TTACAAATCCAAATTATTACTAGAATGACTCCTCTACTTAATTTACTTAGGATATTCTCCTGAATTGTCCTGGTGTGTCCCTGAGTATTATTATTATCTGTTATTTCTGTTGTTGTTTTAAAGGAGCCATTTCTAACCAGGGGCTGGGGCAACACCCTTTGTCCTCTGGGCCCCAGGTCCTAGCCCTCAACAAGGGAACCGTTCCTGCACTGCTGTGTTTTTTTGAGTTATGCAATACAAACAGCTTCAAGGAGATGAGCTCCTCCAGTTTTGTTTTTAAACCCTGACTTCACTTGCCCTCTGCAGAGCTTGGCATTTGGGTGGTTTCCTCCTGCCTTCTCTGTTTTCCTTGCTAGAAAACAAAACACCCTTTCCTTGACCCTCCTCCAGAACCAGCCCTTTCCTCCCCAGACTCAGCAATGGAATGAGCCACTGCTGATGAAAGGAAATTCAACAGGAATTGGTGAAGAAGCTACTGAGGAAGTCTAACACACCCCTGCTTTATCTCTGTTTGGACACCTCTTTCCCCCCTGGTGCAGGCTCATCTGCTTGGATGCAGAGTGGGTGCCCAAACTGAGCAGAGACGACGCAGTCTTAGGTGTTAGATTTTCTGTGTAACCTCTTTACCCATTCCTGGTTCCCCCAAGTCAGGAGTATCCCCAAAACATCTGCAGCATAATTCTGCTTAGCATATGGATTCACACCTGACTTTTCAAGAACACAGCTGAAGTGTAAAACATGTGTGACTGGAGTTAGGAGAAAAGTCCAAAAGGTATTGCAAACGTCAGCTCCAGATTATTTTGCTATTTGCATCCCCTTAAAACAAATATTTGCAAAGCGTTTCATCACTCATTAGACCAGACTCATGGTTTATCCTCCTAATGACTCCACGCAGTGGAGAAACCCCGCAGTCTTCTCGCTGGGTTTGGCTTGGTGAAATGGCATGCAAGGCACAGTTGGATTATAATACAATTTTAGTCACAGGTTTCCTAAAACAACCATCCTAGGCTGAGTCACTGATTCCTTTATTTACACAGTTGTCTTAATGCAGACAACCAATATTTTCAGAATAGTTATTAACTCTCAAATTTCTTATGGGGGTGATCCTACTTCCATCCGTAAAATTTTATTTTGCAATATTCTGTCTTTCTCTCTAATCACCTCTAATGACTCAGGCTTGCCATCTATCTGGTGGGGGTCAGCACCTTCAGGATGAGAAGGATGCTCTTTTCATCCTGCCAAAAGTGTGAGTTTGGGAGGGAGGGCTGAAAGGTGGAAGGCATAGAAGTTTGGAAAATCGAGTGCCCAGGGCATGGAAGTTGTGAGAGGGAGCCCAACGGTAGGAATGGCCTGGGATAGAGTGAGAGGAGCCAGGTACTTGGCCTTTCCCACTGGATTCCAGAAAAGTACAAGAGAGAGAGAAAGAAAGAAAAAAGGAAAGAAAAGAAAGATGGAAAGACAGAGAAAGGGAGGGGAGAAAGGAAGATGAAAAGAGAAAGAAAAGAAGAGAAATTATAGCTGTGGTTGGGGCGGGGGCGCGAGGAGGGGGGATGTTGGACAGGCCTGGATATTTTTGCATCAAGAAATGCTTCCAGTTCTACCAATTGAACCTCAGCCAGGGCCTCTGACAAAGCCACACAGCATCCTCTTGTCTCTCCAAGCCTTTCAGAATTTCTCTGCATTTTTCCAGCAGTAGGAGCAGCCGCTGCCAACCTTGGCCCAGCCTCTCATTTGCCAGCTCGCAACCCTACCCACTCGTCTCCTTCTGTTTCTCTCCTTCAAGGTCAAATCCCAGTGCACCTCAACTTTTCAGTGAGAGCCTCAGCCCTCAGTGTCCCGGGGGTGGGGCGGCGGTCGGGGGTGNATAAAATTCAGCTTAGACAAGGGTGAACTGACAGGTACAGGCCCCAAATGGAAAGAATTCCTCATGCTGATGAGAGTTGGTGAGGCTGTGTTTGGAGAATCCTCTAAGGAAAAGGACAGAGGCCTGTGGAAAAGTCAGTGGACAGGGCTGTACCCAGTTTAGCAGCAGGAAAGGAGGGCTTTTCCTCATTTAAAACCCTCCTGTGGAAGCATCTGTCTTGTTCCTTCACCATCTCTCATCACACTCACAATGGAGGTCACCCTGCCTGACGTATCCTTCCTGCTGATGGTCCATACTGTTTCTCGTTTCTTGCTCTTCATCTGGCCAATATATGCCTTGGGGTCAGGAGCCAGTATCTGACCTTCTCACATGCCCTGAGGATCCTTCCTAGGGCTGAGCACCAACCACGACTCAGTAAGTACGTGGAGTGTGTCAGAATGCTTCCCACTTGGCTTAGGAAGCTTCAGAAGCGCCGATGGGACTGCACAAGGGCCAAGCAAGCTATTTCTTCTTTTCTTCTTTTTTTTTCCGGCTGCACTGGGTCTTGGTTGTGGTGCTCAGGCTTCTCTAGTTACAGCACATCGATCTCAGTTCCTCAGTGAAGGATCGAACTCTCATTCCCTGCACTGGAAGGCAGATTCTTAACCCCTGGACCACCAGGGAAGTCCTCAGGCAGGCTATTCAGAGGGAAACAAACCCCCGCTCATTCTAGGCAGGCCACCAGGCTGTGGACACTCTCCCGCCTTTCTTCTGTGCCTTCCTGGCTGTGACCCCGTGTGCTCTCAGCAGAACTGAGCGCTCAGGCTTCTGGGCCTTTTCACACACTGTTCCCTCCACCTGGCTGTCCTTCCCTTGTTCTTCCACCCATGGATTCGTCCGTTCAGTTTCAGGCTAACCCTCCCCTCCCGACAGAGCCACCAGCATCTGATGGGCAGAGCTGGTGAAACCTTCCTTCTAGGGGTCCAGGGTGCTCGGCCTGAGGGTGTCTGGGCCGGCGGCACTGCCACTGAGTTGATGCTGCCTGCTGGGCAGCCCTGCCTCTTCCGCTGAGCTCTGAGTGCCTTGAGGGCAGACCCACATTTCTCCTCACCCCTCAGCTTTTGGTCCTCATCACAGTGCCTGGCACCTAGTACAGATTTATCAAAGGAGCGTGTTGCCCTCATTGGCAAATCATGGGGAAGGTGGGACCAGGGCCCAATAAGTAATGCAGGAACAAGGCAAAGGGGACCCCACTGTGGGACCGGATGAAAGCTGCAGAGAGAAGCCAGGCCTTGGGGCCCCCTTTGATGTGCTGGGGCACCCAGGACCAATCCTGGATAGGATGTTTTGAAAAGTGATGTTTGTGAAGTAATCATTCTGATATCTTTTTTCACTGTAGAGGTTTCTCTGTATTTTCCTTTCCAAACCTTTGTGCAACCTTCTCTTACAGCTTTCAGTTACTCTGCCTGACAAGATCACTGATGGTTATTAATCATCTCCAGGGGTAGACTGGGGGTGGCGAGTGCAGCAGTGTGCTGAGTGGGGGACCAGGAAGAGAGAGTACCGCAAGCTCTGGGTGGCGAGGAAGAGGGGGAGGGGGCGAGGAAGACCATCTACAGCAGCCTGGCTTCAGACCCCCACCCGCCGCCCGAGTGAGGGGCTGAGTGGGCCTCAGCCTCCTTGCCTGGNCTGAGTGGGGGACCAGGAAGAGAGAGTACCGCAAGCTCTGGGTGGCGAGGAAGAGGGGGAGGGGGCGAGGAAGACCATCTACAGCAGCCTGGCTTCAGACCCCCACCCGCCGCCCGAGTGAGGGGCTGAGTGGGCCTCAGCCTCCTTGCCTGGGCCAATAGCGATGGCTTTCTCACTGAGCTGTTCTGAATATTAAGCAAATTAATACATGGGAGCAACCGGAGTAGGGCCTGGCATATGGTAGTCGCCAGACTACGCTGGACTAAGCCAGATCCTGTCACCGTGAACTAGAAGCTGGAGCCCAGCCTGGCTTTCTTCACTTGTGAGCTGTCTGACCTGGGTGGGTCACGTCACCTCACTTCTCCACTCACGTCCTCTGGTCCCTCGTATGGAGACGGAGATGATGACCTTGTCAGCCACTGTTAGAATCAGAGAGAGGATGGGGTGAACGTGTTTTGTAAGCTCTGAGGTGTTTTCTCAAGGTGCTTGTGTAGTTACCTGGGTGAAAGTTTAGGGAGGTGAGAACACCTCAGATGTCCTGTCTCAATGGAGTCAGTGACCGTGAATTAACTTTAAATGCTTCACATTGCTGTAAAGTGATGCTTTAATAGCCATCCAAGTGTCTATCAGGTACCCCTGAGCAAACTGTAACCTCATTATGGTGGCCAACTCTATGCGTCAGCTTGCCTGGACCACAGTTCCCAGACATTTGGCCAGACATTATTCTGCATGTCTCAGTGAGGGTGTATATNTAAAGTGATGCTTTAATAGCCATCCAAGTGTCTATCAGGTACCCCTGAGCAAACTGTAACCTCATTATGGTGGCCAACTCTATGCGTCAGCTTGCCTGGACCACAGTTCCCAGACATTTGGCCAGACATTATTCTGCATGTCTCAGTGAGGGTGTATATGGATGAGATGAACCTTTAAATCATTGGACCTGGAGTCAAGCAGATGCTTGACTCTGTAATGTGGGCGGGCCTTTTGGAATCAGTCAAAGGCCTAAATAGAACAAAAGACTGATGGTCCCCAAAGAAGAAATGAAACTGCCTGCAGACTTGAATTGCAGCGTTGGCTCTTCCCTGTGTCTCCAGCCTGCTGGCCTACTGTGCAGAATTTGGACTTGTCAGGCTCCAAAGTTGCATGAACCAATACCTTAAAAATCAGTTGCTCTCTCTCCTCCTTTCTCTCTCTGTCCACACACACATACACACCCTCCACTGGTTCTGTTTCTCTGGAGCACACTGACTAATGCACCCATCAATATTAGGACTCCTCAGACAGCTTTAAACTATGTACTTCCCAGTCACTGCGAACATGAATTTCACGGGTTCCTACTTTTACACATAGCTGGCCAAATCTAAACTTGGCTGTCCCACCTCACCCATTCTTCCCCCATGAAGTACATAAAGATTCTTACCTATAGGTCCCCCTAACTCCCTCGGCCTCTTGACTGATCCTGGTGCTTCCCCTTATGGCCCCGCAAGGTGACTTGTGCTCTCCCCAAGGGCTGTAGGATAATCAAACCTTTAAACTTTCTCGGTCTTGATGTGCGTCTATCTTACTGATCCCTATCTAAGGGACTAGGATAAAATAGACCACGGCTGCAGCCCAGTGCTAAGAAAACCCTGCCCAGTCTCCAGAGATGGGTGAGGCTATTGTGTGTCATTCTGCTAGAAGCCATGGTACTATTCTATGTGAGATCTGAGGCTGATAGAAACCATAGCCAGCTTCTCGAGCAGCTCAAACCAAAAGAAAAATTCCTTGCATAGAGCAGAAATCATCGTCATTGTTATAAACATACTGTGACCCTGTGAAGAGCCCAAGTGAGCAATGTTCTCAGTGAGCAAATGTTCACCCAGAGTAAGGCTTTTTATCAGTTCCTTCAGGGCCCAGAGAAGTGGCAGTCACCCTGGGAGGGTGTGTCTCAGAAGCATCTGTGTCTGAGACAAAGCTCATTCACCTCCCCTTGGGCGAGACGGGGCTGGCTACCCCTCAAAAAAGCATTAATTCACCTGGGTGACTTATAATATCACAGAATCACACAATTACAGAACCTTAATGTTTCAGAGCCTGGAAGGGAGCTAACAGGTCATCTGGTCCCACACCCCTCATTTTGAGAATCAAAAAAATAATCCCAATTAAAACAAAGGCTGTCACTGACTGTGGTTCCTAGGATGGAGCCCTCAGTGAATGCTAAATATGAGGACAAATGGAAAACAACTTGGACCTATAGCCATTGTTCATTTTGTGGGCTTTCTTACTGATGGAGGAATTGATGAGGGCCCATCATTCATCTGCCCATCTGTTTATCTGTCTATTGTCCCTCCGTCCATCAATTCCTCTGCCTAGTAAGACCTTCAGGCAGCTATACAAAGAGCACAGATTTCGCTGCTCTCACGTCCTCCTCTTTCCTTGCTTTTTTCTCTCACCTAGGATGAATATGAGCGTCAGGCACATGTGTTGGGGGTGGGAGAAAGACCAGTCACTGCTGGTGTTGCTGTGGGGTTTTTGAAACTCTCCAAGTCCCTCACACGCCCATGGTCAATATCACCCAGCCAGGATTGCTTGACAGAACACACTATAGAAGGGAACTTAATGAAGGGGAACCTAAGATGCTGAAGGGCTGAAAACAAGCCCTTCTCTTGTCTTCAGAATACTTTCCAATAGGGTGTCACTGAATGGAGCCCAGGACAAAGAAATGTAAATAAATCCCCACTGAAGCTGCTGTCTCCTCACTTCCTGTGGCCGGTTAAGACTATCCACCTGGCTTCCGCTGGGGGTGAGTTAAACCTCACAGCTGATGGTGGAAAGGGGCTGGGTGAATTCATGAACAATAGTGATGTTGGTTCTTACAGGATCTAAGATAAGGGTAATTAAATCTTGTACTTCAGGCTGTATAAATGGATCTCCGCAGGAGGGCAAGAATTAATTTAATTTCACGTGCACAGCCCTGCCCAACCCCTCCACTAGCTTTATGTGATAGACCCAGTGTATGGCAGAGAAGATAGAGTGAAAGCAGAAAGATTTGTTCCGAGCACCAGGTATTAACCACCACACAAATCAGGAGCTTGAACTTGATGGGGCCCAAGGCTGATCTCATGTGGCAAATCCACAGCTTCTTCCAGCTTCTCCCTGCATTTGGTTTATTACACACAATCTGTACTGGGGCTGTTTTCTCACTTAATGGCAATCCTGAATCACTATCTATTTCCCATCTTCGCCTGCAAAACAGCAACCCGGAGCTAGTGCTCCGCCATAAATACTGGGCCCCATAAAGCCACGGCTGTATAGATTTGCCTTTTTGTGTGTGCACGTCTGATTCACTGGCACTCTGGCAGCCTTCCAGGATCTAGGAGAGGAAAAAAAAAAAAACCATCCTGAGCATCCCAACAGCCTCATTTTGCCCTGTGATATCGAACAACTCATTTCCACTTCACAGGCTCTGCTGAGCTGTGCCACAGAAAGACGAATCCCAGACAAGGAAAGGAAAGGCGGGGGAGGACGGTGGAGGAGATGGAGGGAGGAGGGAAGGGGAGCAGAAAAGGGCTGCATCTATTAAGCTGTTTTTCTTTTGGTGAAAAGAAGCATTTATCAGTGATTTCATATATCATGTGAGAGGTGGCTTCCTGCCAATTTCCAAGAAATCAAACAACCCACTGACATCAGATGCTAAATATAGCACAGCCTTTGCTTTAGGTGAATAAATAATGCCGCTGGAAAGGAATAGGTTCTCTTCAGTTACATGTTTATTATGATCAGGCTGTCAGGCTTGTGTAATCAAAAGAATAATGTCCAGTTCCAAGGAGGAATGGTGGGCAAAGGATCTTCAAACAATTTCGGGAGGTCAGTGATGGAGACCCATGCTCCTTCCCTTCCCTGATGGCCAGCTGAGCCAGGCTCTGGGAAGGAGGTGGGTCATGATGCTGTTGGGGGTTTCAAAGCCCTGATTCATATGTGTGTGTGTGTGTGTGTGTGTTGTATTTTCACGTCTGCCCTCCTTTCCAAACTAATAAGGAAAGAAGGCTTGGAGACCCAAGGGAAATGCACAGAATGAAGACATTCAAGTGCATAGAGACGGTCATGAGATTTTCATGAGGCTGGGTGGAGGTGATGGGAACCGGAGAGACGGCTGGGTGGGGTTTATTTTCAAGATGGCCAAGACAGCCTCTGTGTATTCTGCCAGTCTCTAGGTAAGAATGCTTGTCCAACAGCCATTGGAGCGCCTAACCCCACTGTTCTCAGGCCTCGGCGCTTTTGATTCCACCCCCAAGGGCTTTTAGGTTTGGCATGTTGTGTCAAAGCCATGGGAAGAAGTAAGATTTATGATAAGACCCAGAGATTTCTGCCTTCTCTTCCAGCATCACCCTTCTCCCTGCTCACCCCCAGGCTCACATGGAGGAGGAGAGCCATCCCCAAGGGCTTGTAGGTACTTGGAGGAAGGGGCAGCTGTCAGAAGAAGAAAGGCAAGAAAATTAGTGCGGGTAGATAAGGAGAGACAGTGCATCAAAATATCTCCTGGAAGGTGTTGGATCCCTACTAACGTCTGCAAGATTTCTCTTCACAGTCAGGGATACAAAAGAGGTGGTTACTATGGAAACGAGAGTAAGAGCAGCCCAGAGAAAGGAGAGAGCTGGATATAAAGAGGAAAGAGGAAAAGGCACATAACACTTCTAAATCATCAAAGGGGAATACTACAGCACTTTCCATCTCTGAGAGGAGAAAAATAAAGTCATTGAGCCCAGAGGCTGCTGAATCCAGGAGCAGGGGAGGGGTCAGGGCTCACAGACTCTGTAATCCCTGTTCCCACTGCCTGGGTATTGAACCTGCCTCCCTGCAACTAAGATCGTCAACCAGAAAAGGCTCTGCAGGCTGCTCAGGGAGGCAAACTCCAAAGTGCACCGCATGCTCTTCTCGGCTTGGTCATGACCTTCAGTGATGACCTTGGTGAGATCAGATCATTTTTCTGGGTCATGGTTTCATCATCTACCTTCCTCCCGAAGAGGAATGACAAAGCACTTTGCGCAGGGAAGAAAGGATAAAAGCTTAAGGCAGAAACATTCCAGAATGTCGAGAGCTGTGGATTCAGGGAACAAGGCATGGTCTGCCTCAGCCAGTACCCCGAGCATATCCCAGAGGGCCAGGGAGGCAGGCGCCCAAGCTGTGTTCATCCCCAGTCAGCCTCATTTTGTTTCAGTGTGAGTATTAATGGGGTAAAAGCATTTTCTCTGGCCAAGGAGAGTTTTAACAAGCCATCCGCCTTTTATCAGGACTTAACAAATGCAGTGCTGCAGATCAGTGCTCTCCAATAGAGATAAGACACAAGCCATACAACGTAACGTTACATTTTCTACTAGCCCCATGAAAAAAGCAAAAAGAAACAGATAACATAAATGTTAATCCAATTTATTTATGCCCGGTATATCCAAACTATGATTATTTCAAAAAAATCAATCTATAAATTATTAATGGGGTATTTTGTATTCCTTTTTTCATATTAAGACTTGGAAATCTGGTGTCTCAAGGGTTCAGTAGCCACATGGGGCTGATGGCTACTGTAATAGACAGGGAGGCTCTAGAATTTTCCATTAGACATAGAAGGAAAACAAAGAAAGAACACAAAGACGAATGTAAAATAGGTCTGTTTGACTCACACTGATTCTAACCACTGGCCTTGTCTTACTGGGGGTACAATAATTACACACACACACACACACACACATACACACAGAACAGAGAGTCAATCTCACACACTTCTTTCTGTTGTTGAATGGTGGCCCTCCTGTGTTAAGATGAAGGAGAATTTCCATCTAACATCCTCAGCCTCTGTGCCAGTGAAATCAGACAAACCCAGTTCAAGACCTGTCTCTCTATTCCTTCCTGAGTGATTCTTTCTGAGACAGTTTCTTAACCTTTCTGAGTTTGCCTCCGTTGTGAAATGGGAACGCTAGTACAGTAAGTCCCCTACACACGAATGAGTTCCATTCCGAGTGTGAGCTTGCAAGTCCGGTGTGTTTGCAAGCCCAACAAAGTTAGCCTAGATACCCAACGCACTCACACAATCAGCTATATAGTACTGTAATAGATTTATAATACCCTTCATAAATAATACATAAAAAAACATAGAAAACATTTTAAATGTTACAGGATAGTATCTTGAAAAGCACAGTAGTACAGTACAACACCTGGCATACAGGGACTAGGGACTGGCATTGAGAAAACAGGCAAGAGGGCAACTGCCTGGAGGAGGGAGGGGGGTGGGAGATGGAAGAGGTGAAGGACTGTCAGCAACGGGAGATGGAGGGCAAGCTGCAATTTCACATACATCTGACATTAATGGAACGCACATTCAAATCTTTGAAATTTTGCAACTTGAAGATTAGTATGTAAGGGACTTACTGTAGTTAGGTCACACAATTGCTTTTAGGCTTAAATAAAGTAAAGCCAGAAGCAGATTTAACATAGAACAGATTCCATGGGGGTATTTCACTTCCTATTCCTTGCCCAGCTCTGATCTATCAGTCTGTCCTTGAGTATCTCATCTTCTCAAGGCCCGTGTGAATGAAGAAACTAGAATCGTGCATTTCTTCACGTAGTGGGAAAACACCAGAGTAGAAACAGGACTTTAACGGCAAGGATCTGCCTTCTTTCACTGATAAACTCAACCAAATAGCTGGGTGTTTTCCCAGCACGGAAAAGTACTGAGACTTAGTGAATGAGGAAGAGCCCTTCGTTTGATGGTCGTGGACAACATAGTGAGTGAGATATTTAGAAAAGGTAATTTAAATGTGTCCTTTGTCACAGTAGCCAAGACATGGAAGCAACCTAAATATACACGGACGGGTGAATGGATAAAGACGTGCTACAGGTACACAATGGAATATTATTCAGCTACAAAAAAGAATGAAGTAATACCATCTGCAGCAGCATGGATGGACCTAGAGATTATCAGGCTAAGTGAAGTAAACCAGACAGAGAAAGACAAATACCATATGATCACTTATATGTGGACTCTAAAATACGACACACATGAACTCATCTACAAGACAGAAACAGGCTCATTCAGTGCAGTTCAGTCACTCAATCGTGTCCGACTCTGCAACCCTATGAACCGCAGCACGCCAGGCCTTCCTGTCCATCACCAACTCCTGAAGTTTACCCAAATTCATGTCTATTGAGTCAGTGATGCCATCCAACCATCTCATCCTCTGTCGTCCCTCCTACCCTCAATCTTTCCCAGCATCAGAGTCTTCAAATGCATCAAGGTATTGGAGTTTCGGCTTCAACATCAGTCCTTCCAATGAAAAGCCAGGATTGATCTCCTTTAGGATGGACTGGTTGGATCCCCTTGCAGTCCAAGGCACTCTCAAGAGTCTTCTCCAACNCCGCCCCGCGCCACCTGCCCAGGTTCTGGCCCCGGGAGGGCCCGGTCTCCCAGGGGCCGGTTCCTGACCCTCTCTTGTGGGAGGCCGGCTGAGGGCCGGTGAAAGGGTTAGTCGCTCAGCAGTGTCTGGTTGTTTGCGACTCCATGGATAGTAGCTCTCCAGGCTCCTCTGTCCATGGGATTCTCCAGGCAAGAATACTGCAGTGGGCAGCCATTCCCTTCAGCGGATCTTCCCGACCCAGGGATTGAACCCGGGGCTCCAGCATTGCAGGCAGATTCTTTATTACCTGAGCCATCAGGGAATCAAATCCGTTTATTATGTGATCCCTGTAACTTAGGTGATGACAAGGTCCTAGAAAATGTGGGACCTAATAATATAAAGACCATACACCACGCCATTAGTCAAAGATAACTAAATTCATTAAGCCAAAAGTATGTTGAACTTTCCTCCCTTGCATATACATTTTCTAATAATTATTTTTCATGCCTTGAGCGTTTACTATTTCCTACTGCTTTGCACCAAGTTCTGGAGATAGTGACCTGTTAGCAGACCGTTAAAGTGCGAATATTTTGGTGTTATGTTTTAAGCAAAATTGGAAAGTCATACTGAATCACTGTTAGAACATTTTTCATGGCTGCTTACTTTTCATTCCCTTATGCTCATGTGCCTGTGGCTATTTGCTTCAGTCCCTAAATCATGCCTCACTTTTTCGACCCCATGGATAGTAGTCCACCAGGCTCCTCAGTCCACGGGATTTCCCAGGCAAGAATACTGGAGTGGGTTGTTGCTTCCTTCTCAGTAGNTCTCTTAGATGGCTGGCCCAATGAATAATTTTAAAATATGACATTTTCTATGTCTTAAAGTGTTTTCAGTAACTTGATCTACTTTAAATCATATATCTCACTCATTTTTTTGTTTTATCAGTCATTTAACCATAATAAAATAATATTTATAAAACTGTGAAAAGATTATTATAATACAAACATCATGTAATTCATACATGAAACCAGTTTAAGAGCTAGAATATTTCTACTACCCTAGAAGCTCCCGGTGTGTCCCATCCTAATCTTTTTTCTCTGCTGCTCAGAAGCCATCACTCATCTCAAGTGAATCAATCAATCCTCTTAAGAAGCAATCAAATAATCTCAAAATTTGTATCTACCATTACTTGTTTTCTTTATATATCTATGTTTATATCTATAAATAAAATATTAGTCTTACACATATTTGAACTTTGTGAAAATTGAATAACGTTTGTATTCTTCTGTAACTTGCTTTTTTGCTCAACACTGTATCTATGAGATTCATCTACGCTTCTGCCTGTAGCTGTAGTTTATTCACATGTCATTGTTATATATGCTGCTAAGTCGCTTCAGTCGTGTCCGACTCTGTGCGACCCCACAGACGGCAGCCCACCAGGCTCCCCCGTCCCTGGGATCCTCCAGGCAAGAACACTGGAGTGGGTTGCCATTGCCTTCTCCAGTGCATGAAAGTGAAAAGTGAAAGTGAAGTCGCTCAGTCGTGTCCGACCCTTAGCGACCCCATGGACTGCAGCCTACCAGGCTCCTCCGTCCATGGGTTTCCAGGCAAGAGTACTGGAGTGGGGTGCCATTGCCTTCTCCGTCATTGTTATATAGTATTTCATTATCAAAGTCAATGAACACTGAGCTGATTTCAGGGTTTTTTTGCTATTATAAACACTGCTGTTATGAATATTCTTGTGCATGATTCTTGGTACACATATGCAAGAGTATCTTTGGAATATATAACTTGCTGGGTTTAGGGTATGTATATATTCAGCTTTACTAGATAGAGTCAATTTGTTTTCCAAAGTNGACTGCAGCCTTCCAGGCTCCTCCATCCATGGGATTTTCCAGGCAAGAGTACTGGAGTGGGGTGCCATCATTGGTCCTACAGAACTGTTGTGGCAGCGAATAAGGAAGCAAACTTCGGGAAGTTGAAAGACAGTGAGGCCAAGGGTTGATGTCTGACTCAAGAGGCTGATATGCTCCCTCCTTGCTCTGTCACTGAGCATCAATGTGACCTTAGTCATTGAGTCTTCAAACTTAACTAACACCTCTCATTTGAAGGCCAAGCTCACTGAGCCGAACCCAATGAACACCAGTTTCACTAACTAACTGAAGATAAAGAGAGGATTCAGGAGCTACACCTGGAGGTTGAGAGCCTGAAGTTGCAGATAAAGGGGTGAAACGAGGTGAGTACCTGTGACATGCCAGGCTCTGTGCTGTCTAGGCCCTCCCCAGGTCTAGAAGCTCATGGATCAACACAGTGGTTCTGTGGTTTTTCCAACACCAATCAACTGGTTTTTCAAGTCTCTGATACCAACAGGGTGTCCTATAGTTCAATCTAGTTCTGACACTAACTGCCTGGAGTTAGCGCAGGACCCCCCCTCCCCCAACAACACACACACACACACCCCAGATCAAGGGCTCAGTGCCATGAGACTGCTCCCACTTCAAGCACCAGCTGCAAATGGGGTCCCCAGCCCACTTGCTCTCTGGGCAGCTGGCTACAAATTCAGTGGTTCCCATGACCTGCCTTCAGGTTCTATAATATATTACAAGGACTCACTGAAGTCAAGACTTATGATTACTGTTAATTGTAAAGGAGAGAAATGAACAGTCAAATGCAGAAGTATTTACATTGGACAAGGTGTGGAAGGGTCCCCAGCACAGGAGCCCCTATTGTGTTGGGGTGTACCACTCTCCCAGAATGTGAATGTGGTTTCCAGACCAAAAGCTCCTGGATTTTAGGGATTTTGGTGGAGGTTTCATTAAGTAGGCGTGATTGATGAAAGCATTGGCCATTGGAAATTGAACTCAATCCCCAACCCCTCTCACCTCCATGGAGGTGATGCTGAGGTGGGGTGGGGCTGAAATTTCCAACCCTCTCACTATATGTTTGGTTTCCCTGGGAACCCCCATGAGCCATCTCATCAGCATAAACTCAGGTGTGGTCAAAGTGTTATGAATAACATTCCTATCACTAGGAAATTCCAAAGGTTTTAAGAACTCTGTGCCAGGAAATGAGGACAAAGGCCAAATAAATCTATGTGTTTTTAAAATCATACCACAGGTAGACAAGAAATCAACCCTAAATTCATTGGAAGGATTGTTGCTAAAGCTGAAGCCCCAATACTCTGGCCACCTGATTCAAAGAATTGACTCATTGGCAAAGACCCTGATGCTGGGAAAGCTTGAAGGCGGGAGGAGAAGGGAATGACAGAGGATGAGATAGTTGGATGGCATCACCAACTCAATGGACATGATTTTGAGCAAGCTCCGGGAGATGGTGAAGCACAAGGAAGCCTGGTGTGCTGCAGTCTATGGGGTTGCAAAGAGTTGGACACAACTGAGCGACTGAACAACAACAGGTAGACAGGAATGTGAGTGCATGTGGTGGTTGCTCTGAAGGGCTAAGGAGAGGTGATTCTGAGCATCCCTTCCTGCTGACTAGGGAGGCCATATAAAGGATGTGGTCCGTGAGGGAACTATATTTGCAAAGGTTCACTATGGCCACAGTGCAGTGTACATTTGAATCCTAATATCTGTATGACTTTGAACAGGTGACCTGCACCTATGAGCCTCCATCATCCCATCCATAAATGGGGCCAATAATAGCAATATTCAGGGTTAATATGGGACATAATGAGACTCTTTAAGGACAGCATTCACACCATGCCTCACACATATGAATCATTTGGTGAATTTAAGTTGTCAAATTTAAGTTGGTGATGATGTTGATGATAAAGGAAAATTTCAGAGGAATAGTGAGAAATTGTATGTGGCCGAAGAACTTGACAGAGAAGTAGCCCCAGGTACCTTGTGATTTACGAGACCTCTGTTTACTCAGGCAACCACAGGCAGGCCACCGGATAACTGGATCATAGACAATTACTAAATGGTCCGTTGGGGGACCTTGGCTCTTTCTGCCGTGGGCACTGCAGGGCTCCCCTTTCTGTAGCAGCCTCCTCAAGACCTCGAGATTTTGCCTAATTTAGCTGGCAATGGACCCAAATTTGATGATGCTCCTAATTAGAAAGAGCTCCTGTTTAAAACAACAGCCATAAAAGAAACCAAAAATATTTTTTTAAACAAAGCAAAAACAGTCTGTATCTAATCAAAACAGGAGCGAGAGGGCCAAGTTTTTGTGAGGCAGTCTTCCTGCTTGGAGTAGATATGCCTGAAATAGGACCATGGGAGCCTAGGGCTTGGGGTGCCCCAGACTCCATGAGTGAGGGTAATGGGGAGACCCTGAGAGTGGAGATGGCCTGCTTGTTGAGGTGGGCTTGTTGATCTGGGTGGGCCCTGGGCTGGTCTTGGGAATGTGGCCAGCTGAGCCAAGGGTGTGTCCAGCATGGAGGATATAGGTGCCCCCAGGCTGTACCTGCAGCTCCTCCCTCTTGCAGAGAAGACAGGAGTGAACAGCAGTAGATTTCAGGCTGGTTGCCCTTCCTCTGGGGCTTCCCAGGTAGCCCTAGTGGTAAAGAACCCACCTGCCAATGCAGTTCGATCCCTGGGTTGGGAAGATCCCCTGGAGAAGGAAATGACAAGCCACTCCAGTACTCTTGCCTGGAGAATNTCAGGCTGGTTGCCCTTCCTCTGGGGCTTCCCAGGTAGCCCTAGTGGTAAAGAACCCACCTGCCAATGCAGTTCGATCCCTGGGTTGGGAAGATCCCCTGGAGAAGGAAATGACAAGCCACTCCAGTACTCTTGCCTGGAGAATCCCATGGACAGAGTAGCCTGGCGGTCTACAGTCCATATGGTCCTAAAGAGTCGGACACGACTGAAGCGATTTAGCACAGCACAGCCCTTCTTCGGCATACCTACTACCACCCAAGGTAGCATCTTCCCCTCCCTGCAAAGAAATGCCCCATTTGGGGCCCTGAGGCTGGAGTGGGTCCATTACCCACATCTTTACAGCATCCTGGGTGCTGCTTTGCGAGCCCAGGGCTGGGAGTGCGGGAAGGGGGCTATCAGGCCTTGGGTGCAGATCCCTGGACTTCTGTGATCGATATACCCCACGCCAGTACCAGAACTGGGGTATATTCAGCCACGGCCAAGTTCACCGCTGCCTTTTGCTATGGGCCAGATGCAAGCCAGTGTCAGGGTCCTGGGTTTTTAGCTTTTTTTCTGGATGGATGTCACCTTTCGATTCAAGAACAAGGAGACCCAGAAGGAAATGCTGGCAGGTGGGGGCCTTGCACACTCCTTGGCCTACAGCCAGCCTGGTGCCTCCCAGGAGGGCCCCCAACCAGAGAAAACAGGACTTCCCCCACTTCTGGAGCTCCTCTGGAGGCCAGGGTACACATGTGGGTGCCAGGCACTGTGCCAGATATTAAGGAAGCAGAGACCCCGAAAAGGAGACCAGACCAGGGGCGTTCATCCTCAGACCTCAGTATGGGGCACATAGAACTGCTTATGAGCTTTGCGGGTACCCAGGCCTCGCCCCTGTGGTTCAGATTCATTGTCAAAACCGCCCTAGGAGCTCATACATAGATGGTATGATTTCCCATGGATCTTTGGGGAATCACTGACCAAAATGAGCTCAGAGGACGAAGACACACCACAACTTGGGAGTCCTAGGTTGTAGGAAGAAAGTCTGGAGGGATTTCTTGGTGTGGTACCCAAGCCAAGTGAATCTTAAAGAACAAGGATGGAAGTGGAGAACGAGCAGGATATTCCAGGCTAAGTGCCACAGGAGTGCGGGAACTGTGGTGTAAACGCCCCCTGGGGCAGGGCTGCCTCATGGGCAGGTGACTTGAGCATAGTAAGTCCCAGAGATTCAAAGGAGTTTTTTTCCAAGAACGCGTTTGTAAGTACAATATGTTCCTAAGTCCAGCAACATTAGCCTAGATACCCAACTAACATAATCGGCTATATGTAGTATACTGTATATGTATATAGCACAATATTGTAATAGATTTATAGTACTTTTCACACAAAGACACTGTACCCTATACAGTACTCTACAGTGAAGTACACCAAAGCATGACCACTTGGATGCACACCCCTGGCAATATAAGTCAGACATGTGAACTAACGTATGCGATTGGACGTGTGAACACTTGTTCGCATCTTTGAAAGTTCACAACTTGAAGGTTCGTAGATGACTTACTGTAGTCACACAGGCCCTGTGCTTGGAGTTTAAGGCCCTGCTGACAGCATTTTAAAAATCCTCAATTTAAAAACATGGCTTATTTATGTATTCATTCTTGGCTGCGCTGGGTCTTAGTTGCTGCGCACAGGCTTTTCTCTAGTTGTGGTGAGCGGGGGCCACTCGCTAGTTGCAGTGTGTGGGTTTCTCATTGTGGAGGCTTCTCTTGTGCACATGGGCTCTAGGGCACACAGGCATGAGTAGTTACGCTGTACAGGCTTAGTTGCTCCGTGGCATGTGGGATCTTCCCAGACCAGGGATGGAACCTGTGTCCCCTCTGCGTTGGCAGACAGATTCTTAACCACTGGACCACCAGGGAAGTCCTAAAATCCTCAGTTTCATCTTTGAGTTTGTGGTTTGAAGCAAGGACCCTTGCCCTGGGGCAGGGAGGGGGTCGGGAAATGGCAGGAAGCCCAGGTCTGAGCCGGGAGGAGTAGAGGTGGCTAAAGAGAGAAGGTCTCCAAATGCCAGGTCTTGGATTTTGACCCAGAAGGAGTAAATTTTAAGAGGGAATGAAGTAGTTAGGTTTGCATGCTGCGATGACCACTCTGGGACCTGGGTGAGTCTACCCACAGGTCCAGGGGCCTCGAGAAGGCCACCAGGATAAGGCCAAGATGCCAGTAGCAGCTGGAGAAGGGGTGGTTGGGAGAAACAAGAGGTGGGGGTTTGGAATCAGAGAAGCGGGTAAAAGAGATAAAAGGCAAGGATAATTCCCAGATTTCTAGCTGAGCCAGTGCGTGGCTTGGTGCTGTTCAGTCGCTCGGTCATGTCAGACTCTTTGTGACCCCGTGGACTGCAGTATGTCAGGCTTCCCTGTCCTGCACTGTCTCCCTGAGTTTGTGCAAACTCATGTCCGTTGAGCCAGTGATGGCATCCAACCATTGCATCCTGTCACCCCTCTCCTCCTGCTTGGGACGTCACTAACGGAAAGAAGTGCACTGCTGTCTGTTTCCTTGTTCATTTTCTCCTCTGCAATGGTATTTATGCTAAGGAGTCGACATTGTTCACCTTTGTCAATAAGAGCTGTTTTCCAGCATACAAATACCTCATCCTTTAAGAGAAAAACACAGATGAAGAAACTGTAATCCGGTCCCAAATTCACCCACTTCTAGACATCCCTCATATTATTTGCTGGACACAGCTTCAACAGACCTAGAATTTCATTTGTTTCCCCGCCCTCTGCCCCTGTTTTCTATCCTGAATATCAGTTATTTTTTTCCTTTTGCTAGAAACCCAGCACTGACCTTGAAAATATCACTCATGTTTAAACACACTCTGGGTGTTTGACCAGACATGGAGAGCTGCTTAGATGTGACCTCAAGACACCCTTGCTCCAAAAGCAGCTGCCTATGGGGCTCAGCCCAGATGGGCAAGCGTCCAGTGGATCTGAGGCTCGGGGAAAAGAAATCTAAAGTTAATGCATTTTGTCCAAGCCCCTTTGATCTGGAATCAGGCTGACAATTCTGTGAGACCAGAGTTGCCCACAAGATTTTCAGGCTTTCCTCCTATTCAGCCGTCTTCCCTCTGGTGTCTTATAACTTAAGCTTTGAATAACTTGATATATACAAATTAAAATCACCCTGAACTATGAATGTAAGATCTTTAAAAGAAAACATAGATTTTGTCCAAATTAGACATCCTGGAACTGAGAATCACGAGCTTCCTTTGAGCCAGTTTATTTACAGCAAGAAAATTCAGCTATGAAAAAAGCTTACATCAACCACACTGCTCTCACAGGAGGCAGCAAGAAAACATTACTTTTAATAAATAATAATGATTCAACAGATATTTTAATAGCATTTTTCCTACTTCTAAAAGTAATATGTACAGATTGTAGATATTTTGAGAATACAGAAAACTGCAGGATGAAAAACAAAATCACTCATAAACCATTACACAGAGATAATATTGTTCATGTTTTGATGTGTTTCTTTTCAGCTTTCTTCCTGTGCACACATTGATAAATTCTTTTCTAAGTCGTTCTAAAGCATTCTAAAGGTGGAGATCGTGGATTAAATTATAACACTCATTTGAAAACCAGATTGGTTTCATAGCCATATTTTTTTCTAATCAAAGAAACAAAGTATCGTCAGAAAAGAAAACTTGTGGAACAGAGAAAAATCTCAAAGGAAGACAACAAAAATCACTTGGATTCCAACCAAAGAAAACTATGATTAATGTTTTGCTGGGCACCTTCCAGTATTTTTTCCATGTGTGTATGTGCCTTTCTTATTTATTAAAAAACATCAAACAGTGTATCCTCTTTTACTGTTCGCATATTTCACAGAGTGATACAGAATGAATGGTTCCCATAAGAATAAATGTTTTTCTACAACGTGATGTTTAATGGCTGCCTAGATGGTATTCCTCTTTATAGATTTATAATAATTTACCTACCCAATGTACTTTGTGGGACTGGTAAGTTGTAATTTTTATTTTTGATAGAAATGCTAAGTTGCCTCTGGAATAGTGGTACTAATTCATATTTTACTAATTCAGGCTTTTGAGAACATGATTTTATGGTAAACATAATAATCTGTATGTTGTCATTTGGGACAATTAAGGCAGAAACCAGTATTGTGAGGGCTACACAGAAAGTCCACGGGCAGAATCACCTTCATCTAGATCAAGGGTATATTCTTGCATGCGCTTTATGCTTGGGCTTCCCTGGTGGCTCAGACATGAAAGAATCCGTCTGCAATGCAGGAGACCTGGGTTTGATCCCTGGGTGGGGAAGATCCCCTGGAGAAGGGAATGGCTACCCACTCCAGTGTTTTTGCCTGGAGAATTCCACAGACAGAGGAGCCTGGTGGGCTATATAGTTCATGGGGTCGTAAAGAGTTGGACACAACGGAGCAACTAACACTTTATGCATATTCTCACTTAATTCTCACAAGAAAAGAGTTATTTTTAATCCTTATTTCCAGATAAAGAAAATGGGACCCAGAAACGTCAAACTGCTGCCTTTCCCATTCACTGTATTGTGGTGTCTTCATGACTGCAGACTTCCATATCTGCAGACAATCCAGCTGTGCTGCAGTCTGAGAATCCTAAAGTGTAACCCAGTTTTACAAACATCAAATGCATCAAACCCCTGCAGAAACCAATACTTGATTTTAAATAAGTCAGTAACATATACCCCCTCTTTTTTGATAAATGCAACACGAAAGATCGTGCCCCTGGATTTATTTTGTAGGTAAAAATAGCTCCCAGCTTATAGTCTCTTTTGGGGAGATGGCTAGGGGTGAGGGGAGTGGAGCGGGCTTGAGAAAGAGAAGAACAACGTCTTTAGACAATGAGCAAGGTGTAAAAGCTTGTCTCCTAGGTCTAGATTGGCAGACCTCCCGCCTTGACTCAGAAGGAGGGAATTTGCTTTGGTTTCCTAACTGGGTTGCCTTGTTTATCAGCCACAGGGCAAGAGACATGCCACAGCAATGAAATAAAGTTGACATGTCATACTGGGGAAAAGGGGGTTATTCAACAGGCTGAGTCACTCACTGCTGGACTGCAGGTATGGGTGAGACACCCTGCAAAGACTCAGAGCGAATGCAGATGAACTGTGGGTGAGTAACAGAGAAACAGGCCTGCGGATGACCTAACACTCCCGAAGTATTTTGAAATTCCTGTATCATAAAAATGAGAATGAAAAAGTTTCCAGCAGACGTATGCTCACTTTTGCTTTGTAACAACTCCTGAGCATATGTCTGGAGACTTAACAGACACAGAGAACAGACTTGTGGTTGCCATGGGGGTTGGGGGTGGGGGAAGGGATGGATTTGGGGTTTGGGCTTAACAGATGTAAACTATTATATACAGGATGGATAAACAACAAGGTCCTACTGTACAGCACAGGGAACTGTATTATTCAATATCTTATAATAAATCATAATGAGAAAGAATGTACGTGTGTGTATATATGTAAAACTGAACCAGTTTTCTATAGAGCAGAAATTAACATTCTATATCAGCTATATTTTAATAAAATAAATTTCAAACATTTCCTCACTGATGTCCACATGTAGCCCATTTAATTATCACAACAGTCCTGCAAAATTACTTTTATTATTCCCCTTTCTTGGACCATTTAGGTCTCAGGAAAGGCTGAGGCTTAGTGAGGACTTTGCCCCAATAGAACTTGCACACATGTGAAGTCAATTACCTCTTAGTTAATAAAACTATTAAATGAGACAATACTTTGAAAATCAAGTTAGTAGGATACCATATTAGAATCAAGACACACTTGAAAAAGCATTTAGTCCAAACTCATTTTATAGATGTAGAAACTGCATTGCAAAGAGATGAAGCAACTTGCTTGATGTTAGGCAATTGGCTGGAAAAGAGCTTGGGAACTGGCTGAAGGCAGGTAGATCTTCCCCAATACTCTTCCCATCATCCACTCTACCTATCCAGATCATCAGCAGATTGGCAGATGTGTAATAAATGGCATTAGGAAATTGAGGTTAAGAGATGGATAGATGAAATACACCAGATGAACAGAAAATTTTAGATTCTCCTTCAGGCCCTGGGCTAACTAGCTGTATTCTCTCCAAGTCCCTGAGCCTCTGTGAATCTCAATTACACGTATAAAGTGAAAGTATAGTTGCTCAGTCGTGTCCGACTCTTTGCGACCCGTGGACTGTAGCCCATCAAGCTCCTCCATCCATGGGATTCTCCAGGCAAGAATACTGGAGTGGGTTGCCATTTCCTTTTCCAGGGGATCTTCCCGACCCAGGGATTGAACCCAGGTCTCCCACATTGCAGGCAGACGCTTTAACCTCTGCACCACCAGGGAAGCCCAAAGGGAGTCATAAATACTCATGGACTACTACCTGCACGTATAGAATACAGCTGATTCTCTGTATTTGCAGATGTGAGGAGCTGTCCTTTCGGGCGGATCCACAACAGAACTTGAGCCCCCTTGATTTGGATACCCACAAGAGGTCCTGAAGCCACTCTTTCATGGATACCAAAGGACGACTGTACTTGATTAACTGTTAAGGTTTAATGAGTGTAAGGCATTTGCGTTCATTCATGAAACCACACTGAAAGATCACACACTGGGTTTTCATCCAGATGAGCTCCTTGAGGATGGGAAATATACTTCTTCATTTTTGTATATCAATAGGTATTTTTAAGGTATTTTAAAGGTAAGTGAACAAATTAATAGTATAGCTTTTGTGTAAGTGCTCTTCCTTATTACCATGACCCAACTGAGCTTAGGGACTCACCCAGTCAGTATGTTATCCACCAGGGTTCTTGGCCTTCCCCAGTCAATAGAAATTGACTACAGGCTAGACAAGAAATTCAGGCAAGGCTTTACTGGGGTCCCTGCTGCAGCAGAGGGGAGCAAGAACAAGCAACAGAATCCCATGCTTGCTCACTCCCCGAGGAGGGACACTTGTTCCTTATATGAGGTGAAGCTGGGGGTGTGTCCAGTGGTCAGGCAGGAGGGGAGGCTTAGGTGGTTTGCGGGCGCCTCAGGAGGTGCTCTGTGCAGGGGGCATGTGCAGTACCCTGCTTTGCTCCCAACACTCTGTTTTTGCTCCAGGCTTCTCAAAAGTGGCAGATGGGTTTTTAGTCTCTTTGTATCTTTTAGGTTCAAAATTTGCCCTTACTGAGCTAGCATGCAGTTATTTTTAGTCCTATATAGTTTCTTTGTATTTTGTTGCTCCAGGAGAGGTGTGTCTGGTTGCAAGCTTTGCAACACTAGACAAAGGGTCCCAGGTCCCAAGCCTATCTCAAGTATAGAGGCTGAATTAAACCAAAAGTGATACATTTCAAAGGGACAGGGGAGCACCATAAATGCCCATGATTACCACTTGGACTGAAGGGCTTCATCTTAATAAACTCTGAGGACTAGTTGTTTCTTAACCTCCTGGAATCCAGTCCTGTTTGCTTGTTTTTTTTTCCCTTTTTTTTAACATCCACATTTCCCATTATCTTGAAAATGTCCTCTGCTTTAGAAAAAAAAAGTAGGTATATGAAGGTAAAAGACATTTGATCCTTAAGCCACACAATGCATAGAACTTAACTCTAGTTATATTTCAGATTTAGTGTCAAAAGAAAACTTTTCAAAATTTCTGACCATAGAGCAGGGAAAGATCTTTAAAACTTCGACCGGAAAACTCTAAATTGAAAGGATACATACACCTCAATCTTCATAGCAGCACTATGCACAACAGCCAAGATATGGAAGGAACATGTAAGTGTCCACTGACAGATGAACGGATAAAGAAGATGTAGGATTTACATACAGTGGAATAGTCCTCAGCCATAAGAAGCAGGAAATAATGCCATTCGAAGCAACATGGATGGACCTAGAGATTATCATACTAACTGCTGCATGTCAGAAAAAGAAACACATATAGTATACAATATTGCTTACATGTGGAATATTAACTATGATACAAATACAATACGCACTTTTCTACAAAACAGACTCAGAAACAGAAAACAAGAAGGAAAAGGGGTTGGGAAGGGCTAAATTAGGAATTTGGGATTAACAGATACACACTATTATATATAAAATAAACAACAAGGTCCTAGTATATAGCACTGGGAACTACATTCAATCTCCTGTAATAAACCACAGTGGAAAAGACTATGATAAAGAAAATACATATGTGTAACTGAATCATTTTGCTGTATACTAGAAACTAGATTGATAAATTAATTCATTAAACGTTCAAATTCCCATTTATCAAAAGACTCTATTCCCCAACTCTGTTTGAATTAAGATGTTAAACATATGTTGGTGTGTGTCACACTTGGGTATCACCACCCCAGAAATGAGGTGTTCAGCCAAAGTTTGCTGCCACACCCAACACGGCAGTAATTCAGGAAGACATCCACCTGGCAGGACCTTCATGTTCCCATGAGAGCTTTATCTAGATGATTTAGGGACTGGAGGATGGAGTGTGGGAGGAGCGCGCAAATCCTTTGTTATCAATGGAAAAAGAATGTAATACACACGACTAAACAGATGTCATGAACACCTTGAAGGAAAGCAGCAGATCTTATATCTTCCTAGATCGGAAGACCCTGGACACGGGTACGAACACAAAGGCTCTTAATACATGGAGGTGTGGAAAACAATGTCATCTTCACTCAGATAGGAAAGCTATTACTTAGATCACTATTTTCACCAGAGGTTCCTCACTCTTTCATATTCATCAACCAGGGGCTGTCCTCTCCAGCCTCTATTGCCTATAACTATCATATCAAACAAACAAACAAAAAAATCCACACACAAATAAACCCTCAAAACAACAACAAAAAAAGGTTGTCCACAGAACAAATAAATTCCCCCAGTAGTGACAGCAATATTGTGTTTTGGGTTTCCCGAGCGGCACTAGTGGAATCTGCCCGCCAGTGCAGGTGACGTAAGAGACGTGGGTTTGATCCCTGGATTGGGAAGATTCCCTGGAGGAGGGCATGGCAACCCACTCGTATTCTTGCCTGGAGAATCCCATGGACAGAGGAGCCTGGCGGGCTACAGTCCATAGGGTCACAAACAGCTGGACACGATTGAGGCGACTTAACACGCACACAGGCATACTGTGTTTTACAGTTTGCAAACAACATCAAATATAATATCTCACCTGAATCTCACAACAACAAGTAAAATCAGATACTGTTCATCTTATATCATAGATGAAGAAACTAAAGGTTAGAGAGGTTGTGTGTCTTTTGCAAGGCTACACAGGCAGGAGGTGGCAAAGCCAGGACTTGAAATTCCAGGTAAAGGGAACACAGTGGGAAGCCTTAGTTTCCAGTGGTCATGTGTGGATGCGAGTGTTGGACTGTGAAGAAGGCTGAGCGCTGAAGAATTGATGCTTTTGAACTGTGGTGTTGGAGAAGACTCTTGAGAGTCCCTTGGACTGCAAGGAGATCTAACCAATCCATTCTGAAGGAGATCGGCCCTGGGATTTCTTTGGAAGGAATGATGCTAAAGCTGAAACTCCAGTACTTTGGCTACCTCATGTGAAGAGTTGACTCACTGGAAAAGACCCTGATGCTGGGAGGGTTTGGGGGCAGGAGGAGAAGGGGACGACAGAGGATGAGATGGCTGGATGGCATCACTGACTCGACGGACGCGAGTCTGAGTGAACTCCGGGAGTTGGTGATGGACAGGGAGGCCTGGCGTGCTGTGATTCTTGGGGTCGAGAAGAGTCGGACACGACTGAGCGACTGAACTGAACTGAAAGGAATAGTGTGAAATGAAGACGATATCAACTTTCTCCCCAGAAATGTGTTTAATTTTACTCTTGGCTTTTTAATAGGGTTGGTTTGGCCATACATCTTATAATTGAGAACACATAGAGACGAGGGGTCATCATACAGAGTGTAGCACGTCAGAAAGAGAAAATCAAATATCACATATTAAGGCATGAATGTATAGAAAAATATAGAAAAATGATAAACGTATTTGCAGGGCAGGAATAGAGATGTAGACACAGAGAGCAAATGCATGGATGCCAAAGAGAGAAAGGTGAGGCGGGACGAATTGGGGGGGTGGTATGGACTGGGAGATTGGGATTGACATATATACTATGTACAAACTAGCCGACTAATGAGAACATACTGTGTAGCCTAGGGAACTCTACTCAGTGCTCTATGGTGACCTAAATGGGAAGGAAGTCCAGAAAAGAGGGGATATACATATACATATAGCTGATTCACTTTGCTGGGCAGCAGAAACTGACACAATATTGTAAAGTAACTATATTCCAAAAAATTAATTAATAAATAAATAAAATCACTAACACCCATCTCTCCTTACAAAAGGGCAGGGGACAATACTCTCTCTTGGGTATTTGTTGAGACTTCCCGTCCTGCACGAATGCATCCTCCTCACTTCCATGTTTGATCTGATTTTCCTCCCTCTTTGACCTCTTGCACTGGGACTCTGGCAAGCAATATTTGTCTAAGGCCTTTCTCTGAGTTTGGTGAAATTGTTAACATCAGTAATGACACAAGCAGTCACCCGCTAAAGAATCCTGCTTATTATGGGCCAGCACCAAGTGTTCTGCATGCATTATCTCGTTTAGCCTCCCAACAACTCTATGAGGTAAGGACTATTTTGGTCCCTAATTGACGAATACACCGAGGGGCAAAGAGATGAAGTAATGTATTCAAGGTCAAACTGCTGGTAAGTGGCAGATGAAAGACCAAGCTGTCCGACTCCAGACCCCTCCCCCTTACCACACTGCCTTCAACTACTTCACGGGAGTCAGGTTGGACCACTATCTCTCTTGAGTTCACTGACCTTGTCATCTGGTGGCCCCTCAGCTGCTGGCTTTGTACCACCTCTCAGCTTTGATGAGCTCGCAGCTCTTAGTGATAGCATTCCCACTGCCAGGTCTCCCCTAGGAGTCTCCAAATAGACAAGGTTAATCCCCAGCAGTAGATGCCATGGCACCCCATTCTCATTCCTCTGGCTGCAGGAAGGGTTGGCTGAGACTCCCAAGGAACTGCTCTGCCTTATGGGAGTCATTGAACAACCAGCACCCTCACCCACATCTAGAGATTGTACACGTGGGACACAAAGACCCAGGCATCTAGACTCACTGGGGCCAAGTCCAAAGGGCCATCCCAGCTCCAGAGCTCCTATGGGGTTGGATGAGGCCTCTGCTGCAGCTGCTTCCCAGTTCAACTCCTCTCCCCAGTTCCGCTTCCTTTACTCCCCAACAGAAGATGTTCCCAAGTTGTGTGCAGCGTGTATTTAGTCGGAAGTCATGTCCCGCTCTTTGCAACCTGCTAGGCTCCTCTGTCCGTGGGATTTCCCAGGCAAGAATACTGAAGTGAGTTGCTACTTCCTTCTTTTTTCCCAAGAGCATTCTTCAGTAATCGTCCTGCACGCTCACACACTGCAGCCTCAGACTTGGATGCCCAGGAAACACAACAAACTGACCAAACATCTCTGCCCAGGGCCTCAGCCCCCCAAGTGCCAGAGCAACATCTCACACAAGCTGAGCTCGAAAGCCTGTCTGGTGTTTCTGTTGTCCTGTCACCCGGTCTTTGGCACTGCCACGTGCATGTTGACTTTTCTTCTCTTATTCTGCAGTCCACTCGAATTTTCTGGTGTTCATTCCTTTGTTTTTGAGTCTCACTTATGCCTCCATCCAACATCAGAGCTGTGCTCTTTCTGCGACCTCTCCAACCCTTGATGATGTTGAATGTCCCAACCTGGGACCCAAGTTTGTTCTGCTGATCACGTCCACACAGTCCACACTTTTGGGTCCACACCTTTGGGTGACAAATTTTGATGTAATTTATGTGCATCGAACACAAAATAAACATGTGGGCAGGAGTAGAAGGATCCTTGGGTCTTGAAGGCAGTGCAGATACCTACAAGTAGACCCAGAAATCCTTGGCTAATGTCCTACTATTTCTCTAAGCTCACACCCTTACTCCTTCCAAGCCAAGATGCCATCATAATTCAGCAGGCTTCTTTATCTCCTACCTTTTCAACTTTAGTCTGCTGGACACTCTGTTGTCTGATTTACTTCCTAAATGAAGCTCTCATGACTTCCCTGGTGGTCTAGTGGTTAAGACTCTGCGCTTACAATGCAGAGGGCGTGGGTCTGATTGCTGGTCGGGGAACTAGGGTCCCACATGCTGCGTGGCATGGCCAAAACAAAACTCAAAATCAAGCTAAGTGGGCATCTTAATCAGTGGACCCTCCCTACTTAAAACCCTCATGTTCCCTGATGCCCATGTGTCTCATCCAAACCACCCAACAAGGCTGAGATCAGAGTGCCCCATTCATCCTGTCCCAAGCAGCCAGCCTTTCCAGGCCTTGGTGAAGCCTTTCTTTCTTTTGTTTTGAAACACTCAGCAAGAAATTTTCCTGATCATATGAAGAACTGAAGACAGTTTACCCTATTCTTCTCTTATAACTTCACCTGAGGCTCCCGTGATTTACAGTCATTCATATACTCGGTTCCTCTTTCTTCCTAGATAACAACCAACTCAGGAGACTATGGGCCACCAGAGCAGTATAAGACACATCATGGCCTCTCAGGAGAGATTTGTGGAAGTGATTTGCTGTCTCCCAGCATGACCATAGATTTATTCTCCTCCACTTCTCCTTGGCCCCATCCCCAATATTCCTGAAATAAATATAAATATAAACACTACCCTAAACATATCTCAGAAGAAGGATGATTTAAAACCTAAGGTAGAATGGAAGGAAAATAAGATCACTGCTTTAATTTAACAAGAAAAGTTATCATTTTGAAATGATGTTTTTGGGGGGCTGCACAGGGTTTATGGGCTTTTCTCTAGTTGCACAAGCAGGGGCTGCTCTCTAGCTGTGGTGTGAGGGCTTCTTCTTATGGTGGCTTCTCTTGTTGCAGAGCATGGGCTCTAGAGTGCATGGGCTCAGCAGTTATGGCACATGGGCTGTAGCCCCGCAGCATGTGGAATCTTCCCAGACCAGGGATCGAACCTGTGTCCCCTGTATTAGCAGGCAGATTCTTAACCATTGGACAACCAGGGAAGTGCCTGAAATGATGATATTATATTTAAACAATGGACTAGACCCAGAGTAGAGAGGGGCCTTCTAAAAATCTAGTGTAGGCTAATTAGAAATCAAAGGTAAGCAGGTGGTAAGTGTATGAACTACTTCTAAAGAAAAAGGTGAATATTTTATGGAAAGATTTCAAAGCCGAGTGTGTTAGCTTTTGCTCTTTCCTAGACAAGTGGACAGCTGGCCCCTTCTCCTGGGGGTGGGTTGGGCTCAGGGCCTGGCTCTGTGGTTTTGCCCACCTTTGCTGGCCAGTTCAGCTTTCTATACTAGCCCGCCTGAGAGCCCAGAGTCCCAGATCTGCAAACAGTGATATTATCATATGACAGCTGAGCCGCAAAAATAACTGCTTCACATTTAAACACATTTCTGTCTTATTTCCTTAAAGTCATGTTCCCCCAACAAATGGCTGGAAGCTTCTGGTAGGAAGTAAAGCTCAACTGAGTTTCAGAGATAATGAAAAAAGGGGTAAGATTCAAAGAGATTCTTAATGAACACAGCAGTGACTCTGAGTGGCATTTGGATCAGCTTTGGCCCCTCTTTGTGTCCTGGGGCCTTCTCTCCAGATGGGCAGCTATGTTTCAGGGCAGGTTGTCCAATTCTGGAATTGGTCCTGGTGATGGGAAACAAGGGGCCTTCTCTCATCTGCTTTCTCTAACAAGCTGATGTCCCAGTGGATGCAACCCAATCTTTGAAAATCAAGCCATCCAGGGTGGGTAAGGCACTGAGAGACGCTCCAGAATAGATTCAACGTCAACATGGGAAGTGATGTGGATAATGGTATTTGCAAGAAGGATTTGTATACTGCAGAAAATTTATCCCAATAAATGTTTGCTCTCTCTCTTTTTTTTATTGCTGGGTTGCCTTTACAGATGGTCAAGAGAGGCTCTGACCCAGCCCCACAGTTTCAAGGGCTCCTCAGATACAGACACACACACACACACACACACACACACACACTGAAATACACATGGTAACCAATCCCTTGAAGTCCAGTGCTCAGGCAGAACAACCTGTAATCCTTAACATCCACTCTGGTGACCAGGACTGCTCAATCCACAGTTTTATATCTCTGGTAAACAAAAGGCCCTGAATCCCCCACTGCTGACTTCAAAAATGACCATTATTTGGGGTGTAAACAGGATTCAAGCGGCAGAAGTGCTGAGATAAGAGAAAACACAAATTCATTACCTTGTTAAGTTCTTCCTCTCATAGAGCAAGGCTGTAATAAATTCTCGCATAATGAAGGATTATTTCCCAATAGTGCCCGGAGTCCATTTTCTTGTTTCCTTTCCCATTCCAACTCAGGGTTCTGGGTGGTACTAAAACAACTACACATACAATGTGTGCAACAGTTGTGCATATATATTGGCCAATGTTTTGCAATATTACATAACTTGTATTTTCCTTACTTTTGTATATAAATATAGTTCTAGTTCTAGAACTTGGGCAAATGCCAAGATACAGTGAGGGACAAGGAGGCCTGGCATGCTGCAGTCCATGGGGTCACAAAAAGCTGGACATGACCTAGAAGCTGAACAACGATAGCATAGTTGACCCGCTGAATCATGGAAAAAGCAAGAGAGTTCCAGAAAAAACATCTATTTCTGCTTTATTGACTATGCCAAAGCCTTTGACTGTGTGGAGCACAATAAACTGTGGAAAATTCTGAAAAAGGTGGGAATACCAGACCACCTGACCTGCCTTTTGAGAAACCTATATGCAGGTCAGGAAGCAACAGTTAGAACTGGACATGGAACAACAGACTGGTTCCAAATAGGAAAAGGAATACTTCAAAGCTGTATATTGTCACCCTGCTTACTTAACTTCTATGCAAAGTACATCATGAGAAACGCTGGACTGGAAGAAACACAGCTGGAATCAAGATTGCCAGGAGAAACGTCAATAACCTCAGATATGCAGATGACACCACCCTTATGGCAGAAAGTGAAGAGGAACTAAAAAGCCTCTTGATGAAAATGAAAGAGGAGA